>OY992879.1:93182802-93195302 GCA_963921405.1 Cepaea hortensis | reverse complement strand
AAACTTAAACCGAAATGTATGTCAATACCGGCGTGACTGGGATGTCGAAACAGTGTAGTTGCTTTATGATCACGACACCAACATCCGGTGTCGAGGCATCAGGTTGAACACTTACACCGGTCAGTTAGACAAAAATATTGACTTTTCGTCCTTGACTTGGGGATGTAAATTACAAGTACGTCAGAAGTCGGAGTCGGTTCGCCTGACGGCGAGGGACACTGGTAGTAGGGAAAGCTGATACACCCGCAAACTTCAGTCCAGTGCACTAAAAGCTGTAGCGCACGTGTGGACTAGGTTTAAATCAAAGCGATCGGACAAGCAATCAACCACCCATCCAACCAACCATTCAACCAACCAGACAACAAACCAACCAACCAACCAGCCACCCAACCAACCACCACCCACCCACTTACCCAACCAACCAACCAATCAACCAACCAACCATTACACCAATCAACCCATCAGGCAATCAACCAACCAACCATTCAACCCATCAGAAAACCAACCAACGAGATAACCAACCAACCAACCAACCAACCAACCAACCAACCATTCAGCCCATCAGACAACCAACCAACCATTACACCAATTAACCTATCAAATAACTAACCACTACACCAATAAACCCACCAGACAACCAACCAACCAACCAACCATTCAACCCGTCAGAATACCAACCAACCAATCATTCAGCCCATCAGACAACCAACCAACCATTACACCAATTGACTCATGAGACAATCAACTAACCAGACAACCAACCAACCATTCAACCCATCAGACAAACAACCAACCAGACAACCAACCAACCATTCAACCCATCAGACAACCAACCAACCAGACAACCAACCAACCATTCAACCCATCAGACAACCAACCAACCAACCAACCACAGCCAAAAGCTAATTTAACAACAAAAACAGCTTACCCATATTGGAGATTGGTCGCAGATAGACTGGAAACTATCCATGCAGCTTCAGATCCTTAAACAATGTCGTCTGCTACCGTTGCTTGTCCGCGCCCTCAGCTCAGACAAACTGTAATCAGGGTTGGTGAGATTTCCGAACGATATTTAACTCTTGGAAGATGTTTAAAACTGTCTTTTAACTCCTTGCAGACCAAACTTCTAGTATGCTTAAGACGTTTGTAAAAATGTTGCCTGGGTGTAGCAGTGTTGCATTCTTGAACTTTCTTGAAACAATGTCCTGTTGTTCTGAAAGTAAAAAAAAAACAACAACAACAATAAACAAATGCGTGGAGGTCAGCGTGGTCGAACGGATAACATCGCTCACTCTTAAACTTTCAATTTGCTAATGTCGAGGTAGCGGGTTCACCCCAACACCTGCCAGTTGGACTAAAATGTTGACTTCCCATTTTTGACTTGGCGACGTAAATTAAAAGTACCTCAGAAGTCGGAATGAGTTGGCCTGATAGCGGGGGACACTATTGCTTAGACCGTTGTTCTTTCCCTCTCAATCTTGCCAGTTGTCACCTAGTTTTCTAGTTTATTGTTTCTCATAACGTGCCCAAAAAATATTGACTGTCTAGGTATAATTTGTCTAATCAGATTACGGTTTTCATGTTTCTTGTAGAACTTGCTAATTGGTTTTTCTATCTGCCGGTGGTATTCTTTGCATTTCCCTCAGAAACCACATTTTCACTACGATAAGATGTTTTCCAGCTTGTCTTCTAATTGTTACGGCAGACTGACCAACTTGGAGCTCAAGGAGAAAACCAGACGAATGCCAGTGAATTAAGAAGTGAAGAAAATATATACGGTTTAACATCGCCCCCCCCCGGTTCTCTGTCCTGCTAGCTGTCTGTCTGTCTGTCGGTCCACTTACCCATCAACTACCCGTTTAAATATTCACAAATGCTGGCCATCCTTCATTTAGATGTTAAAAGAAATAAAATACGGCAGAATAAAACTGACGATAAAGGAGTCTCCATGACGAAGTGATCAAGCCGTTTGACTCGGTCTCCGAAGGTTGTGGGTTCGATTCCGGACCGCGTCCTTCGGTTCACGAGTGCATTTTATCGGAGACGCATGGGGGTCGTCGCTGGAGCTACGGAGTTCGTGCTCTGTGCGACGCTTTCGGCAGACCGCGCTGGGGAAAGAGACTGAGCCATACGGGATAAAAAAAAACAGATGCAATGAAGTCGACCCTGTCGACTTTTAAAACTGACGAACTGACCGTTAACCCATTAACGAAACAAACATTTTATTCCAGTAGATCAAAGGTTAGCTGAAGCTAGTTATCTACGTACAAATATCCACATAAAAAGAAGTACGGCAACTGACCGAAAGATCCCCTCACAGTATCTGAATGAATATCACGTGATCAGAGCATGCACAAACTCCACGGTTGTCCTGCAGATAGCGTAACGTCCAAAGACTGCGTCCACTGGACCCGGGCAGCTCATCTCAATGACACTTGGGGACTGTTGACGGTGTGAGGGGAATGGACAATTGCCACAGGAACATAGATATCTTGTTTGTGACTTAGAATCGACGTTGATCCGTGCAAACACACGTGATCATTCTTACACGGTGGATAGGGCCTTAAGATGTATAGTATAGAGGTGGAGGATGTGGCAAAACAAGGAGAGGAGGGTAGATGCTTTGCCTTGCGGTCCAGGTAATAAGCGAAGAAAGTGTAAAATTGCTTATCAAATCACAATCAGCCAATACAATCCGGTGTTGGGGTTGACTACGACAACCTGTCAAGGACATGCTACTACTATTTAACCCATAGTGCCTCGTCAATTTCCAAAGGGATTCTCTATCAATACTGTCGAATGTCTTAAAAGTCCGCAAATCCAAAATAAAGTCGCTAGTCCAGTTGGATGCATTGTCCAATAGTATGCGCAATATAGTAATACCTCTATGGATGTGAAACGTGGACAATGAGCAGACAAGCTGGAGAAAAGCATCTAATGGCAGTGGAAATGCAGAAAACACAATGGATAGAGAGAAAAACCAATCACCATGTCCTACAAGAAACAAATGAAAACCGTAAAATTATTAGAGAAATTAGTCGTAGACAATCAATATTTTATGAGCACGTTATGAGAAGAAATAAACTGGAGATCTAGAGACAACTGGCAAGATTAAGGGGACAAGAACAGGGGGAATTCAAAGAAGTAAATATCTAAATGGCTTGGCCACATGGCATAATCGAGACAAAAACACAGCTGATCCACGACTCTGGTGATCGTGTGAGAAAGCGAAACATGACCGCCCACGCATATCGGCATGGCAAATGAGCATCGTCTTTGATGAGGACTCCAACAAATTACCACCAGTCCAGCTGGCAAGCGTACTAGCCAGAGGGCCAAGTCACTTGCCCTCTAAGCCGTCATCACTCACTAGCCTTTACTGTGCAAAACCTTTCCCCATAACAGTCTTTAGTCATTTCTGCTGTTCTAAATATCGTCTTTGGTCATTTCTAATCTTCTACACAACGTCCTTAGTCGTTTCCAATGTTCTAAATAACGTATTTGGTCGTTTATAATGTTCTACGTAACGTCTTTGGTCGTTTCTAATGTTCTACACAACGTCCTTAGTCATTTCTAGTGTTCTAAATAACGTCTTTGATTGGCAGTTTTCTAAGTATCTGTAATGAAGATGTTCTGCCATGGATGTCCTGCTGGGCGGTGACCACACTGACACGGAGGGCTGTGGACAGACATGATCACCAACGCTACACGGAGTGGGCTGTAAGAACAAGAATGTGACCTCGTAGGCTTGGGTGGTGTTAGCATATGAACTGAAATACTCCTAAACAAAATGGAAGGTACATGAACGACAGTGCGGGTCTAATCAGGAAAATTTTAACAGCAATCATGCCTAAAAAGATTCAAGAGATCAAAGACTGTTTGCTCACAGCCAGAAGGAAAGATGCCAAATCTGTCAAGATCAAGAAGAACAAGGACAATGTCAAGTTCAAGGTGCGATGCAGCAGATACTTGTAGCCCAGGACAGAGAAAAGGCAGAGAAGCTGAGACAGTGATTGCAACCTGGTCTGGCAGTCAAAGAGCTTCAGTGAAATTAATAAATAAAGAAATCATGAAATAAATAAATAAATAAATAAATAAATAAATAAATAAATAGACAATTGTTGTGATAACTTGTAAAGCAACGCCCAGCTTCCAGTTGACGGTTGATAAGTCTCGTGAAATGGGTGGATATGCAAGGCAGGAGAAAGACGCCCGGGAATCATAACCCCGGCAGGCCAGCCCCTCTGAAAGTGTAAAGGGGGCCGAAACATTTGGTGAGGGAAGACCTCTTCTGGTGATCGGAAAAATTATGTCGTGTTTGCTCCGCGGCGGACTTTTTTTTACTGTGTATTATGTATAACATAATGAAACCAGCGAATTGCGACTGTTGTTAAGTTGTTCTATACATCATTATGTGGCTCTCATCACGGCGCGTCGTTAAGCCTCTCGATCTATGGTCATATCTCGTGCCTCGTGACACTCATGTCCAAGGTGTCTGCAATGTCCTGTGACCATCTTTGTGCTGGTCCACCCCTGCCATTTCTCCCAGGAACCACGCCTTCCATTGCTGTTCTTTCCAAGTCACTGAGCCGTTTAATGAGTGGCACCTTGCCGTCTTGACAGACGATAGTTTGTAAACTGGGGTTATCTCTCCATAACACAAAGCCTGGGCTGAGTTTAGAGACCATGTGTTGCCCATGCAGCACGACTCCTCTCTCAGCCTGTCTAGTTTACTCCAGAGGAAAAGTAACACTAATACATCTGGAACAAGACCGGCTGTAGAAGCTAACGGATCAGCAAAGCAATACTCTAGCTTCCATCCTAGACTAGTTCCGACCAAGGCTTAGGGCCTGATCTGCCCTGTCGTGACATTTAGCCTTTGGGTTGCATTTCCTCACACTAGGATAAGGCTTGTACCCTCTCAGTTGCACTTTTCCATCCGAAGCCATTGGCACAATGTGGGGTGTCGGGTTTGGTGAGCGGCGCCCAACATTCGGCGCTAACAGAAAGCAGGCAGTACCGTCTACTGTCATACGATGTACCGATGTTTAATATGGCCAAAGTATCCCAGTTTCCGAGACGAGATGGTGTTTATCAGCTAGTTTTCTTCAATGTTCACATCGTGTAGAATTTCAGAATTTTTTATCTTCTTGATCCATACAATTCTAAGAAAATTTCTGTCCTATACTAGATTTTAACATGTAATACTCTATAATGCCGGCTTCGTGGCTTAGAGGTTATGACGTTTCTCCGTAATCTCGTATACTCTCGTCGGTAACGTGATGACGGTGAGAATCAGCAGTGGTTCGAATCGCATCGGTAACTTACGGGGTATGTGAGCCGGCCGCTCAGAAAGCAATGGCAAACTACTGAGCGTAATCTTGCCAAGAAATCAACATACAGCTGAAAGATGCTGGTGTTGACAGCGATGTCCTGTAAAGGATATGCAAAAAAAAAACAAAAAAACAAAAACTCTATAGGTCGACCCTGCTCCCACGGAGCACCCATTGACACCGCTGATATGAAATTGTGTTTAAACAGGTTTAAAAGGCAAGAAGATCGACTTCATTGCACCAGGTTTTATCCCATATAGCTCAGTCTTTTTTCGCAGGGCGGCCTGCAGAAAGCACGAACACAGTAGCTCCAGCGACCACTCCTAGAAAATTGCACTCGTGAACCGAACGAAGTAACCCGGAATCGAACCCACAACCTTCAGAACACGAGGCGGACGGCTAACCACTTCATCACTGAATAATGATTTGCTAGAGGCGGTTGCCTGTCATTGCTTTCTGGTGACCACACTGGTCGATGCCCAAGCCAGGTTCACCATAAAGAGACCCTCTGCCTACAACCAAGAACCTGAGACAATAACTATTTTAAAAATATTACAATTACTTGTCGGCAAGGCCAGCATAGCCGAATGGATAAGACCGTTAGCTCTTAAAAATCCGGAGTGCTGATGCCTAGGTAGCGGGTTCAACCCATACACCGGTCAGTTGGACTAAAGTGGTGACTTCTTGTCCTTGACTTGCGAACGTAAATTACAAATACCTCAGAAGTCAGAGTGGCGAGGGACACTAGTAATAGGGAAAGCTAATCCAGACGTAAATAGCAGTCCAGTGCACTAGAAGTAATAGCACGTGTATGGACTACGGTTGCGCTCAAAGCGAGCGAACGCAAACAAAAACAAATCTATCGGCTGTTTTCATTCGTAATACACTATCTGCTCTCTTTCTCAAAAAAAAAAAAAAAAAAAAAAACCAACAACAACTGCGGAGCGCTATTGAGAACAATTCACCCAACTGCTCAAGAAACGTGATACGGTGGAGAGAATGGTACGTTTCAAGCCTAAAACCAGAAGACACCCGATGTTTAAGATAAGCAGCTTATAAGCCTCCAAGACCGTAAAGAAGACGAGAGGAGATACCCTGTCTGCGAGCTGCAGCGAAGCGCCAGAACCTGCAGTAACTTCAAATAAAGCGACTAGTAGGAATGGCGACAACTCACCACAGACAACATCCTAATGAGAATCAGTGAGAGGAGAAAGACACCACAGTCGAAAAAAAAAAAAAAAAAAACGACTTACAAACGATCAGATGGGTTATCAAACGTATCCAAGTGGAGCTGACGACCAGATACTGAAGCAGCAACAACTGGAAAATCTTAGCATCCGAAGCTTGAAGGCGGAGCGGTTCCTGACCTACTCCAAGATTCCTACAACTCTAGCGACGGTGACAACAGAGGGGAGCGAGATGCCGATCAAAGTGTCGATGAACAAGAAAGCCAAACAGCCTGGACGATTCATCCTAGAATCACACAATGCTCGCGGTCTCACAACGTGCCGCAGCAAGACAGATCTACCGATACTGCGCTGTAAAATATGCCTTCAAAGAATGTCCGCTGGCCAAACTGGACAAGGTTATCCGAAAGTCCTATGACAAGAGAAAGCGGTGCCAACTGCCTTGGCAAACACGGAGCAAGATACCTGGGCTGCCCATACCTCCAGAGACACAGAGACGTGTTAAAGACCGCCAAAATTACAAAGACACCAAACAAGGAAGAACTGCGGAGGTGCGAGACAACCACGTACATCTCACAAGTTGAAGAATCTCATTTCCAAGGCCAGATTGACGAGCTGAAGTAGCAAATCAAGGCACTTCTGACGCCGACCCCAATTAACAAAACCCAAGAACACTATATACCAGCACTTGATCCTTTCAGTGATTGATTATGGACTAGGACTACTCACTGTCCCAAAGAGTCAGCTGGTGAAATTGGAGCGCATACAGAACGAAGCTATGCGGGTCATTCTGGGATGCACCAGAGACACCCCTGTAGTGTGTATGCGTTACATCCTTGGTCTGCCGACTGTTGCTAGTAGGCACAGGGTGCAGGCGAAGGCATACCTCAGAGTAGCTGCAGACACAGATCACCCGTTGCATGAGGCGCTGGACGCAGTTAAGGGTCAGAGACTGATAAGAGGGAAATCATGGATGGCTCAGGCGGAGGATACGATTAGACAGGTGTGCATCTTGGAGAACATTAGGCGAGGAGAGGAGTGGGTCAGAGTGCCAGCGGAGCAGTCAGACATGTGCAGAGTTATAATCACATTGAGCCGGGAGTGCAGGGAGTGGCCAGCAGGGGCCACGGAAGTGGAAATCCAGCAACTTATTCGGGATAATGCTCGCCCGGGTGATGTGATTATCTACACAGATGGTTCGGTGTTGAGAGGTAGTAGAAGTGCCTGGGGATTCTTAGCAAAAGCTAATGGTCGACGTTTGGTGCAGGAGATCCTGGCGTATGATACCACAACATCTAGCTTAAGAATGGAGGTGGAGGCGGTCAGTGCAGCTTTCCGCTAGATGGAGAACACGATACATACACACACCGTGATTGTAACTGACTCAGAAAACATGCTGAGGAGGGTGAGGCCAGGCAAGCTTCGTGCAGAGTGGCTTGCTTCGCTTCGGAGGTCACGGGTGACAAACATCACCTGGATCTTTTCTCCGGGGCATGCCGGTGTGCTGGGGAATGAACAGGCGGACAGATTGGCTGGCTCGGCAAAACTTGGTGGAGTATTGATGCATGGCAAGTCAGACGTGGTTGCAGCCTTGTGGGAGCACGTGTACACCTCGGAGGAGCAAATGGATCACCATAGTCTGGCAAGAATGAGGCAGCGAGGAGTGACGAGGGGATCTGGCCGACTCTCGACGCTCAGAGGAAAGGCGAGACATACATATAATCAGATTGCTACTGGAACTATTGGTGTTGAAACTCTTTGCTGGCTGCTGAGGATGGTGACGGAGCGCTTATGGGAATGTCCCGAATGCTGTGATGTCGGTTCCTAAATCAATCAATCAATCAATCAAGAACAAGACACCGGCAGAAACGCAAGACTTCTGGACGACATGAAGGAAATTCAGCGCAGCATCCAGCAAGAGGTGGAACGCATGACCCAGATGAAGGAGAACGAAGAAATTCTGCAAGCAATCAAACCAGAGAGAGAGAGAGAGAGAGAGAGAGAGAGAGAGAGAGAGAGAGAGAGAGAGAGAGAGAGAGAGAGAGAGAGAGAGAGAGAGAGAGAAGAGAGAACTACTGAAAGCCGAAAGGGAACTAACCCTAAAAAAGCCAGCAGAAGCCACGCGAAAGACCACTGAGAAGCCGCAAGCTGAAGCCAAACTAAAGACCGACCACATACTTCTAGCCAAGGCCAGCGATCCACCCACGATGTCCAAGAAACACAAGGGGAAACCAGTATCCTACCAGACCTCTGAAGAAAGCCTAGAGGAGAAATCCGACACAACCACATGTAACTGGAGCGTAAAACAGTTCTCAAAGCAACCAAAGAAATTCAAAGAAAATTAGAACAAACAAACAAACAAACAAACAAGCAAGCAAACAAACAAACAAACAAACAAACAAAGAGTCCTTATAAGGACTGCACCCAATCAAAACAGACGTACCAGGAGCCGACACTGACAAACGGAAAAGCAGGAAGAATCGGACTCAAAGGGGAACCCGCCAGCCAATCCCTCAGCTGACGTCACAGGCTTAAATGTTTCGAAATCGAAAAGTAATCTAACACTGACACAACAAATGAGAGAAACTAAACCCGCAGTTTGGGCCATCACAACTATAACCAACGAAATGAGGCTGGTTGAATGAGGTGGAAAGCTTTTTTTTTCTTTCTTTCTACAGATCGGATCGGATGGGATTTAAAAAAAATAAAAATAAAAACCGTAAAGTAAACCAAGATGTTTGGGCACATTATGTTGAGAAATAAACTTGAAAACTTAGTGATAATCGCAAAATGAAGGGTGGAGGAAAGTGATAACCGCAAAATGTAGGATGGGAGGGGGGGGGGGGAGGGGGGGGGGCAGCAAGCGGAAGGCCTAAAAATAAATACCTGGATGGCTTAGCTACATGCCATCTGATCCATGATGGACGATCGTGGGAGTTAGAGAAATATGACCACTCACGCCTATCGACATGGCAAATAACGATGATGATAAATCAATAAATACGACATTATTTCTCATGAGAAATCTCAACATGTAACAGTTCTGCAATGAACTACCGGCTTTGCCGATGATGACATCGATGAAGATTATAATGATAACTAATCCACGACTACTCACATTTCTTACCTTTAATATGTATTCACATGACTGGTAAAATCTCTAACACAATCATACTCTTTTGGTTGAACAGTTCACCTTCTATTCCCTGGACATTTACTTATTGTCACACAGGCGTTAGTCTACAATGACCAGAGTCTGTTCACAGCACGAGGACAGATTAGTTTTATCAGAATAGCAGATGGTACATGCTCGTTGTAGTTTGAAATGTTTAGTGTCAGCTTTGCCTTCACCAGATACAAGTACTGCCGCGTGATGTTGGGAAGTGTCCACCTGTTTGTGTGTTGACCTTCTTTGGTCGGTTGGTAACAGAAGATAAGGCTAAGAAAGAGGACTTTCTCAATCAGGCACAATGTTATTGTAGCTCTGACTTCATTGTTTAAATAAAATATGCCTAGCGACACATTGTTCTTCTTCTTCTTCTTCTTCTTCTTCTTCTTCTTCTTCTTCTTCTTCTTCTTATTATTATTATTATTATTATTATTATTATTATTATTATTCCTCCATCTCCTCCTCCTCTCTTCTACTTCTTCCTCCTCTTCTTCTTCTTGATCTTCCACTGTTTCTTCTTCTTGCTGCATCTCCTCCTCTTCTTCTTCTCTCTCTCATTCATCTTCTTTCTTTCCTTCACGCTCTTCTTCCTCTTCTGCTTCTCCCCCTGCTTGTATTCTACAGCTGTTGCTGTAGATGTACTATTCTGTTTTTCGCTTGTCTTGTTGTTTGTACTAATGTCGTATTTGATTTCTTCATTGTCTTTTTTATTACATCTAGTCGTCCTTTTCTGGTTGGCCCTCTGGCCTTGTATCCCAGTGTTCTCAAGTAAATGCTCTAGCGTTGTTTGACCTTGTTCCCGTCTAGCTAAATGTCCAATCCACTTTATTCTCCGGTGTTATATAAAATGTCTAATCCACTTTAATCTCCGGTGTTATATAAAATGTCCAATCCACTTTATTCTCCGGTGTTATATAAAATGTCCAATCCACTTTATTCTCCCGTGTTATATAAAATGTCCAATCCACTTTATTCTCCGGTGTTCTATAAAATGTCCAATCCACTTTATTCTCCGGTGTTATATAAAATGTCCAATCCACTTTATTCTCCGGTGTTATATAAAATGTCCAATCCACTTTATTCTCCGGTGTTATATAAAATTAGTTATTGTTGTTTGCTTGCTTTGAACTCAAGCATAGTCCAAAAACGTACTCCTACTTTTAAAAGCACTGGACTGATTTTTACGCGTGGATTTGCTTTCCCCTATTACCTGTGTCCATAGCTATCAGAGGACCGGCCACAGCAGAACCTCATTCTGACCAATAAAAAGATGTCAATTGAAACGAGAAAAAGAGTGTTGGGGGGATACATAGAGCCTGTTCTTTTGTATGGATGTGAAACTTGGACAATGAGCAGTCAAGCTGAAAAGCATCTGATGGCTGCAGAAATGTGGTTTCTGAGGAAAATGCAAAGATTACCATGGACAGACAGAAAAACCAATGACCAAGTACTACAGAAGACAAATGAATATCGTAAACTGATTAGAGAAATTAGACGTAGACAGTCAAAATTTTTTGGACATGTTATGAGAAGAAATGGATTGGAGAACTTAGTGACAACTGGCAAGATCGAAGGGAACAGACCAAGAGGAAGACCGAGAGGAAAATACCTGGATGGCTTGGCCACATGGCATGGACAAGACAGGAACACTGAGCTGATCCACGACACTTGTGATCGAGTGAAATGGCGAGTCATGACCGCCCACGCTTTCCGGCATGGCACATGATTGATTGATAGCTATCAGGCGCACCCAGACCGACTTCTGAAGTACTTGTAATTTACGTCCCCAAGTCAAGGACGAGAAGCCAATATTTTAGCCCAACTGACCGGTGTAGGGGCTGAACTCGCTACCTCGGCATCAGCACACTGGATGTTTAAGAACGAGCGCTCTTATCACTTCGGCCATGCAGGCCTCCGGCAGGTTACATGATGGTACTTTGCTTTGCTTTCAGTAAGGATTTCCGTTAATACACGGAATATTATACAGTGCTACCATTCTTTGCTTTCTCTTAGGGCAGGGGTGTCAAACTCAATCGCCCAGCGGGCCAAAACTCAAATCACATGTAAAGTTGTGGGCCGGACAGGATAACCAGTCAATAAGCCGAAAATTAAACCTTTATTAAACATTAATATAAATTAAAACAGAAAAAAAAAGTTTTAATAATAAAACATCATTGGTATACACATTTTCACTCTTATGTCAATTTCTCAGAGCACGATGTTTGGCTTCTTTTCTTGGCTACAAGTTCGTTTACGTTGGGAGTAATGTTTTGTGTCATTGAGATTCTCACGATGGACTGCAAGTGTTCATTAGTGAGACGACTCCTGTCTGATGTTTTGTTAAACTTCATCACAGAAAACAGCTGCTCACACAGATATGTGCTTCCAAACATGCTCAAGGTTCGAGCCGCATGTAGACAAAGCCGGGGCATTTCTTCAGGAATGAAACGAGCAGGCCCCACAGTGTCGTACTTTGCCTGTAGTGTCCCATTACACTGCAGCTCTATTAACTTCATCTGCAAATTTACAGGTGCAGTTTCCACATCTATGGCAAATGGATTACGAAACAGCTCGAAATTACTTTTCATATATTCAGCTTCCCAGCGGCTTTGAAATGCTCTCTTTTCAGAATCAACATTCTCTTGGCCATTTTAAAGGTTAGCTTTGATTTTAAAATATTGTGCATCTACCGACAGACGCTTGATTGATATCAGGTTAGCCGTAGCAGGAAAAGGTGATGTAATATCCGGGCATTACACTACTTTCATTTTGTATGCGCCAATCCAAAACGAGCATCTGAACGTTGCTAGG
>OY992879.1:93157802-93177802 GCA_963921405.1 Cepaea hortensis | reverse complement strand
ATAACAGCCGCTCAGCGCATCCTGGACGAACTAAAGCAAGCTCAGCAGAAGATTCAGTAGGATGTCGCTCGAATGGCTGCAATAAAAGAAGAACAGAAGACACTCTATCAAAAATCCAAGAAGAACGAGTAAAGATAGAACAACTCAAGTCGAAGAACGAGACATCAGAAGACACAAAGTCCCAGACAGAAGAAGAAGCAACGGAAGAAGAAATAGAAAAGGAGGAGGAAAACTAGAACGACAGCGACCAAGACCAAGACCAAGTGTGGACGGAGGCTAGGAGGAGAAATTGCTCGCCACCAAGATCGCGCTATCAACCCGTCCACGAGACAAGGTACCAGAGACGACCAAGAAGATTCGAGGACTGACCAAGACGGGGTAAAAGATGGAACCCCAGTAGATAAGACAATTGGTAAAACCCCATGAAGGAAACAACACCATAAAAAGAGGCGGGTACACAATTACGTTACGCCTTAACAAGTGTGCGACTCTGTGCAGACATGTAACACCACAAGGATGAAACGAACACAATGACAACAAATAGGAAGCCAGGAAGCAGACAAATGCATCTTGAAAAATCGCTTAAAAGTCGACAGGGTCGACTTCTTTGCACTGGGTTGTTAGCCCATATGCCGCAGTCTCTTTCAGCTGCGCGGAAAGCGTCGCACAAAGCATGAACTCCGTAGCTCCAGCGACGAACCCCTGGAGTCTCGAAAAATATCTTTCATGAAAGAAAAAGTACGAGATACACCATAAGGACCCCGACTATAACCAAATAGTCTTTTCGACTGTTGAACGGGGTCATTCTTCTCAAGAATTGGAATTGGAAGTGAAATTGAAACTTGTTGGCAGTGACCATCGGCTAGTCTTTCTAGCTGTAGAAAATGAGCTTGTAAATGAAAGCAGCACCGTCTCGAGGTGGAACTACAAGAAAGCAGACTGGGCAGTGTACAAGCATCGCACCAGCATACTGGTTAGAAACCTGAACAGAAGCAAAGACATATTCAAAGCAGTTGAAGAGTTTGGGAAATGCATACTACAGGCAGCACGAGAAACAGTACTAACAGGAGCTCGTAAACAATACAAACCGTACTGGAGTAGTGAACTGGAACAGTTGCATAATGATGTGGAAGTGGGTAGAAAGCAAGCAGAGGTCAAACCCAGCCAAGAGCACCACAATAAATACCAAAATGCAAAAGTCAAATTTCAAAGGGCCAAGTTGCAGGCAAGACGGAAAAGCTAGCCAGAGAAAACAGGGTCACTGAACTTTGAAAGAAACGCAAGAAAGTTGTGGAAGCTAGTAAAACAACTTAACGATGAGGGCACCAGGAGAAACTAAAAGATTGCACTACATAAAGACGGAAACATCTTAACAGGAAAGCAAGCAGCTGGCCATTTTGCGGACTCATTTGCACAAGATAATAACATCGAAATTAGGCCAGAGATACAACAAGATATTCGAGAGCAGTGGCAACATACAACACAGAATGAAATACTACATGAGGTTCGAGGCACCTATGACAATTAGCGAACTGGAGCTAGCAATACCAAAACTGAAAATGAGAAAGTCAACAGGAGCTGATGGTATCTCCAATAAAATGATCAAGAACCTAGGAACAATGACCACATCAACAACTTGTATTATCTAGGGAGAACACCAAGCCGAACTGATCGGAACAAAAGACATCTATCACAGCTGTGATTGGAACCTGTGCCACTGTTTTGGTATGCGAAAACGCAAACCACAATACCAAACCGAATCCTAAACTGGATTGTCCTTTAATATAACAGGGTTCACCTGAGTATTGGTTTAAAATCTGTAGACAATGAAATACTCAAACCATGAGGAAGCATGACCTACCCAGACCAGACTACACGAGTCTGTATGTGCTGTACCGAACCTGGTCACATTCTGATATGCCTGTATGTGATGTGTCCAACCTGGTCACATTCTGATATGCCTGTATGTGATGTGTCCAACCTGGTCACATTCTGATATGCCTGTATGTGCTGTACCGAACCTGGTCACATTCTGATATGCCTGTATGTGCTGTGTTCAAATTGGACCATTCTGATATACCTGCATATGCTGTGCCCAACCTGGTCACATATGGATGCGCGTCTCCGAAGACGTGAAATTCCAGTGCCGCCCTTGCACTGGAGATTGAAAGAGGTGCTCTACAAGACAATCCTTGTGGGGATGGTACTGTGGCACTAGGTCGGGGGAGACTACTCTAGGTCAACCTAACTCCGCTAGACACGGGGCTCTTTTCTGTGTTTAGGCGACATGAACACTGCTGCTGTGAACTAAGAGTTAAAACTCTGAGATAGTAGAGCGAACTAGGAAACACCAGGGACGGCTAATCTGGTTAACAAACGCCTGATGACGCCGGACGTGTCTGCTGAAAGGCGCAAATATTGCAGCTCTGCTGCAAACATACACAATGCAATGGGATCCAAAAGAAAAATACCGCACAAACAAGGAAGGAGGGGGGGGGGAGAGAAGAAGAAGAAGAAGAAGAAGAAGAAGAAGAAGAAGAAGAAGAAGAAGAAGAAGAAGAAGAAGAAGAAGTTTGGAAGCAAAGTTCTGCACAGCACATGCCACCGGATGAACTATATCTGTTAAGCTGTCAGCGTTAATAGCCAACATGGGATTAATTTCCTATCCTTGCCTTATATACAGGTCTTGTATAAATAAAACGGTTCACGTTGAAACAACCCGTAGTGTTAGCTCATCAACTTTTGTTTAGCACGATTTCTCCTATTGACCTAACTTTTAGTATTAGCAACTGCTTGAAAATCCCATGTAACACGAACCAAGAACGCGGCAAAACGGGGTTGTTTTCGATTTACAAAATGACTTACCGTTCATACTCCTTAATAATCTAATATTATATTCCGTGAAATAAATAACACACTTGTATACAGCATAATAACTTAGTTGCATAGAACTAAATCCAGAAAGAAGTGACAACAATTTGAAATGCAGATGTTTACTTGTCCCATAATGAGAACAGGTGGACAACAGAGTACTTTCCCCCTTGGCTGCAACATTTTGAGAAAGATAAATTATTAAGTGGAGACTGATGTTTCGTTCAGTATGAAAGTCAATTACAAATTTCGAATGTGTCTAGGGATACTGAGCGAAATTTAAAAACAAAGCAGAACTTCCGCACGAGGATTTGTGAACGAACTGACCTGACCTTTAATTTGGGGCATTCTCCTGGACACAGTTATTTAAATGAATATGTAGATGGGGAAACACCGTTGATATGTTTCGTGGCGGCACCTACTGTCTAAGTATGGGGTTGTAGGGTCAAGGATCGCCCTGATATGTGGGAACCGTTTCGTACACTTTGAAAATCAGAGGTGGTAGCTTAAAGCATAGGTGAGTGAGGTTATACTGTTTCCTTCTGTCGTAAAATGTATTGTTAATCCATCCATCCGTCCACCCACCCATCCATCCATCCATCCAACCATCCATCTACCGCTAATCCATCCATCCACCCACCCACTCATCCATCCATCCATCCATCCACCATCCATCCATCTATCTACTTATGCCTGTGCGTCCGTCCATTCGTTCATCTACCAACCCAGATTCACCCATCCATTCATCTCTGTCTCTCTATCGGTCAGTCTTCTTTCTTTCTTTTTCTGTCTATCTGATTGTCCGTCCGTCTGTTCATCTGGTCTGCCCTCCAGCTCTCCTGATTGTCTGTCTGCCTCTCTGTCTATGTGTCTGTCTCATCAGCATGTGCCAAGCCGGTAAGCCATGTTTCGCCATCTCACACGATCACCGGAGTCGTGGATCAACTCTGTGTTCTTGTCTCGACCATGCCTTGTGGTCAAGCCATCCAGATAATTACTGCTCTGCATTCCCCTTGTTCTTTTCCTCTCAAGCTTGCCAGTTGTCATCAAGTTCTCCAGTTTATTTCTTCTCATAACGAGCCCAAGACAATTTGATTGTCAACGTCTAATTTCTCTATCAGTTTGCGGTTATCATTTGCCTCTTGTAGGACTTGCTCATTGTTTTTCTGTCTGTCCAGTGTTTTCTTTGCATTTTCCACTGCCATTAGATGTTTTTGCAGCTGCTTGCTCATTGTCCACGTTTCGTATCGATACAAAATTGCAGGCTCTTTGTAGCACTACAACACTTTTTTTCTCATGGCAATTGACATCTTTTTATTAGTCAGTATGTTTTCCATTTTGCAAAGGTTACATTTGCCATAACGATGCTTGTTCTAATCTCATCAAGGCACCACCCATAAGAAATTATGACTCTTCCGAGATAGTCGTACCGATTCAGTTGTTTAAGAATATTTCCATTTATCCTTATATTACATTATGGTATTTTTTCTTCTTCTTAGAAACGACCATAATCTCTGTTTTCTTACAATTTCATTCTAACCCCAGTTGTTCACTGTGTGCAATAAACATATCTACTGCAGATCCTTTTCATTGTCAATACTGTATCATCCGAATATCTAATGTTATTGATGTTATGTCCCCAATGATGATTGCTCTCATATCTTCTAAAGTTTTTGTTTTTTAAATACTGTATAGGGGAAACAAAATATGGAGACATTGCACATCCCTGTCACACACTTCTCTAATAGGCTGATATTAGCCCACTTCATTATCAATCTTTATAGTAGCTTGTTTCCAATATATGTTTTTTACATGTCTAAGGTCTTTCCCATCAATTTGTAGATCTGCAAGCATCCGCAACATGTTGACATGTTTTACTTTATCGAAAGCCTTTGTGTAGTCAATGAAGCAAAGATGAACATCTTTGTTTATCCCTATCGATCGCTCGATTAATGTTCTCAACAAGTACACAGCATTTATTGTGCCCTTGCCTTCTACGAACCCACATTGTACTTCCCATATTGCAGGTTGGCAGGTACACACTGCAGAAATCACACAACATCAACTAAACCAATAAGGTACATCCTTTAAGCTGAAATATACAACACACATGTTCACATAGTAATGTGAATGGTCTACCAATGTAGTTTTGTGTGTGTGTGTGTGTGTGTGTGTGTGTGTGTGTGTTCCCCTCTCTCTCTCTCTCTCTCTCTCTCTCTCTCTCTCTCTCTCTCTCTCTCTCTCTCTCTCTCTCTCTCCATGTTGACGATTCTGTCATACTATTTTAGTTCTTCTATTTTGCTTGCACTGGCATCAATTGATGAGTGTCTGTAATTTATTAGTAATCGTGTGTCATTCTCTATGTTTCTGATTTATATAGTAATGCCGATTTAACGTTAGAATTGAATATTTTAAGATTTAAACGAAGTATAAGTTCTTGTGGCTTGCATACATTTTCTAGTACTAGAAAAGCTCCTCTAGCATTTTGTATTATTATTCTGAAAGCTTTATTCTTTCCCCAATTTGTATAGGCCCTATACATATTTTTTTTTTTTTTTTTTGCAGTCGCTCACAGTGAACTCAAGCGTCGTCCATATACGTACTACTACTTCTCGTGCACTGGACTGATTTTTGCGTATGGGTTAAGTTAGTTGCATATTCTCTACAGGACGTAGCAGTCAATTCCAACATTGTTTACTATTTATGATTCCTGGGCAAGTTAACGGTCTCTGAACGACCGACATTCATACCAATGTAGGGAAACCAACGCAAGGTGGTTTGCTGTCAAACCACCCACAACCGTGCTTGAGGATTTACAAATTTGGGTTAGCTTTCCCAATTACGTATGTCCCTCGTCATCAGGCGAAACCACTCGGGCTTCAGAGGATATATAGAAATTTAAAACTCTTTTCTTCGCCGCTTTGGCAACAGGCATGCGAATGTTTCTAATATTGTAAAATTCGATCTGTAACACAGTCATTGTGGGAGACAATTACTTGATTTGTTGAGTATACTTCAACCCTGGATTACTTCCCATGAATAACTTCTCATGAACATTCTTTACCTCATTGGATACGAAGAGAAATATATTCGTGGGTATTGATTGGCACACATATTAGTAACGTAGACAAAACGCACACTAGACAATATAAACATTACTGCCAACGCTGATTATAATCAGGTACGAACCTTGGGCCTTGTCCTCGTCAGATCTGACGAGGTTCCGAGGTTCGTACCGGAATACCATCACGTTGCCAGTAGTGGGTTATGCTCAATCTTTAAACCTCACATCCCGAAACAACCAAATAAATCAATATAAACATTGAAAGCTTCTCTCCTTCTTCGGTACTTTATTCTCAACCCCCTTTTACCAAGTTAAATCGAGTCATCATTTGCTTAATTTATTCTCATTATGTTTGTCTTTCGCTTGCGAATTGTAGACGCAATTATTGTGACTTCCGCCAAATATGTTTAATCAAAGAAGTCACGAAACAATAGGTTGCACAATTTATTGTCTGGTATATTTCGCTGCAGCTCGTCAGGTGCATACTGCAGAGTTATATCATCATCACCCAGTGTCTTGCCGGCTGGCGAAGGTGATCATACCTCTCCACAAATTACGATCTCCAGCGTTAAGGATCAAATCGTGTGTTGACCCCCTTCCGTGCCATGACACAAGACTGTCAAGAATCTGCTCACGCTGTCTTCCTCTATCTCTCTTCCGCATATCGTTCCGGTTGTCACAACATGTTGCAGTTTTTGTCTTCTCATAATGTGTCCAAAAACGATGACTGCCTCTTTCTGATGTTTGTGATATGTTGTCTTTGCGACTCAGCTTCCTTTAAAACGTCCAGATTGCTCATTTCCGCTATCCAATTAATTTTCAGCATTCTTCTATAAAACCACATCTGCAATCCTCCAGGGCCTGTTTACTAATTGTCCAGGATTTGCAGCCGTGTGTTAAAACTGGTTCTATGTAGCATGCAAGAACTCTTTTTCTAACTTTCAAGGACAGTGATTTATTGCACAAAACGTTCTTCATTTATATCATATGTAATATCAAATGAAGTGAATAGATGAATCACATTTTGACTGAATTGCATGTCATACTCGTATATAGTAATTAATACTGTTAGAATGCGGAGCATTTGTTATCCTCACGGTAATCACAGAGCAACTATGAAGTATTTATGTCCACATAACAAAGGTTTCAGCCACCTAAATGCAAGGGCTTCGGTGTATTTGAGTAATCGTTCAGCGTTCGTCGAATGCAGTATAAGAAACACTACATGGTTCCAATTTAGCAGACACTGAAAGATGTTCACAGTTGGCTGTTTATAGCCCATAATTGCACAAAGTTTCCTGAAAACTGATTAGTTCTCTGTTCCCGCCATACTGGTATATGTCCGGTGTACTCGATTTGCTAATTGGCGTTCCGTTCTACCTATGTCACTTGTTTGATAGTCACACTGGGATGAGAAAATACAGTTTGATTTGGTGTACGGAGAGAATAACACTTATCTCAGATAGAGTAGAAATCGCGATATCTCAATGTATGACTTGTTAAAAATAAATTGTTTTTATTCTGTCTGTAAGTCTGTCTGTCTGTCCGTCTGTCTGTCTGTCTGTCTGCCTGCCTGCCTGCCTGCCTGCCTGCCTGCCTGCCTGTCTGCCTGCCTGCCTGTCTGTCTTAACCACTAGGTTTCTGTAATGTCATGTATGCATTTGTGTACTGGTTGACGCCTCCCATTTCTTCCAGGAACCATACCTGACATCACTGTTCTCTGCAAGCAATTGTGACATTTCATATGACAATAGTATTCCAGTTCCGAGGTGCTTCAAACCTTTGTTGTGCAGAAATGCTTCATAATGATTCTATGATTCAATGGCAAACCAAGCAAACCCGACTGGCACCTTGCCGTCTTGGCAGACGATATTTTGTTACATTACTGATTAGGCTCTGAAGGATAATATATCGCCAAATATGACCTCCCGTTTGAACAGAACAATATATCGCCATACCTGGGCCATCGTGTTATTTGTGTTGTTTCTTGGTATCCTCCTCAAAATCAATGCGCAGTGAACGGAAATGTACACTATAATACTTGTTTATTGGATTGTGTACCATGTCTGATTAAACCTACTTTTTGTTTTGCGCTGAATCAGTCAAAGGGGGCATAATAACCCATGGCGGGGACCAGGGATGGAGTTATACTTCTGGGTAGTACAAAGCATGGGCTGAATAGTAGAGACCACGTGTTGCCCAAGACCTCCTCTCTCTCTCTCTCTCTCTCTCTCTCTCTCTCTCTCTCTCTCTCTCTCTCTCTCTCTCTCTCTCTCTCTCTCTCTCTTTCTCCATCTCTCTCTCGCTAGTTGACTCCAGAGGAAAGGTAACACCAATACATCTGGAACAAAGACAAGCTTCAAAAGCTGTCGGATTAGCAATGCAATGCTCTACCTGTCCGCCTCTCGGAACTACGACCCTAGACCATTGCCGAACAAGACTTTGGGTCTGCCCTTCCATGACATTTAGTCTGTAGGTTGCATTTTCTCGCAGCAGGATAAAGCTTGCAACTCTGTGATTACCGTGTGCATAATGAATGCTCCACATTCGAACAGAGCAGTGGATTAGTTTTCTGTTAAGCTCAGATCTTACAAAATAACAGTAATGTTCCTTCGTTGTCCACGGAATTCAAAGAATTGTAAATTCAGCAGGCCTGATTATCCTCTTGACTGACTGCGACATAGTGCCTGACTCACATCAGCGTGTTGTCACCCAAGACAAACTTTAGTCAGCAGTTGTTTACTCAGAAAACCTGCGCTGTGTCGAAGGAATTTAGAAAGCAATTCGTAATCCCGCATACCGTGTTCCAAACACAGCTGCCGGCGACTTGGATGCAGACCGGCTTGCGTTGGTTTTCATACATAGCTATGAGTGCCGGTCGTTCGGAAAGCAACGGCAAACTACTTAACGTAAACTTGCTAAGAAAACGCATACAGCCAAAAATTGCTGGGGTTTACTGCCACGTCCTGTAAAGGATATGCAACTAACTAACTACGCATAATACAAACCTGATTTTTAAAAAAATCTACAATAAATGGTCGCACTGAAGAACCAAGTGGATTAAACAACTAGATAGTTTTTGTTTTGGATACAACGGGGCAAAGAAAAACAAATAAACGAGAGACTTTGGAAAGCACAATATAAGAGACAGATTGGAAAAATTTGAAATATACTTAGGAAAGTAAACGAGACAGAAAGGTGCTCTATTCTAAAAGATAGTTGTGTGTCCTTTACAGGAGATTGCAGTCAACCCCAGCATTTAGTGGATGTTCGTGATATACTAGACAGTTTTACGTTCAGTAGTTTGCCATTGCTTTCTGAAAGATCTACGGCTTGTACCATCTAAATCAGCACAAAGTGGTCGCTTCCAAATCGGCTACGGCTGATTTGGAACCCTCGACTCGGTATGCAGTAAATTGTTAAACGGCGTTTCACTAACCCCTTAGGACACAATGAGATAATGGCGTCGACGAAGTAGTAACGAAGAGGAGGAGGAAGAAGAAGGAGCAGCAGCAGAAGAAGAGGGAGAAGAAGAAGAAGAAGAAGAAGAAGAAGAAGAAGAAGAAGAAGAAGAAGAAGAAGAAGAAGAAGAAGAAGAAGAAGGATGATGATATTGATTATGATGATGATAAAGGAAGATTAGAAGGAGAGGATGGAGAGGAAGGAATACGGGGAGGCAGGAGGGGGGAGGGGCAAGAAAAAAAGAAAGAGAGAGAAAGAAATAAAGTGAGAGAAAGAGAAAGAAAGAAGAAAGAAAGAAAAAGAAAGAAAGAAAAAGAAAGAAAGAAAGAAAGAAAGAAAGAAAGAAAGAAAGAAAGAAAGAAAGAAAGAAAGAAAAGCGCGGCGGCAGAATGAATGGAACCCAGGCCACGAGTGATAATAACCCTGGAAGGCAACAATTGCTGGTAATGTTGTCTAGCGGCAGTACGACGATTACAACACCAGCCCATGTCATTGACAAGGAGATTCCCATCTGTCCCGACCGGCTCCCTGAAAGGTGAGGAAAAAACACAGACGTGCTTAACAACATTTATTTTATTTTGTCTGCTGTCAACACAACAAGAATTAATGACATTACCACACGTAATGAGCTGCACCAGCCCGGTTTTTTCGTCCTCGAAACCAGTTCATTCCGTGCTCGCACCGGTAACTTCAGCATCACACCCCAAAACCGTTCAGGTTATTTTTATTTCCTTGTGCATTTCTTCAAAGCAAACTTACATTCTCAACCGTGACGAGCAAAACATTAACAAAACCTTAATATTTATTCCGACGTCAATTCTCTTTCACTTTGTTTTCGCGCACTGCCATTTTCGTAGCGCGAAGCCGGAAACGGAAATGTTACGTGGGGAAAAAGAAACGAAAAGTAGGATTGTGGTTTACGCCGCAGCAAATTTTCGTTAATTTCCATAATATTTAAGTTCGCGTTTTTATTATTTCTGCCTTCTGCATTATCAGCTTTCTCTAGTGCAGTAGTGTATACCAGGACAGTGTTGTTTTCATGTGTACGCTTTTCATCAATGCTTGATGTTCCGATAAATGCATTGGTAAACATGGATGCTTACACTTAATGCGCGTGTGTTTAGTACTGAATCAAGTAGTGCGTAGAATAGACTCGAGTTCCCATACAAATATAGAAGTTTGTACAGTTACAGTGGTGCGCGCATATTGGTACTCGGGACAAATTCGCAAAGAGCGTAATATAAAAAGTTGCAAATAGAGAGCAGAACGTTACTTGAGGGAAAAGGCGTGTCGAGGTTAGAGGTCAAATGAGTTTTAAATGGTTGACATAACAGAAGGGTGGGGGATGGGGGGGGGGGGCTTGTCTTCATTCTACCTCAGTGAACTTATAGAAACAACGTGCCGTTATTACTATTAATAACGTGCAACAGTGTGAGATAAAGAACATATACATATGCATATACTGCGTGTCGGTGGTGTATGTATGTTTATGTGTATGTGTGTGAGAGAGAAGGGGGGGGCGGGGCAGACAGGCGGACAGAGAGTGGGGAGAGAGATAGAGAGAGAGAGACAGACAGACAGACAAAGAGAGAGAATGAGAGACAGACAGACAGACAGACAGACAGACAGACAGACAGACAGACAGACAGACAGACAGACAGACAGACAGACAGACTCATTGTATATGTTTTATAGTAATGAGGTGGGGAGGAAGATATGCCTTACTAGTGATCGCAACATGCTAGGGTGTTTGGTTGGTTGTGTGTCAGAATGCTCTTGTTTCTTCGCTGAGGCCAGAAGAGTGAGGAGTGGAAACAAGGTCCTGAGCAGGAAAAGAATGACAAAGGCGAGGAAGAACAGGAGGGATAAGAATAAGAAGAAGCAGAAGGACGAGGAGGAGGAGAAGGAGGAAGTGGAGATGGAAGAAGAAGAGGGGGATTGGGAGGAGGACGAGTAGAAGGTGGAGGAGGGGGAGGATATGTAGAAACATGTTTGTTATAAATCCGTAGACACTTGATACACGTCACAGTTGGTAATCATCGGGAAGACCCGTGTAAGTCCGATGTGTTGACGACGTCCCTGATGTCTGAACCATGAACATCTCACTTCTTCGTCTTCTTCTTCTTCTTCTTCTTCTTCTTCTTCTTCTTCTTCTTCTTCTTCTTCTTCTTCTTCTTCTTCTTCTTCTTCTTCTTCTTCTTCTTCTTCTTCTGCGTTCATCCGGAGAGTTGTCTTTTTCAGACGTGATTGCGTTGTGCCTGTTTACAGCAGAGCTGCGCGTTCTTGCGCCCTTAGGCTGACACACCCGACTTCTGCGGACATTTGTTGACCGGGTTAACCTTTCCGGGGGTTTCGTAGGACGTTTAACTCTCACTGTTGTGGTGTTATCCTCCACCCCAGTTGGCCAATTTAGAACAGCCGCAGACATCCCGGTCAGCCCTCAAGGGAAGGCAGGGGCAGACCATGGGCATTCCCCGCCATCCAAGGAGGCTTCCATACTTGCAGAGCCGACATATAGCGCACTGGTACTGGGCTCACCCAAGGAATCGTCACGTCCTGCACATGTCTGCTTATCCTCACTTCCGTATATTGGGCCTTCCTTTCACCACAGGCTGTTCCTCCGGAAATATCTCACTTCTATAGGAGTCCGGTTGGTACCGAAGTTCCTTCTCCGCTGGGACCGTGTTGTAGAGCTGTCCTTCCCTTCTCCAAGTTAGAAAAACCCGCGGGGTGTGTAAAACAGGTACTGTAGCTTAACGTCTACAGAGAGGCATGGTTATCTCAGGAATGTTAGTCACACTGGAACCGAGTCTGGTTATGGTCGGTTCCGCTCAAGGGATGCTTTACGGTCTGGGGGTGGGGTGGGGGGGTGGGGGTGGGGGTGTAAATAACCCGGTCATGTCTGGTCTTGTGATCTCGACGTCGAGAAGAAATCTTAGACAGGCAGAAATACAGACACCAGAATTGAAGGGAAGCAAGACAAGCAGGAATAAGAATATCCAGAATAGGCGATATTGGTGCAAATTTGGATGCCAGTCTGGACATCACGCCCGGTATTTATATTGCACAATGTACATTCAAGATTCTACTTCTGTGTGTCTTTGTGTGTAGCCGATTAGTGCCATATGCATCTACTTCCTAAGTACCCCCCCCCCCCCACCCTAAAAAAATTAAATTTAAAAAAAAGAATATTTTAGTAGGGTGTCTCCATTCTGAAGTGGCTAAGCTGTCTGCCTTGCACTCTGAAGGTCTCGGGTTCGTTCCCCGGACATGGCCACTCAGACTACAGGTGCACAGTTTTCGGAAACTCCCGAGGGTCATCGCTGCAGCTACGGAGTAAGTGATGTGTGCAATGCACTCGGCAAGCGGTTTGTCGTTCTGTGGAGAGAAATCGGGTCAGATAGGGTAAATTCGGTGCAATGAAGTCGACCTTCTCGACTTTAGTACCTTAAGGTGTTTGGTGTGGCTGAGTGGCTGGAATACGGGATTCTCCTTACGGAGACCCGAGTTTAAATCCTCGATAAGGTGTGGATTTTTTTTTCTGTCGGAGGTAAAAAGAAAACTCTAATCTACACAGTTCGCTGCGACTGCACTAGCCAGGTGGCCTTAATTCCCCAGGTTCAAGACCCCTCTGTCATTCACCGCAAGGTACTATATAGGCAGTAAATGACAGTTGACAGTTTTGACTGGAGTGGTTATTGTTTATTTTCACTTGTTGTGTGGGAGCAATTGAAATGAAATGACCCCATAACCGAATGACTGGTCTTGAAGAAACCCAGATGAAAGCATCAACACTTGGTGTAGGTTAACCATCATAATATTGTATGTAGAAGTACTGGGATGAATCCTGCTCTGTGGCGAAGGGGTTAAGGACGCAGTTATTTATCCCGCATACCGCGTTCAAAACACAGCTGCAGGCGATTCCGCAACAGATCGCCATGTGTTGGTTTTTATAAAATGGTATGAATGCTGGTCGTTCAGAAAGCATTGAGAAACGCCATAACGTAAACTTGCCAAGGAATCACAATCAGCCAAATAAAAATGCTTGGGTTGACTGTGACGTCCTGTAAAGAACATGCTCTTGGAGACTTGGAAGCAGACCACCTTGTGTTGGTTTTCATACAATTGTATGAGAGCTGATCGTTCAGAAAGCAAAGACAAACTACTAAACGTAAAGTTGTCAAAAAATCACAAACAGCTTTAAAAAATCCGGGTTGACTTAGACGCCCTGTGAGTGGCACGTTGCAGTCTTGACAGACCAAAGAATGTGGATTGGAATTTGGCCAAAATTATTGTATATAATAATAGTTATATTATAATTATAAGTGTTATAATACAACAATATGCTTATAATTGTTTGCAAAATCATAATGAAAGCTACAAAAGGGCCGTGCCGTGCTATGATACTGAGAGGCGGCCGCATCTGGCGGCACCATAAGGAGCGGCATTTTTAAAGGCAAAAAAAAAAACATGTAAGGGGCAGCATTTCGAAGACGTGCATGCTAGTGAGAAAATCTACCGCACGGTACTGAGCTACATCACTCCATCAAACCGTAGCCTTGAATATGCGACGATTTAACTCTTCACTCCCCAACAGTAGAACTGCCATGGGGGATGCCTTTATATCCAAATCTAAAACGTCTGAAGTCAGTGAGAGAGTACCATTTCCTGCTTAAGCCGCTGCCATATCACGTAGTTCATTTGCTGAGCCATCGGTAAAATGGCGCCCGGAGAGACGCTGGCATGACCGCAGAGGCCTATCTAAATCAAAACAAGAAACGGCACGAATTAATGAGGAACCTTTTAGCAAAAACAAGAGGTTCTGAAAGAAGGGAGTGTAAATTAGAAAATAAAAGGAGAAGAAAAACTGTTTGATGAAACGACCCTAATACTGCGACTGGCGATTAATTGGAAACAGGGGGGAATAAGTCATTCTTTATCGTTTCCTGGGTCAGAGGTTGCAGTTACTGTAATTGGATCATGTGATTTGCAATCGGCGTGGGAAGCACGGTCTGTGGTGGCGGTAATGGGGACAGTATTACTCCGGATTTATACCGCTTTTTAAGAAACTCCCGGAGATGTATTCACAGTTAGATGTATGTTCACATTCGGGCTACCTCTCGACCGATAAGTAATAATGATTGATTGATTGATTGATTGATAAATATTATTATCATCGTTATTACCATCATCACTGTCCTACTGGCGAAGGGTTTGCGAATTTGGAAGCAGACCGCTTTACGCTGGTATTCACACAATTTTATGAGTCCTGATCGTTCAGAAAGCAATGCCAAACTATTGAATGTAACGTTGTCAAGAAATCATAAGCAACCAAAAAATCTTGGTTGGCAGTAACTCCCGTAAAGTATATGCAACTTTTTATTATTATCATCATGTCCACGCATTGCAAAGTTGCGTGTCTCTCCAATACTCCACAGATTTCGGCCCTTGGTGTTCCCGATCATTTGTATGTATTATATTTAAAGAAAGGTGGGAAACTACCTCATCCTGGTATAAACATAACCTACTTTGAGGCCCAGAGATTTATAAGCAGCAAGTATAGAACCAAGTGGTAGCTAGAGCATCCAGGCCACCAGAAAGATGATGCATATTACCAACTCAACCGAAACGAACAAGTTACAATTTTCGGGTCATGACTCCAGTTGTCGTGTTGTTTTTTTTCTGCCGTGCATTCCTACCATGTTTCGAGACGTTTTCCAACTTGTCTCACAAATGTGCATTGTGCCTGCTTGCTCCCTCGGGTAGGAGAACATCGTGGATCCGATGCTTCGTACCCTCACACATATTCTAGCACCTTCGGTCGTGAGAAGCCAGCTTTTCCCCCTGCCGTTCACCTCCGTCGTCTACTCCACGTCGGCTATTCGCTATCCACCAGTACACGTCATTATCGCCACGCTGCATTCTTCATACGCCTTTCATGGCTCATGGAGTCACACTATTGCTCGTCCATACGAAGCCAACACTTCCTCTTGGTTGTGGAATTGGGCTCCCTGACCTTCACCCTCCTCTGTTATGGATAGCAGTCCTCGCAAGACGTTTTGCACCACCATTAGCTGGAGGTTGGACTTAGGAAGATATTTAATTTATTTCGATGACTGCTACAACGAGTTGCTTCGACTACCATGCCGAGTCCTAGTCTCAAGTGTGTGACATGTAATTGGAGGGATGGGTACAGAGTCGACACGAGACAGTACACATGTTATATCTTGGATGAGAGATTGGCTAGCTTCGGTGTTAGACTTTGGACACTGAGTACAGAGTCGACACGAGACAGTACAAGTGTCAGATCTTAGATGAGAGATTGGCTAGCTTCGGTGTTAGACTTCTGACACTGAGTACAGAGTCGACACGAGACAGTACAAGTGTCAGATCTTAGATGAGAGATTGGCTAGCTTCGGTGTTAGACTTCTGACACTGAGTACAGAGTCAACACGAGACAGTACAAGGGTAAGATCTTAGATGAGAGATTGACTAGCTTCGGTGGTAGACTTCGGACACTGAGTACAGAGTCGACACGAGACAGTACAAGTGTAAGATCTTAGATGAGAGATTGGCTAGCTTCGGTGTTAGACTTCGGACACTGAGTACAGAGTCGACACGAGACAGTACAAGTGTCAGATCTTAGATGAGAGATTGGCTATCTTCGGTGTTAGACTTCTGACACTGAGTACAGAGTCAACACGAGACAGTACAAGTGTCAGATCTTAGATGAGAGATTGGCTAGCTTCGGTGTTAGACTTCTGACACTGAGTACAGAATCGACACGAGACAGTACAAGTGTCAGATCTTAGATGAGAGATTGGCTAGCTTCGGTGTTAGACTTCTGACACTGAGTACAGAGTCGACACGAGACAGTACAAGGGTAAGATCTTAGATGAGAGATTGACTAGCTTCGGTGGTAGACTTCGGACACTGAGTACAGAGTCGACACGAGACAGTACAAGTGTAAGATCTTAGATGAGAGATTGGCTAGCTTCGGTGTTAGACTTCGGACACTGAGTACAGAGTCGACACGAGACAGTACAAGTGTCAGATCTTAGATGAGAGATTGGCTATCTTCGGTGTTAGACTTCTGACACTGAGTACAGAGTCAACACGAGACAGTACAAGTGTCAGATCTTAGATGAGAGATTGGCTAGCTTCGGTGTTAGACTTCTGACACTGAGTACAGAGTCGACACGAGACAGTACAAGTGTAAGATCTTAGATGAGAGATTGGCTAGCTTCGGTGTTAGACTTCTGACACTGAGTACAGAGTCGACACGAGACAGTACAAGTGTAAGATCTTAGATGAGAGATTGGCTATCTTCGGTGTTAGACTTCTGACACTGAGTACAGAGTCAACACGAGGCAGTACAAGTGTCAGATCTTAGATGAGAGATTGGCTAGCTTCGGTGTTAGACTTCTGACACTGAGTACAGAGTCGACACGAGACAGTACAAGTGTCAGATCTTAGATGAGAGATTGGCTAGCTTCGGTGTTAGACTTCTGACACTGAGTACAGAGTCGACACGAGACAGTACAAGTGTAAGATCTTAGATGAGAGATTGTCTAGCTTCGGTGGTAGACTTCGGACACACTACGATTTGCAGACAGCAACGCGAACCATATTACTGATGACTTTTCCTACTCAAAGTTCCGATTGTTCCAGAGCCAGGTCTTTTCTGCTACTTCGCAAATTGTTTTTGTCTTTATGCCTAGTTGCTTAAGCACATCGTGACCGGAGTGGGAGATTAGACCTCATGCGCCAAACTCTACAGCGAATGATCTGTCAGTATACTCTTCCTGTCTCAGACACGCGACCATGGCGCCGTACTTCTCAATCTTGTAAGTGTGTTGCACCGCGATTCTCGATTCGTATGGGACGATCAGCTCAATCAGCGTTAATTGCCGACCATAGAGGAGTGAACTACAATGTCAGGTCGCAACTGAATCTGCCGGATTACTATCGGGTAGTGATTATGACCTTTCAGGTCAAATACCAGCTCCCAGTCCTCCACGCCATCAAGGATGGGCGGTAAATCTGTTCGCCTCCCTTGCCTCCACGTTTTCTGCCGAGCTTTAACGAAGTACATCAACATCGGCCCGGCAGGAGGTCACCTGTTCGCCCACCGCATTGCTTCATCTACAATGGCAACCGACACAGTGAGTACGACACAGAGGCGAATCATGACCCCCACGTTCATCGGCATGCGACATGATGATGATGATATCTGTAAACTGGCACCTGCCAGGAACAATTACAAGCACAACATACTGGGAACAAAAACCCTAGGCCATCCTGCTAGAAAGTCAACAAGGCGCGAACAATAATTGAACAGCGGCGGATTAAGACCAGAAAACCCCGTACATTGTATTCAAATGTAAATTCCGAAACCAAATATAATAGCCAATGGCCATTGACGTTTCAACAAGAGTACATCGCTTCGTTGGTAGCAGAGTAAATTTATTTAATAAAAAGGCGAGGATCAGACTACAAAACGGAGAAGAAACACCATGAAAGGGATATTTGAATTAAGTTCTTATCGCTATAGTTTTTAAATATTGAAACTCGTTTGTTTCTTGGGTCGCCATGACGCCTGGTGTCACGTGATACTGCCGTCTAATAGATCCATGTCGCGGGTTTTGTCTGTGACGTAATTCGCTAGTCCTTTCCCAACAATGGGGTATTAGAGAGTGATATTTGAACTGCTGTCCACCGGGCAGTTTCTGCTTGAGTTTCCCGTTAGCGTCTTTGAGATGGTCAGTTTGTGTGTTAATGGGCTGTGATAAACTAGCGAATTCAAAACAATTTTTTTCCGGTGGTGAATTTGAATAATGAAGACACAAATAATAGATTGCACGATTTATTGCCTGGCATATTTCGCTACATCTTGCCAGGTACATACATGCGTCCAAGTTTTTTGTTTACAAAACATAAAGACATGATAGTCAGTTTAAAATTACCGTGGTAGACAATTCAAATTACTGTGCGAATGTGCGTGCTTTATATTTCAGCTTGAAGGATTTATCTAATTATGTTGGTATATTTTGTGTGATTTCTGCAGTATGTACCTGACGAGATGCAGCGAAATATGCCAGGCAATAAATTTTGCAATCTATTGCCTATGTCTTCGTTATTAAACTTAGCGAATGTCAAAGACTGTCAACAATTTAAGAATGCATACATTTTGTTTTTGCTTTGCCTGGCTTTTGAACTCAAGCGTAGTCCGTATACATGATACTACTTCTAGAGTACTGAACTGATTGTTGCGTGTGGATTAGCTTTCCCTATTACCAGTATCCCTCGTCATCAGGCGAACCACTATCTGAGGTACTTGTAACTTAGTCTCCAAGTCCGTGATGAAAAAAAAAAAATCACCAGTTGAAGGAGAAACTCAGAGGCCAATAGAATAGCATGAAGAATACATTCAAAAATATTGTATAGCATAGTTAGTGAGGAAAGCAAATTCGATCCAACCCGATTTGTAGAAAGGAAAAAAATATAAACTTTCCACTTCGTTCAACTAGCTTTAGCAGCCTTGGCTATAACTGTGGTGGTTCATAGTGAGGTTCAAATGATCTTAGACGATTAATGTATTAGACGATTTCCACTGATGCATGTCTGGCAGGGTTCCTCTTTTCCATTATCCCCCATTCCTCTTGTGCTCTAAACGTTCTTGTTCTCCCTATCCTGGTGTCATTGTCAGTTTGACACCCCCCCCCCCTCCAACCCCGACTCTCTCGTGTGGCGTTTTCTTGAGTAACCCTCAGAAGGACTGATCCTGAGGATGACCCGCCAGACTGGGGTATTATCATTGGTTAGTTAGTTAGTTAGTCGACAGATCATCCTCGTTGCACATCGAACCATTCAGTCCATAAGTGCTCGGATCCCCTCCTCAGCAAATCCCGCAGCGTGTAGCGGCTAACGACGCCAGTTCTGTGTTGGTTTATCAATCTTCTTTGGCTTCCTTCGTAGTGTTCTTGTTTGGCCACCCCTCTTTTAATTTGCTGCTCTCGCAGTCTGGCCATTGTTGTAGATTCACAGTCATCACTTGGTTCTCGCAAAAGTCTCACTTCTCGTAGAGCATTCAGAATGTCAGCCTGGTCCATGGCGCGTCCGCACTCCACAGTAGCCTCACCTGCGAGCTTGTCAGCCCGCTCATTTCCTTGTACTCCCGCATGCCCTGGCACGAAGATGAAACTAATCTTTGCCAGCCGAGACCGCTTATCATTGGTTCCCGAAAGAAAGCAAAGAAGTAGAGACATACTTATACATGTTCCTTGATGAATGGCGTTGGTGTTCATGTATCTGACAGACCTCGGTCGCCCAGGACTAGAAGGAGAGGGGTGAAGAAGAGGAGGAAAGGAAAGATGAACAAAGAGGAGAAGGGAGGGGAAGAGGAAAGGGAGGAGGAGGATGAAGAAGATGAGAAGTAGAAGTATAAGAAGAAGAAGAAGAAGAAGAAGAAGAAGAAGAAGAAGAAGAAGAAGAAGAAGAAGAAGAAGAAGAAGAAGAAGAAGAAGAAGAAGAAGAAGAAGAAGAAGAAGAAGAAGAAGAAGAATATAATTAAATATAACTGTATGGAAATACCAATGCAAGA
>OY992879.1:93057802-93155302 GCA_963921405.1 Cepaea hortensis | reverse complement strand
GTCCGACACAGATTAAGGTCTGAGCAGATCGCAGACCTTAATCTACGTACACACTTATTGGGATATTTTGCTCCAACTATTCAGACGAATTGCAGGCCCTAAACATTACAGCATCAGCATCAGCTGAAGAAACAAGAAGGAAATGAAAAATAAGGTAAGAAATATAGTCCTTCTACTTTCCTGTTAATTTACAAATTATTTACCCCGTGCCTCTGTAAATTCTGTCTTTACTAATAATACACATTGCACCCCTCTCGGGATTCTCCGTGGTGAAGTGGTCAAGCCGTCTGACTCGGGCTCCGAAGGTTGTATGTTCGATTCCGGGCCGCGTCCTTCATTTCACGAGTGCATTTTTTCGGAGACTCCCGAGGGTCGTCGCTGGAGCTACGGAGTTCGTGCTTTGTGCGACGCTTTCCGCGCTGCGGAAAGAAACTGAGCCATATGGGATATAAACCCGGTGCAATGCAGCCGACCCTGTCGAATTTAAGCTACTTCTTTCATTGCACCCACTCCCATACGAATCCGGATACGCCTTTGTGTGTCATCTGAATTGGCAGGTCTCCAATTACTGTAAACTTAACTTTGTTAGCGAGAAATCACTAGTTTGTTCAGCAAAACATCAAAGGAATGTCTCCGCTTTTGATGATTTAAGTTGTTTTTGGACCTATCAAAGACATATTCCTTGGGTGGGGGTAAATATAAGACGGCTGGAAAAATTTCATAACGATGCAACTGACAGTTTTCAAAATAATTGATCGTGAATGAAGGCATTCAAATCGGAACATACTATATAGAACAGTTCTGCTAGCCTTCAGCCTCAGAAGCCGAATAGATTAGGCAGCCATGTTAAAATGAGCAATAATAATGACGTGCTAAAAGTCAAAACAATTCTTGTTCTCTCTCTCTCTCTCTCTCTCTCTCTCTCTCTCTCTCTCTCTCTCTCTCTCTCTCTCTCTCTCTCTCTCTCTCACTCTCTCCCTCTCTCTCTCTCTCAAGCGTAGTCTACACACACACTACTTCCAGTAGTGCTGGACTGAATTTTGCGTGTGGGTTAGCTTTCCCTACTACCAGTGTCCCTCGCCATCAGGTGAACCCACTCCGACTTCAGGGGTATTTGTAATTAACTGCCCAATTTGTTACCCTTTGAAAATAAAGTTCGTTTGTTCTCTCTCTCTCTCTCTCTCTCTCTCTCTCTCTCTCTCTCTCTCTCTCTCTCTCTCTCTCTCTCTCTCTCTCTCTCTCATTGTAACTAAACCAAATTAACACCAATAATAATAACATTCTACATGACAAAATAAAAGTTTGGTTTCTCCAGATTTGGCAGCCAAAACAAACTAAACAGTAACCAAAACAGGCAAAATATTACATGTCAAAATATTTTGGTTTTATTTCCAGATTTAGTAACCAATAAAAACAACAGAGAAACCATTACAAACAATAATAAATAAACAGTATTAATAACAGGCAACATGCTACATGCCAAAATAGCCGTTTGGTTTCTCCAGATTTGGCAACCGCACCAAACTAAACAATAGCCACAACAGGCAACATACTACAAGTTAAACTTTTGTTTCTCCCCGTATATTTGACCATTTAAATATTCCCAAGTATTAAAAGTGTTTGCGGGTAGATAAGTGTTCCGGACCTCCGACGTGGACGGCGCCAGTTTCAAGAGTTCCTTCTCATTTATTTGAATAACTCAAATAGCTAGGACAATGAAATCCCCTGAGGTCAGTCTGGAGAGAATTTGAAATGGTTGATATACAGTTTCACTGTTTGCCAGCGGCCGTTGAGTCACTTGGGGTGACCTCTGAAACCTGTGGTTGTTTCAGAAAGAACACGATGCTTGGGTGGCAAAAGAGTAGATATCATTTTCATGACTGATGATATGTATATTCAAGGCGGAATGGTCGTTTGTTCGCTAAACAACAACAACAACAACAACAACAACAACAACAACAACAACAACAACAACAACAACAACAACAACAACAACAACAACAACAGCAGCAGCAGCAACAACAACAGCAGCAGCAACAACAATAACGATATGCAGTCTAAATTAATATAATGATAAAAATAATTACAGTAGAAGTAGTAGTAGCAGCAGCAGCAGGAGCAGTAGCAGTAGTAGTAGTTGTAGTAGTAGTAGTAGTAGTAGCAGCAGCAGCAGCAGCAGCAGCAGCAGCAGCAGCAGCAGCAGCAGCAGTAGTAGTAGTAGTAGTAGTAGTAGTAGTAGTAGTAGTAGTAGTAGTAGTAGTAGTAGTAGTAGTACTTTCTTATCACAAATGACCTTTAGACTTTCTGATCACAAGTGACCTGTAGACCTTCTGACCACAAGTTACCTGTAGAATTTCAGACCACAAGAGACCTGTAGATTTTCTGATCACAAGTGAAATGTATACTTTCTTATCACCAGTGACCTGTAGACATTCTTATCACTAGTGACCTGTAGACATTCTTATTACTAGTGACCTGTAGACTTTCTTATCACAAGTGATCTGACCTTCAGATCACAAGTGATATGTAGACTTTCTTATCACTAGTGACCTGTATACTTTCTGATCACACGTGACATGTAGACTTTCTTATCACAAGTGACCTGTAGACAGACCTTCTGACCACAAGTGACCTGTAGACTTTCTTATCACACGTGACCTGTAGACTTTCTTATCACAAGTGACCCGTAGACCTTCTGACCACAAGTGACCTGTAGACTTTCTTATCACACGTGATCTGGACTTTCTTATCACAAGTGACCTGTAGACCTTATGATTACAAGTGAACTGTAGACTTTCTGATAACAAGTGATCTGTAGACCTTCTGACCACAAGTGACCTGTAAACTTTCTGATCACAGTGACCTGTAGACTTTCTGATCACAAGTGACCTGTAGACCTTCTTATCACAAGTGACCTGTAAACTTTCTGATCACAGTGACCTGTAGACTTTCTGTTCATAAGTGACCTGTAAACTTTCTGATCACAGTGACCTGTAGATTTTCTGATCACAAGTGACATGTAGACCTCCTGACCACAAGTGACATGTAAACTTTCTGGTTTCAAGAAACTTGTACACCTTCTGATAATAAGTGACCTGTAGACTTTCTGGTCATAAGTGACCTGTAGACTGTCTGATCATACGAGACCTGTAGACCTTCTGATCTCAAGTGACCAGTAGACTTTCTTATAACAAGTGGCGTGTAGACATTTTGATCACAAGTGATCTATAGACCTTCTGACCACAAGTGACCTGTAAACTTTCTGATCACAGTGACCTGTAGACTTTCTGATCACAAGTGACCTGTAGACCTTCTTATCACAAGTGACCTGTAAACTTTCTGATCACAGTGACCTGTAGACTTTCTGTTCATAAGTGACCTGTAAACTTTCAGATGACAGTAACATGTAGACTTTCTGTTCATAAGTGACCTGTAAACTTTCTGATCACAGTGACCTGTAGATTTTCTGATCACAAGTGACCTGTAGACCTCCTGACCACAAGTGACATGTAAACTTTCTGGTTTCAAGAAACTTGTACACCTTCTGATAATAAGTGACCTGTAGACTTTCTGGTCATAAGTGACCTGTAGACTGTCTGATCATACGAGACCTGTAGACCTTCTGATCTCAAGTGACCAGTAGACTTTCTTATAACAAGTGGCGTGTAGACATTTTGATCACAAGTGATCTATAGACCTTCTAATCAGAAGTGACCTGCAGACCATTTGATCACACGGGACCTATAGACCTAAAGGCATTAACTATGAAGTGAAGAATACACATTTGTGTTCAGATAGCTCGCTTAGAACTTCGTGTGTTGTCCACACCCGTCCACCTGTTCAAAGTTGTTGCTACAAATTGTGAGTGCATTGGACTAATTTTGTGTGAGGGTTAGCTTTCCCTAATACCAGCGTCCCTGGCCATTAGACGAACACTTCTCCGATTTCACAGATACTTGTTGTTTACGTCCTCAAGTCAAGGAGGAGAAATCAACATTTAAGTCCAAGTGACTCGCGTGTAAAACGAACCCCTCATATCGCGCTCAGCAGAGAAAATGTACGCGGCAAACCTCTCAGCCACGCCGACATCCGCACACATTTTAACAATAACTAGTTCTGTAGAGGTCAGCATGGCGGAATGGATAGGAACGTGTGTTCGTAAACATCCGATGTGCTGATGCCGAGGTAAGAGGTTCAACTCTTACTCCGGCAAGTTGGATTAAAATGTTGGCTTCTCGCCCTTGACTTGGGCACGTAAATTACAAGTACCCCTGAAGTTGGATTGGATTCGCCTGATGGAGAGGGACACTAGTAATAGAGAAAGCTAACCCACACGCAAAATTCAGTCCAGCACAAACAGAAGTAGTGTGTACGGACTACGGTTGAGTTCAAATGTAGAGTTAGTGGGAAGATTGGAATGTACAGTTTATATAACTAACATGTAAAGCTAGAGGTACAACAACAATCAATCAAGCCATTACCCCCTCTCTGTCTCAACCAGAAGGTTAGTTAGTTAGTTAGTCGCGGTTCCAACCTCACGGCAACGGGTCGTCCCCATATTGCTCCGTTCCTGTGCCAGTGAATATCACACAAAATGCTCCCCACTGCCCTATGTGAACAATGGAATAGACAGGAGTGTCGGCAAGTCAACAGCCCGCACAGGTACACTGTGCATAATGCCGCCGCCAGAATGGCAACACAAAAGTCCTCCACCAAAAATACAGTTCATCGTCGATGGAAACGGCAGTCATCAGAAAGACTTCACTGACCCGGGTTTTATCCCACATGGCTCGGTCTCTTTCCGCAGGGCGACCCACTGAAAGCGCCGCACAAAGCACGAACTCCGTACCTACAGTGCCAACTCCCAGGAGTCTCCTGAAAAAAGCACTTGTGAACCGAAAAGGCAAACCAGTCAATCCAGCAACAGCCGGCCGCCATCGTTCCGAACACGCAGTTCACGCTAAAAACAACCGCAGACCGAAGCAAAAGCATTCCAAGCGAAATTCACAGCTCACAGTGTCGCGCCACGCACTCACTCAGTAGCAGGGCGACGGAACCATAGCCTCCTTAGTCGCCTCTTACGACGTGCATGGTAGGCAACAGTGTTACTATTCTTTGCTCCCCCGTATGGGCCCCGGCAACCAGAAGGTACAATAACCCATTCAGTTCTATAAGGCGAAAGATAGTTTTGGAGAGCCATTGCAGCCAGTCTTCATTCTGGGGACATTGTGGAGCAATGACAAACTACTGAACGTAAAACCTGCCAAGACATCAACAGATGTGTGGAAATAACCCACTACCCAGCCGTCAGCGCTCAGGAAGCGTGAGTGCGACAAACTCCTCGGTTAAAATGAAGATTAATTACTTTTTGTAAAAAAAAGTTCATATCCTTTACAGGACATCACTCTCAACCCTAGTATTTTTGGCTATTTGTGAATTCTTGGCACATTTACGTTCAGTAGTTTGCCTTTGTCGGTCTCCCTGGCGAAGGAGTTAAGGGCGCTGTTCGTAATCCCGTATACTCACGTACGAAACACAGCAGCGCGAGATTTGGCAGCGGATCGCGTTGTGTTGGTTGGTTTCTTACGGAAAGGTATGTGAGCCGGTCGTTCAGAAAGCAATGGCAAACTACTGAACGTAAAACCTGCCAAGACATCAACAGCAGCTGAAAAATGCTGGTGTTGACTGCAGTGTCCTGTAAATAATTTATGGAAAAAAAAAGTTTATCTTTGCTTTCTGAACGACCGGCACTCACACCTTTATATGGAAACCAACGAAAGGTGGTCTGCTTCCAAATCTCCAGCAGCTGTGTTCGAATGCGGTATGCGGGATTATGAATTGCATTCAAAACCCCTTCGGTACATCATCATGATCATGTGCCATGCCTGTAAGCGTGGGCGGCCATGTCTCGCCATCTCGCTCGATCACAAGAGTTGTGGATCAGCTCAGTTCTCTTGCCTGGACCTTGCCACTGATCAAGCCATCCTAGTATTTACTTCTCTGCCTTCCTCTTGTTCATTTCCTCTCAATCTTGCCAGTTGTCACCAAGTTCTTCAATGTATTTCTTATCATAACGTGACCAAAATATGTTGACTGTCTACGTCTAATTTCTCTAATCAGTTCATGGTTTTCATTTGTTTCTTGTAGGACTTGGTCATTGATTTTTCTGTCTGTCCATGGTATTCTTTGTATTTTCCTCAGAAACCATATTTCCACAACCATCAGATGTTTTTCAGCCCGTTTTCTCATTGTCCACGCTTCACATCCATACACAAGCTCGGGTTCTATGTAGCACCTCAACACTCTTTTTTTTTCATTACAAATGACATCCTTTTATTGGTCAGTATAGTTTTCATCTTACCTTCGCCGTGGCAATTCTTGTTCTAATCTCTTAAATGCATCTCTCATCAGATGTTATGACTGTTCCGAGATAATTGTGAAGATTCACTTGCTTAAGAATATTCCCATTTACTTGCATATTACATTGTGATATTTCGTTTTTCCTAGTGGCGACCATATTCTGTGTCTTCTTACAATTTAATTCTAACCATAGTTGTTCACTGTGTGCAACAACCGCATCTACTAAATGTTGCAGATCCTGCTCATTGTCTGCGATCAATGCATATCATCTGCATATCTAATGTTATTGATGTATCTTCCTCCGGTGATGATTTCTTTCATATCTTCTACAATTCTCTACAGGGAAAAAAGGTATGGAGACATTACACATCCCAGTCTCACACCTCTCTTAACAGGCTGATATTGATCTACGTCATTGTCAATCCACATGGCAGCATATTGTTTCCAATATATGTTTTTTTTTAAACAAGTCTAAGCGTTCAACTTTACACCTGTCGGAGCTTCAATCTTACACCAGTCGCCGACCAAGTCTTAAGACCTGGACTGCACTGCCATGGCATTCAGTCTTTAGGTTGGATCTCCACGCACCAGGATAAGGATTGTAAGCTCCCAACTGCACTCCTCTGCCCGAAGCCGTTGGCACAATGTCGGGTACTGGGTTTGGTGAGCGCCGCCCAACATTCGGCGCTAACAGAAAGCAGGTAGCACAGTCTACTGTTATATGGTAGTTCAGTCATATCTAATCATAAATATATTAATAAGCAATGTCATTATCGTCGCCATCATCATCAAATTTTATCTTGTTTACTTTAATGTCTGAAACTTCCCTCTACAAACACCCGAAGTGGCTGTTTGGCATTTAGAGCATAAAATGTCTGCCACCTCAAGTAGCTTGCCGTTAACTAAGAGTTAAGACTCCAGAAATAGAAAGAAATTTGGTTAAGTCCTTGCCACTAAGGCAAGTCGCCATGACACTTAATAATGACTATTCACACAGCGGACGTGGAAAGAGAGCGTATTTATTCTACCGTCATAAATCAGACGCTAATCGTGGAAACGGGACTATTTGCACAAAGATAGCGCATTTATTGAGTTTATTTTGCCGTGTTATTACAGTGACTCTCAGGATTTTCTGCCATTTCTAGCCGTAAATCACGCCTTGTGTCCGGGGTGGTCTGTATTAAATAACCTGCATGGAGAAAGCAGGCTGTTATAATTTACAGGTATGAATATGCAGTGGTTTTCATTATGTGGTATAGCTAGAAGCGGGTAGATCCTGGGTTTCGGGCGCAAGTTTCTTACACTATCAGGGGCTCCGTATCAAAACTATAAGAGGGGTAGCCGTGGCTGAGAGGTTATTGTGACCGCCCCAGGCCCAGAAGGTACTCGGAATAGTGCCGCGAATTTTGTCAAGAACTGTTCATGTCTAATGATATCACACGTCTGCCCCTGGTTTACTGGGTAGTGAGATCGGATGGCAACCTTCTTGGATTTTAAATTCGCATATCCTTTACAGGACATCGCTGTCAACAGCAGCATCTTTCAGCTGTCTGTTGATTTCTTGGCAAGATTAGGCTCAGTAGTTTGCCATTGCTTTCTGAGCGTCCGGCTCAGTTATCCCACAAGTCACCAGCGGGGGTAGAACCGCTCCCAGTTTTCGCCCGCTACAAGACTCTGCGTGATAAATGGGATTACGGAGAAAGTGTTGTAACCCCTCGGCCAGAGAGACCAGCCCTTCTTGGATACGTGCGAAAAATAGGAGGTCCCGAATTGCAAATTATGCACGCTAAAAATCTCACGGCACTTGGAATTGCAAAGAGTAGCCTTAAGACCGCTACTCTGGTAAAATTGTTAGGAAAAAAGTAAACCTACTCACGGGTAGATAGAGCCCGTTACCGTGGATGGAAGCTGTCTAGAAACAGCAAACTTGACACAAACGCATGCCGAAGTGGGACACACTGACCTATGAGGTGCATAACTAGGTGGGACGCACTACCCTCGAAAGAGGAACGAAGACGAGTGCGAATAAGAGAAAGAAGAAAACTATAAGAAAGCAACGGTAACATTCAGGTGGCTACTGCAACAAATTGAAGTAACAGTTGTGAGACCATGCATCTATCCTGTGTCAGGAGCGATGTGAGTCATGGGAGATGTAAGTCATGGGAGATGTGAGTCATGGGAGATGTGAGTCATGGGAGATGTGAGTCATGGGAGATGTGAGTCATGAGAGATGTGAGTCATGGGAGATGTGAGTCATGGGAGATGTGAATCATAGGAGATGTGAGTCATGGGAGATGTGAGTCATGGGAGATGTGAGTCATGGGAGATGTGAGTCATGGGAGATGTTTGTCATGAGAAATGTGAGTCATGGAAGATGTGAGTCATGGGAGATGCGAGTTATGGGAGATGTGAGTCATGGGAGATGTGAGTCATGGGAGATGTGAGTCATGGGAGATGTGAGTCATGGGAGATGTGAGTCATGAGAAATGTGAGTCATGGGAGATGTGAGTCATGGGAGATGTGAGTCATGGGAGATGTGAGTCATGGGAGATGTGAGTCATGGGAGATGTGAGTCATGGGAGATGTGAGTCATGGGAGATGTGAGTCATGGGAGATGTGAGTCATGGGAGATGTGAGTCATGGGAGATGTGAGTCATGGACGATGTGAGTCATGGACGATGTGAGTCATGGATGATGTGAGTCATGAGAGATGTGAGTCATGGGAGATGTGAGTCATGGGAGATGTGAGTCATGAGAAATGTGAGTAATGGGAGATGTGAGTCATGGGAGATGTAAGTCATGGGAGATGTGAGTCATGGACGACGTGAGTCATGGGAGATGTGAGTCATGGGAGATGTGAGTCATGAGAGATGTGAGTCATGGGAGATGTGAGTCATGGGAGATGTGAATCATAGGAGATGTGAGTCATGGGAGATGTGAGTCATGGGAGATGTGAGTCATGGGAGATGTGAGTCATGGGAGATGTTTGTCATGGGAGATGTGAGTCATGAGAAATGTGAGTCATGGAAGATGTGAGTCATGGGAGATGCGAGTTATGGGAGATGTGAGTCATGGGAGATGTGAGTCATGGGAGATGTGAGTCATGGGAGATGTGAGTCATGGGAGATGTGAGTCATGAGAAATGTGAGTCATGGGAGATGTGAGTCATGGGAGATGTGAGTCATGGGAGATGTGAGTCATGGGAGATGTGAGTCATGGGAGATGTGAGTCATGGGAGATGTGAGTCATGGGAGATGTGAGTCATGGGAGATGTGAGTCATGGGAGATGTGAGTCATGGGAGATGTGAGTCATGGGAGATGTGAGTCATGGGAGATGTGAGTCATGGGAGATGTGAGTCATGGGAGATGTGAGTCATGGGAGATGTGAGTCATGGACGATGTGAGTCATGGATGATGTGAGTCATGAGAGATGTGAGTCATGGGAGATGTGAGTCATGGGAGATGTGAGTCATGAGAAATGTGAGTAATGGGAGATGTGAGTCATGGGAGATGTGAGTCATGGGAGATGCGAGTCATGGGAGATGTGAGTCATGGGAGATATGAGTCATGGGAGATGTGAGTCATGGGAGATGTGAGTCATGGGAGATGTGAGTCATGAGAGATGTGAGTCATGGGAGATGCGAGTCATGAGAGATGTGAGTCATGGGAGATGTAAGTCATGGGAGATGTGAGTCATGGGAGATGCAAGTCATGAGAGATGTGAGTCATGGGAGATGTGAGTCATGGGAGATGCGAGTCATGGGAGATGTGAGTCATGGGAGATGCGAGTCATGAGAGATGCGAGTCATGAGAGATGTGAGTCATGGGAGATGTGAGTCATGGGAGACGTGAGTCATGGGAGATGTGAGTCATGGGAGATGTGAGTCATGAGAAATGTGAGTCATGGGAGATGTGAGTCATGGGAGATGTGAGTCATGGGAGATGTAAGTCATGGGAGATGTGAGTCATGGGAGATGTGAGTCATGGGAGATGTGAGTCATGGGAGATGTGAGTCATGGAGATGTGAGTCATGGGAGATGTGAGTCATGGGAGATGTGAGTCATGGGAGATGTGAGTCATGGACCATTCCGCAATTTAAAGAAGGCAGTCAGAGCTTTTGAACTTCAATGTTACATGAAAGGTCCTTTAAAACATGGTCGATCAAGAAGAAGTGAAATACTGACAACATACAAGATCTGAATACTGAATAACGTTGACTCATAAACAGTGTCATGTCTCTGAAATTGAAATACTTTGGTCTTATTTCTTTGCTTTTCTTAACGTTCGATCGCTTTGAACTTAAGCGTAGTCCATACAAGTGCTACTACTTCTAATGCACTAGACTGATTTTTGCGTGTGGATTAGCTTTCCCTATTACCAGTGCCCCTCGCCATCAGGTGAACCCACTTCGATTTCAGAGGTATTTGTAATTTACTCCTCCAAGTCAAGAACGAGACGCCAACATTTTAGTCTAACTTACCGGTGTAGGGGTTGAACTCGCTACCCCCGAATCAGTACAGCGATTGTTTAAGAACGAACGCTCTTAACCATTCGGCCACGTTGACCATAGTTCTTAGTAAAGAAGATTCCTGGAATAAGGCCATTGAAGACACAAAGGGCATGGCAAGTCTTGAGGCAAGAGTGTTGGCCAAAGATATTGAAGACACAAAGGGGGCATGGCAAGTCATGAGGCAAGAGAGTTGGCCACAGATATTGAAGACACAAAGGGCATGGCAAATCATGAGGCAAGAGAGTTGGCCACCGATATTGAAGACACAAAGAGCATGGAAGTCATGAGGCAAGAGAGTTGGCCAAAGATATTGAAGACACATAGAGCATGGAAGTCATGAGGCAAGAGAGTTGGCCACCGATATTGAAGACACAAAGGGCATGGCAAGTCATGAGGCAAGAGAGTTGGCCACCGATATTGAAGACACAAAGAGCATGGAAGTCATGAGGCAAGATTGTTGGTCAAAGATATTGAAGACACATAGAGCATGGAAGTCATGAGGCAAGAGAGTTAGCCACAGATACTGAAGACACAAAGGGCGTGGCAAGTCATGAGGCAAGAGAGTTGGCCACCGATATTGAAAACACAAAGAGCATGGAAGTCATGAGGCAAGAGAGTTGGCCCCCGATATTGAAAACACAAAGAGCATGGAAGTCATGTGGCAAGAGAGTTGGCAACAGATATTGAAGACACAAAGAGCATGGAAGTCATGAGGCAAGAGAGTTGGCCCCCGATATTGAAAACACAAAGAGCATGGAAGCCATGAGGCAAGAGAGTTGGCCACAGATATTGAAGACACAAAGAGCATGGAAGTCATGATGCAAGATTGTTGGTCAAAGATATTGAAGACATAAAGGGCATGACAAGTTATGAGGCAAGAGAGTTGGACACAGATATTGAAGACACAAAGGGCAAGGCAAGTCATGCGGCGAGAGAGTTGGCCAAAGATATTGAAGACACAAAGGGCATGGCAAGTCATGCGGCAAGAGAGTTGGCCACCGATATTGAAGACACAAAGAGCATGGCAAGTCTTGAGGCAAGAGAGTTGGCCATAGATCGAGAATATGTTTGGCTGACAGTGATGAGCGCTTCGTTCTGGAGAAGACTTATTGTATGATGATTTCTGATATTACATTTTGTAATATTAACAGGTTTTAGTTAGTTTGTTAGTTAGTTGGTTAGTTAGTTAAATAGTTAGTTAGTTAGTTAGTTAGCTGGTTAGTTAGTTAGTTAGTTGGTTAGTTAGTTAGTTAGTTAGTTAGTTAGTTGGTTGGTTGGTTGGTTGGTTGGTTGGTTAGTTAGTTAGTCGCGGTTCCAACTTCACGGCCAAGGGGTGCCCAAAAATGCTCCATTCTTGTACCAGTGAATATCACACAAAATGCTCCTCAATATCCTATGTGAAAAGTGGAACAGCCAGGAGTTTCGACAAACCAACAGCCCGCACATTTACACTGTGCATAATGCTTCTACCAGAATGCCAACACAAAAGTCCGCCACGAAAAATATAGTTCATTGTCGATGGAAGCGGCTGTCACTAGACAACCAGCAGCCATACATTACTGTATATGGAAAACCCATTTTTAGTTCAGCAATCAGCTGCCGCCATTTGTCCGAACATGTAGTACACGACACAAACAACGGTGGACAGTTGTAAAAGCACTCCACACGAAATTAAAGGACGTTTTAAATGTGCAACCAGAATAGATCGATACAAGAATGTTAACAGTTATCTCGTCATGAACGCTTTTAAATTTCGACGCCCAACATTGATCTCCCTTTCCTAAAGAGTTAATTTCTAACGCTAAATATATTATTGAAATGTATGAACATACTGGGGCTTAGAATTAAACTCAGTAATCTCTTGTGTTAGACTTGATAATTTTGTATCGTGATACCTGGCATTCTGTATAAATTGTAGGTATTAACTTAGCAGCTTTACGAAGATCACAGTCCTATCTGAATCTGAGCTTTTGTTGAACATATAGACATGGGATTTTAAACAAATCAGACCACACGCTGTTTGGCTACATGTGTGCCAGGCTGGTCTGTCAATGCTCAAGGGCACAAATAATTTTTTTTTTTTTTTTAAACGGATACTAAGGGAAAGCATATGTACAGTAACAGAAGTACACATATACTAGATCAGGGTATTAGGAGTTGAGTTCCAATAGCTTATATTACCTTATTTGGAGTTAATTTCCCGGTATACCCTTGTGTCAAGAACCGACATCACAGCACTCGGGACATTCCAATACGGGCTCTGTCCTCATCGTCAACAGCAAGCGAAGTGTTCCTATACTTCTCCTGCGTTCATCCGGAGAGTTTTCGGACGTGATTGCGTTGTGCCTGTTTACAGCAGAGCTGCGTTCTTACGCCGTTAGGCTGACACATCCGATTTCTGCTGGCATTTGTTGGCCGGGTTAACCTTCCCGGGGGTCCCTATACTGATGGTATGATTTGCAATCTGATTATGTGTCTGTCTTCTTCGAAGTGCTGATTGTCGGGCAGATCCTATGGTCATTTCCCTGTAGCATCATTCTCTTTAGGCTATGATGATCTATCTGTTCTTTCACGCTATACACATGATTCCAAAGGGTCCTGACAACATCTGCCTTATCATGCACCAATACCCCACCCAACGGTGCAGACCAGCCACACATCTGCCTTATCATGCACCAATACCCCACCCAACGGTGCAGACACAGCCACACATCTGCCTTATCATGCACCAATACCCCACCCAACGGTCCAGACACAGCCAGTATGTCCACCAGCCCGTTTTCCACAACACCAGTATGTCCTGGGAGAAAGATCCAACAGATGCTTTCTATCTTGGGTTTTGGAATAGAAGCATGCCACTCTGAGCCTAGCAAGCTTGTTTTAGCCGTTCTCAGTATGTTCTGTGAGTCCGTTACAATCACGACATGCATGTGTTGTTTGTCCTCCAGCCAGAGGAACGATTGTAACTTTCTCTATCTCCACTCTCAGATAATCCAGACGCTTTCACCGCCTCCTTCTCTCTCCATTCCCTCTTCTTCATAGAGGGTGACAGACATCCTGCCTGTCTGTGTTATTTCTCAGAGTCATATCTAGTACACTCATATTAGAAAGCTGGAACGATGATCCGTGTGTAATTAACAGGCAGATACTTCCGGTGGTGTGTGTAGTATTAGACATTTACATATTATAGGCCGCGGCACAAGAAGTATAGTTTAGTTTAGTTTTAGTTTAGTCGATGGATCAACATCACGGCACACGGGTATAACCCGTAAGTGCTCCGTTCTATTCCCAATTCAAGCCTGAGTCCGGAGAGTCTCAGCTCAGTGCACAAACTCCGTAGCACCAGCGAGGATCTCGAAATACTTTGGGTAGATTTTAACTCGAAATTTTGCCCGGGTAGCACCGTTATGCTACTCTTTGTCGATTTCCAACTGCAAATGGAATTTTTACGACGCGAACCACTGTCTTTGTTGGACAGGAGCACTAATTACTATGCCTCCGCGGCTCCAATACTAACTCGATACCAGCTACCGGCCCCGTACCATGTGCTACCAACAGAAACAAAATTTCTCCAACTAACCCATAACTCTCAACAATGGCCATGATTTAGCCCAGAGTTACGACTCTGACTCCTAGTTAGTTGCGTGTCCTTTACAAGAAGTTGCAATTAACCCCAGCATTTAGTGGCGGTTTGTGATTTATCGGAAAGTTTTACCTTCAGAAGGTTATCATTGCTTTCTGAACAGCTGGCAATATGACGACATCAGTAGGTGTACCGGCAACGAGCTAGAGAAACTAGCAGACATGTACAACAACAGTATAGGGAGTGCTAGCATCAAGGAGGAATGGTTACACAGCTATCTGATTCCCTTGCCCAAGTCTGGCAAAGACCAAACAAAATTCAGGGATATCGAGTAATATCCATTCAGAATACGATAGGCAATCTGCCGAAGAAGTTAATTCCCAGAAAAATATCAAGCCAGCTAGAGAGGCAAGGTGTTTTCCCACGTACCCTGGGAGGGTATCATCCAAAAAGAGAAATCTGGACCAATGCAGCAGTTTTTGCCCTTGATGTCAATGAAGGTTTCCACTCAGGCATTGAAACCTTTGTTGCAGCGATTGATCTTGAGTACCATTTAGTGTTTTAATGCTTCAGCTTCTTGAACTCAAGATAAGTCCTTTCCTCCTTAGTTGGATCGCTGCAGCCCACTTCCAACGAAAAGTAGTTTTAGATGTGGCAGTTGGACTCCGTAACGAACAACAATGTATCCTGGCCTACCACAGGGATCACCATTATCTCCGGTGCTGTTTAACTCCTACACTGTGAGAATCACCAGTGAACAAATCATAGGACCGGGGAGGACATTGTCGTATGCAGACGATGTTTTAGTGTATCGTCAGGAGATCAGGTTGCCGTGGAACTACAAACCGAACTCAATCGCATAAACACTTGATGTGTTGAAGCTGGGGCAATGGTCAACCCAACAAAGGCAACGGTGACATGGTTCTCTATGAATAACCATATTGCCAACACCCCAACTCCAACTGTAAATCTGGGTTCAGAGACGGTGGAATTACCTGGGGATATGATTTGATTGAAGCCTAGCCTATACTGAGCACGTAGACCAGTTGATAACAAAGGCCATGCGGGTTTGGCTGCGATGCGGGTGATGGCGGCGGCAAACTGTGAGCAGCGACATTTATGTCTTCTTTACGAGGGTCTGGTCCTTTCTGTTTTGGAGTATGCGATGGCTATCCTGACTCTCAGCCACAAACAGATAGAAAGAATGGAAAGGATACAGAACGAAGCTATGCGCATTATTCTATATTATTATTATATTATAGGGCGATGCGCTACCTTCTTGATTTTCCAACCATGATGGAAAGAATACAAATTTGCCAAGCACGTGCCTATCTCAGAGTCAACGCAAACACACAACATACACTGCATAGCGAGATTAAGAAGGTAAAGGGCAGCAGGTTAAAAAGAGGAAAGTCGTGGATGGGTGAAGCCGATGACATTCTTCAGCAGGTGTGCTCATTTGAGGACTTAGAACCTGGCGAGGAGTGGGTACAAGTGCTAACAAAGTTCTGTACATCCTTTTCAGTGTGCATCCAACTAGACAGGAAATGCAGACAAGAACATCCAGTTGCTGTGGAGGTGGAAGTTAAAGCTCTGATTTTCGTGAGTTCTTTAGTGGATGATGCCGTCATTTACACCGATGGGTCGGTCATCCGAGGAGTGAGAAGTTCATGGGCCTTTACGACTCAGGCCAGCGGGAAAATTGTGAAGGAAGAGTCTGGCGCTTTTGCTTTGACCACAAGCAGTCTGACTTGGAAGTCATGGCAGTAAGTAAAGCAATAACATGGCTCGAGACACAGACATTCGATCGGGCATGTGTCCTTAGTGACTCAATGAGTATTCTCAGGAGGATAGAGATGGGGTGGGTCCGAAGAGAGTGGCTGCCGTCTCTGGAGCGATCTCGGCTGGCAAAGATTAGTTTCATCTTCTTGCCAGGGCATGCAGGTGTACAAGGGAATGAGCAGGCTGACAGGCTTGCAGGTAGGGCTACTGTGGAAAGCGGACGATCCATGGATCAGGCTTACATTCTGAATGCTCTACGTGAAGTAAGTCGTTTATGAGAACCAAGCGATGACTGGGAATCTACAACCATGATCTGGCTGAGAGAACAGTAAGTTAAAAGAGGTGTGACCAAACAAAAACACTACGCAGGAAGGCAAAGAAGAGTATTAAACCAACACAGAACTGGTGTCGTGAGCCGCTACACGCTGCGGGATTTGCTTAGGAAGGGATCCGAGCACTTATGGACTGAATGGTTCGATGTGCAATGAGGATGATCTGTCGACTAACTAACTAACAGCAGGCACCTCAAACCACAATCTTAAACGCAAACAGCTATGTTTCCCAAAGAAACATATTCATTCCATCATTGGCACCTTGCCGTCTTGACAGACGATAGCTTGTGCTTCAAAAAAGGCATACTAACTTTTACCCATGGCGGTGGCAAATGTGACCGATAAGGCCAATTCGCGCTGTAAATGTTCATTCACAGTGGGTGCATATGAACATATGGTCATTTCCACCATCATGCGCCATCTTACGTCTCACACGCTCAGTGTGTGACTTATCTGCAATAAATTTCTCTTTTGTCTTTATTCCATTTCTGATGGTTGCCCTCCATGCAACACGTTCAGCGGCGACATGCTCCCAATGTGCATTATCAATGCCTGTATAATCATGTCCCGTTTACAATCATCTTTGTATCGTTGTAGAGGCCGACCCTGAGATCTATTACCCATCTGTAATTCACCAAAAAAGATGTCCTTTGGTATTCTACCATCATCCATCCTTCTAAGATGTCCTATCCATCTAAGTCTACGAACACTGCGCATGGAATAAACCGTCACACAACCTGATCTTTCCATACTTCAGTATTTGTGATTTTGTCTTGCCACTTAATATCAAGAATTCTTCGCAGACACCGCATATGAAAGCTGTTTAAACGTTTCTCTTGGTGTTAGTAAGTTGTCAAGGTTTCACTGCCATAAAGAAGAGTACTAAGGACACAGGCTTGATAGACAAGGACTTTTGTTTTGGCAGTAAGCTTCCTGTTCTCCCAGACTCTTTTTCTTAACCTGTTCATTGTTGTTGCTGCCTTACCAATCCGGATGTTGATTTCCTGATCTAGGGATAATTTGCTATTACCACTGATCCTAGATATGTAAAATGGTCTACCATTTCTAGTTCGGCGTCCTCAATAAAGATTGATGGTACCCCATGTGCACCTTGTGACATAATCTGTGTCTTCTTTTTGCTAATTGTTAAACCAAATTCAGAACAAGCAATGGAGAATGCAGATAGTAGACATTGTAATTCTTCATCAGAGTGGGTCAGAGCAGCATCATCTGCAAAAAGCAACTCTCTGATCAGTACCCTCCTAATTTTGGTCTTGTCCTTCAATCTCTAAGCATTGTAGAGGCCGCCATCTGAGCGTGAGTGAATGTATATACCACCATCCTGATCACGAAAGGCATATTTCAGTAGAAGTGAAAAGTATATTCCAAAGAGGGTGGGAGCTAGTACACAACCTTGCTTAACTCCACACTTGATTTCAAACTCTTCAGAAGTTGCACCATCAAACTTGATTATACCCTTCATGTCTGTGTGGAACTATTCCACAATGGACAGAAGAGTTGGTGGGCAGCCAATCTTCTTTAGTGCCTTGAACAGACCCCCACGACTGACCAAATCAAATACCTTTGTGAGAAGTAGTTATACATGTGGGATTCGGGTATGATTTGCCGGATTAATCCGGATTGACATTGACCTCGGCTGATTTTCACTCCCCCTCGGTCATATAGTTGGGTAAGGGGTGATATATATCTTATATTTTGGGGTTGTGTAGTAAACATGTGTGTACCACATAATCAACATGAAGCACCCTCTTGGAGTTGTCAACAAGAAAACAGACCATTCATACTACTAAAAAACCTAACAAGAGTTCGTTTTCATAACTTTTTTTATTTTTCATCAATTGCATGAATTTTCCAATAATGTGTCAACAAAATATTTTTTATTGACATCACATACGTGTATTTTCATTGACAAAGTACATTCATTTTTATTGGTCATGACTAGTGACAAACGTGATATTGAGTCTTTTATATAGCCATTTCATACATATGACCACTTTAATAGAACATATTATAGGCACCAAACATTAGAAAACATATAGCGGCATTACCTAACAAGTTCATTGTGTCGGCTGTAATACTCTCAGCTGGATTTTTATACCCTTGGCGACGGGCATTAGAGACTGTTTCCCCAAATTGTTTAAAACAACTAACCGGTCGATACTCTATTGTCTGGTAGATGTGTGTAACCACCAACCCATGGGCTAGATACCACTTTAAAAGAGGGGTGGCTAATAATATTTTCTTCCCGAAATAACTACCAATCAAAGTCCGTCGTGGGGTACTCAGTAGTTTATTTTTTATGGCGTATTCTTTCATAAATACGCCAATATCGTCCCTCGACACTTCTGTGTTCTTAAAAATAGGGGGCATTTCGGCAAAGGACTCTTGTAAATCAGTCGGGGTCTCTATATCACACTCCACCTACCCGAAAAAAGTATCACTTTTTACAGCCTCAATTATCTGGTTTTCACTCAACCCCAAGGAAGGCGTGAGGGTTCCCGTAAGAAACGCTTTAATCAATACAATTATTGACAGGTTTGCATGTGGTACTCTGTTTTATTAAACTTATCAACATGGTAAAATGTACCACATTTGATCACGCCCACCGACATGGCACACGATGACTGAAGAATTACTACCCTACACAAAAACCCCATCTAATTTATTTAAAATTAATAACTAAGCTGGTAGTGTTTTGTTATGTCTTTTCGTTACAAACTTGAGTGAGAAGTCTTATCAACAAACACCGTTAAATTTATACAAGAGACAATATCACAATCATAGACATATTTCAAGCGAACGAGAGAAGAAGCGACACATGATAATGATAGGCCCAGAGCGGTTACCACAATGATATATAATGTATTCTTTTTTCGGCGTTACAAAGTGTCTATCTTCTTAGTTGTGCGTAAGCGAAAGAGATACCAAAAAGAAAAAAATAGTAGACAACGGTATGGTATTGTGATGATGTTTAAAGCGTGCGAACGAATTAAAAAAAAAAAAAAATTACACTTTGAGGATTGAACCACCTTCCCTCGTACACGAGTCAAGTGCGCTATCAACTAAGCTATTAATTCTGGTAACACTGATCTTACAAAGCAAAGATACAACAGCAATGTGTCAAGTGTGACTGTCGGAGATGGTAAACAAAAGAATTACAGCGATAGACAAAACATATTTCTAGAACAGATATTTATAAACATATTAGACAAAAAATTACTCCCTCATTATGTTTAAACACCAATAAAGTATGGTTTTCAGTTGTATAAAAAGTAACATAATTTATATGTAAAAACTGTGCTATGCCTACTTGGGGGAAAGTCAGATTTAGACAAAATTATTCAAATATCAGAAAAATGAACCTTGTAATATTTAATAAGACCAAGTTTTAAGTATTTTAAAAGGCAATATAGCATAATAAACCATTCTTATATATTTTAAAAAATTATTTATTTATGCACAATCGGAACAAGTACGCCTCGTATGACGCCTTAAATGTGTAATAAAATAACTTTTTACAGGACTAAAGTATTAAAACTTATAGTGAAGTGAAAGATTACGAGGTTGTTGATATAAAACACCAATAATGATGGTGTTTTGCGAAATATAGCAAGAGATATTGATATTATAAACGCAGCATGTTGCACATTTGTGGCTAATTTCGTTCCGTTACGAATTTTGTCCGGGGTTCTTGTTGGCAAGCTTTCTCGGATGACCGCGCACGTTAACAAAACACCGGTAACACTGCGGTGTGTTTATTCACCAGCCCAGACGAACACTGAGGCTCGCATTTTAAGTGTTGTACTAACACGATAATTAGATTTTATTTTGATATCATCAGAATAAATCTAAAGTTCGCCATGTTTTGATTGAACGAATGGTTATATTTTTTCTTTTCGCTCTGTACAAAACTCACACTTGTTTATTTCTTTCGCACCACACAACACATAGCTGTCTTTGGTGTTCTGAAATCAACTTTGCTGACATACCACTACCATAATTTCTAATCTCGGTATGTTACTGAGATAACAGTTGTCACGATATTCATGCGTCTCTTACATGATCGAAGAAAGTTGTTTATTTTCTAGTTGTTACTCAGACAGGAAATTCACCTTACAAACCAGCTGCTTCTAATTTTTTTGTTACAACATTCACTCCCACACACCAAAACTATTTACCACTCTCTTACTTTTTCATTTTCTAAAATTTATCTTGTCCTGTACATTAATCTCTTGTACATCATCCATCTGATAATTACCCCTAGGTAATTTATCCACTTGGTTGAGAATGTTTCTATGTCACATTTGGTGTCACCACTGTTGGTATCCCTGGTTACATTTTTTCTTCGTAAGTAACGTGACCACTGTGAGAATCAGCACTGGCTCATACTTATGATGTGAGCCGATCGTTCAGAAACCAAACTACTGATCGTAAGCTGGCCTAGAAATCAGCTGAAAGCTGTTGACAGCGATGTCCTGTAAAACAAAACATTTACTTTCTTTTGATACCATTATTAATATTTTTCTTGATAGAGCACTCCATATTATTACAATGTCCAACAATTATAGAGCTGTTGCATTATCTATCCCCCAAAACTGTGTCTTTATATCTTCCGATTAGTATTCCTGGGTTCTTTCTGGTGTCTCATATAAATTCCCCAACGCACGCGCCCACGCGAGCAGGGGGAAAAGAGAGAGGCCACAAGGTCTGTTTTCACTTGCTCTCTTTTCGTTTTTACTTGTTACTCCTTTTCAAAGGAATGTAAAATAATACACGAAGCAATACACAAGGCTTTTAACACACAAAAACAGTTGTGAATGTTATCACGTTGATAAGGCAATAGTGTACGGCAAATTAGATATGTTTGAAAATCTACAAATTGGAGGGGAAAGAAAAACATATTGGAACTGTCATATGGATTGATAATGAAATAGGTAAATATCAGCCAATTAAAAGGGGTGTGAGACAGGGATGTTTTCCCCCCCTGTACACCAGAAATATATGAAAAGATCATTGCGGGACATCAATAGATAGGCAGTCTTGATTGTAGACAAGGAACAGGACCTGCAACAATTAGTACATGCGTTTGTTGGGAACAACTAGGATTAGCATTAAAAAGACACAGATTATTAGGAAAAAGGAAGCACCACAAGAAAATAGGAAAACAAGTACAATTATCTCGGAACAGTTATGTTGGGCAATGGTTTGAAGAGATTACAAGAATCGCCACGGCGAATGTAGCCTTTAGCAAGACGAACAACATACTGACCAAAAAGATAGCAATTAGAAAAAGAAAAGTGTTGAAGTGCTTCATAGTGTTACTTTTGTATCGATGTGTGGACCAGGCTGAAAAACACCGAATGGAAATGTGGAGAAAAGATACCACGGGCAGAAAATAATCTACAAGAAACAAAATCAAAATCGTAAATAGATTATAGAAATTGGACATAGAAAAAAAATTTGTTGGGTATTTTAGGAGAAATAAACATGGTAACAACTGGCAAGATCGAGGGGAACAGACCGAGAAGTAAATACCTGGATGGGTTGGTCACTGGGGTATGGTCGAGACCAGATCCACGACTCTAGTGATCGAGTGAAATGGTAGAACATGACCACTTAGTGACATGATGGATGAATAGATGTGTAACCACATGATAATCAAAATGATGTCATCAGAATAAATCTAAAATTTACCATATTCTGAGCACAAAGATTGAAAAGTCCTAGCGACATGCTGTATGGATAGATGTGTAACCACATGATAAGCAGCTTGATGTCATCAGAATAAATCTAAAATTCACCATATTATGAGCACAGGGATTGAAAAGTAAGAATGTAATGTGATTGGGGAACTTTCGGGTCGTGTTTTCATGTTTGTTGTTTCATTTATCTGTTAATGGTTTGTGTTAGTGATTGCGCCTATGACTGAAAGTATGTCTGTATGTCTGTCTATATGTCTGACTGTCTGTCTGTCTGTATGTCTGTGTGTATCTGCTTATTTGTCGTCGGGTTTCTCTATGTGGGTATACTGGTATCTATGAGTGGGTGTCCGCCTATATGTGTGTTGTTGTTGTTGTTGTTGTTGTTGTTCACTCTAAGACCTCTAATGTTAGCACAACGATCAGACAGCCTATAAAGAACTCACAATGAGAGTGTGTATGACTGATTGTGCGTGTGATATTCTGAGAGATTGGCCTAAAATTTACTTGTGTATGGTAGTCCGGATTACATGGTATCCTTCTTTCTTCTATGGAGCACTTTTCGGTGGCGTACCCGAATCAGGGTTATGTGAAGCCATGGAAGCAGGTGGATGAAGTGTAACAACATATTGTTGTTGGTTATGGTCTGGACCGATAGATCATCAGTATGGTCACAGATTAAAATAGTCACTGCCCAGAAGGAAAGTAATGTGCTTTCGGCAAAGCTTGCCAAGAACCACATAACAACCATGGAGGTGGAAACTTTCGAATATATTGATTACCAACAGTGACACAATGAAAGAAAATTAATCGATTATCAATTGCTCTTCTAAGTCTAAAACAACTTAATAGAGTGGGACAGATAGAATTACAGAAAATTATGTTTTTAAGAGTATTCAACTTACGCCTGTGAGACACTTAATAAACACGTCATAAAGGCACTTGAATATAAATGTAATAGAGGGGTTCTAAGAATATCTTTGGTAAAAAGAACAAACTCATCCATACTTCAAGAATATTGAAGATGGTTTTTTAAAGACAAGCAAAGAAAATTGGTATATTTGGTCACTTGAAACGTCATGAAAGTTTGGAGAGAACAATAATGGAGAGGTGTATGTCTTGGAAGGCCCAAAAGAAGATGATCTCCAGATGGGTGTATTGGACATCTTGTTTGTGATCAAGAATTTTGTAATTTTTTTTTTCGGCGGGTTTTTATGGGAACGAGATTCTGCAAAGGACATGCTACTGAATGGTAGTAGTAAGGCATGTATGAATACATCTGACTTTCTGGATCAACCAGGAACCTGGAATATTTTCTTATATACACTTCTCGCAACAAGACTTAAGACAATTAATTTTCAAAGTTCACAGATTAGAATACTTCTGGTTTCATTTAAAACAAACTTTAATTACTAAAATAGTTTGTTTTCTGTATAAAGTGAAAATAGTGCCACGTGTTAGAAGTTGATACATCAGAAGCCGACTTGGGACTTTTTCAATATATAACTATTGTAACCAATGGTGTATTTTAATGGTGGTTAGTGCTATCTGTATGGTTTAAATAATGTCATACCATTGACGATGTGTTAGAGATACAAGTCTCTGTTTTGGGGGTTGTGACAATTTTACAACCAAGCACATGTTAAAGGGGGGTACACCAGGTCAAAGGTGGTGCTTCGGGTTGCAGACATACATCTGGAAGACGTGGACATAAATGACCAAAGTGGGCTTCCGGTCACATGACCTACAGGAGATGCCATTTGTGTTAATTTCTTATCTGTTTTCTGATTGGTTGATTCAAAATGTCAGGCAGTTAGAGTGTTGGTCACTACAGGAGATATGACCTATGTGATTTTGATGTTATCTGTTCTCTGATTGGTTGATTCAAAATATCAGGCAGATAGAACGTTGGTCACTACAGGGGATATACCCTTTGTGATTTGATGTTATCTGTTCTCTGATTGGTTGATTCAAAATGTCCCTCAGACCACTACAGGGGATATACCCTTTGTGATTTGATGTTATCTGTTCTCTGATTGGTTGATTCAAAATGTCCCTCAGACCACTACAGGAGATATGCCATATGTGATTTGGTGTTATCTGTGTTCTGATTGGTTGATTGATGTTGTTCATTTCAGATATACACCTCTCTCACGCAGACAGTATCAAAACCAGTGACGAAACGAAGGCCAAGTCTTTTTCTCATTTTCGCATTCAACGAAGAAGGATGTTTTGATTCAACGGATATTAAATTCAATTGTTACATTGTGTAAGGTACTTATTTTCCAGTAAGGGCTATAATCTGTGTCTTCTTACTATTCAGTTCCACCCTAGTTATTGACTGCGTGGGTCTACTAAATGTTGCAGGTCCTCTTCATTGTCTGTAATCAGACTGTGTCATCTGCATATCTGTTATTGATTCCTTTCATGTCTTCTATATTTCTGAAAACCGTTTCATTGTACAAGGCGACATTACACATACCCATCTCACACCTCTCTCAATAGGCTGAAATTGGTCTACTTCATTATCAATTTTTATGGTAGCTTGTAATTTTCATTATATGTTTTTACATGTCTAAGGTCTTTTCCAGCCGTTTGAAGATCATCAGTTCTAAAGTATTAAGCATTTATGCTATGATGCTGTCTGAACCGGGCTTTTGGTAGCTTTCATATGGTTAGAGCCTCCACATTCAAAACGGTGGCTCTTCCTTATTATATTCTTCTCTGTTAACTTCATAAAGGTTTTTTCAATATTCTGATCATATGTGTAAAAGCTATTCTATTATTTTATCCATCTGTTGTCTTTAGGTAGCCTTCTGCTGATCTTTGATTAGTAAGCGGTTGAATTCTTTTGTATTAGTTTCGTATTTTACTGTTGCGTTGTTTTTTTTTAAATTTCTAAGCACTGAGAGTTTCTTTGACCTCTTATTCTGAATTTTCTGTGATTATCTTCATATTAGCCAAATTTATCTTTGTTTCCATTAGTTGGTTCAAGCATCCCTATCTTATTTTACTTTGTTGTTATATCTATAATATTTATCTTTTCACCAGGTTGAAAAGTTGCTGACACAGAAATATCTCGAAGCTATTACATACAAGGAAGTACAATCTCGAGGCTATTGCGTACAAGGAAAGGAAGGGAACACTGGTATGCCATCAACGTTTTTCATATTATCTACACATCACTAAATATTTTCAACCATATATAGTGTTCTTTGGTGGTCATATTCAGCAATGTTCATTACTATACCACAGTTGTGTCATCCAATATAAAATAACACAGAGAATAGAATTACAAATAAGTTGTTGTTTGTCTTCATCCTCTGGTGACTACATATGGACTGGATGTGAAGAAAACAGAGAAAATGAAAATATAATACTAAGTGTTATGTGACTCAGTTGCCATATCTTCCTTTTGGTATGTCTTATAAAATATTTTCGGTAGATATGATGTCATATGGTGGCGAAAATATAAACGGATTTTTGTTATTCTCCACAGCTGTTTGCCGTCCAGTGCTTACTCGAGCTTTGTACAAGAGTGGACCGATAGGAACCTACAAACTAATTTTCACTATCAAGCCGTTATCTATTGGATCCACACAAAGTCCTACTATCATCAAAGCCAACACCGGAAACTATTGCCTAACATTATCAAGGCATTACCGGGAACTATAATAACAGGAAAAGCTACCAACTACACAAGATCTTAATATCACCTTATCATCAACTGGAAACTATTGATTCATATTACCAAGCCAATACCGGAAGTTAAAAGTCTTTTTTGCTGAATAACACTGTCTACTACCAAGATCTGTAATTTGGAAAAGTTTGGATGCACAAGAGCTTATCACTATATCTCCGGAAACTTGACTCATCACCACAGTTCTGTCTATCACTATGGCCACTACTCAGAATGTCTTTCTGTGTCCTACCTGTAATAAAGCTTTCACTGAAAAGCACAATCTCACACGTCACATTAACACCATACACAACCCCACAACTCACAAGTGTCACATATGTTATAACTCATACAAAAGAAAAGACGACCTAAAGTGCCACATTAAAAAGCATCACCAGACATCATCAATGGACACTACACCCTCAATGCACACTACACCCTCAACATCAAACATGGACACTACAGCACTAAATACTACTGCATCAAACACCACAGCACGTAAAAGGAAAGCTCCCACAGACACACATACACCTAAAAAACAGAAACTTGGACAAGTTGAAACAGAAACACCAGACAACCTCCCTGATGAAATCCAACCCACATATAGGGAAAACTGGGATAGTATTAGGACACATCACAAGTGTGGTAAACACATGTCAGTCTACACATACTACATTAGCCCACAGACACAGCACCCTATCGACTGGACAGACACCCTATACATGGTCTTTAATACTCAGACAAACCGATTCAAGATCAATTATTCCAACCATTTAATTCTGAGACATAGAGAAACACAGGACCTTAGATTCTTTCATGCTTCCTCCAACAACGCTCCCGTTTTAGAATATCCAGCTTTAATTAATAACAGACATGACTTTGACGACTTCATCAAGACAGTTCATCAACATGACATCCTTACATACGCTATGCAGCAACGACCAGACACCAAATACAGTGTAGAGACAGTAGCTGCTACGTCGTTTTACATTTTTCACATTCCTGAATTTCCTATTGGTTGTTGCCTGACTGATATTCCCGAATACATTACCCACAACCAAGCCATCAATATATTACAACACGACTCTAGTTCTAAGCCATACACTGATAATCTTTGTTTTTTTTAGAGCACTAGCTGTACACAAAGGATCAGATGTTAAGAATCTTAGGAAACAGACGAAAGAGTATGCTAATAAGTGGAAAGAGTATCAGAACATAGAATCCCTAACTAATTTTCCAGGTATTAAGCTTCTTGATGTCCCCAATTTAGAAGAATGCTTTGCTCTCAATGTAGACATTTTGAGTATGATGATAACCATTCACTGGTACCAAAGCTTAGAGGTAGTGGGACATACGGTGAAACGTTAAGACTTTTGTTTTTTAAAGAGCATTTCATGCATATTGTAGATATTGACAAAGCAGCTCACGCTTTTAGTTGCCCAAAATGTGGGAAGCTGTGGAAGACTTTTTGGGACTTGGAACGTCATGAAAACAGTTGCAACGGAGGTAAAACTATAGAGTATTTTAAAGGAGGGGTTTACAGTCCACCTGAAACCGTCTGGGAACTTATTGCTGACCAAGGCATCCCAGTCGATCCTAAGTATGTTTACCCGTACAGGGCTACATACGTTTTTGAATGCTTCTTTGAGGCTTCAAATCTTCCTAGTGATAGTAATTCAACGACATTTTTAGCAAAACATGTTCCTATGTCGTGCTCAGTCGCCTCCAACGTACCTGGGTTCGAGGCCCCGGTCTGCTTCATCACAGCGGGTGATCCTCAAGATCTGGTGAATAGGATGCTTGATCATTTGACCCGAATCGCCGATGCGGCGTATTCAGAACTGCATGCTAAGTTCGAAGATGTGTACACTGCACTAGAGGAGAAAAATGAGAACACTTTAATTGGTATGTTCGATGCGTACTTGAAAGAGCTACCGGTCCTGGGGTTCAACTTTGGAAAGTACGATATCAACCTCATCAAGCCATACTTATTTTCTTATTTCATAAAATCAGAGGACGTGTCGTGCAATTTTGTTGTCAAGAGAAACAATAATTTTATGTGTATTGCCACAGATCAATTGAAGTTTCTGGATATCAGTAACTATTTAGCGCCAGGTTTCAACTACTCAAAGTATCTAGCCGCTTACAAAATTAAAGAAACTAAGGGAAATTTCCCTTATGAGTTTATAACTAACCTTGAAAAACTAAAAGAAACACAGTTACCCCCACACGAGGCATTCTTTTCAAAACTAAGAAATTGTAATATTACTGAGGCAGAGTATCAAGCGTGTCAGAAAGTGTGGGTAGAAAATAAGATGACCACATTAGAAGACTTTCTAGTGTGGTATAATAACAAAGATGTTCAGCCTTTTATTAAGGCATTAGATAAACAGGTCACATTCTATAAAGATTTAGGTGTAGACATGTTTAAGGACGCCATTTCCGTCCCTGGAGTAACCTTAAAATATCTTTTTTAGGACTCTGCCCAAAAGCGTAGTGTTTTCTCTATATTCTGAGAACGAGAAAGACCTGCACAAAACACTTAGAGACAATATTGTAGGAGGGCCGTCCATAATCTTTCATAGGTACCATGAGATAGGTCAGACACGCATCAGAGGGGGTAAGCTTGTTAAGAGTTTGAAAGGGTATGACGCTAACGCTCTCTACCTGTGGGCTCTAATGCAAAAGATGCCCACGGGTTTTCCAGTCATTCGAAAGGCAGAAGATGAGTTCAAGACTCATAAGGGTAGATTTTACACTGTTCAGTGCAGAGAGTGGCTAGCGTGGATATAGCATAGTGAGAATATAGAGTTGAGGACACAATTCAATGGGCGGGAGATGGCGCTGGGCCCGCGTCATATTAGAGTTGATGGGTGGGATAGGGTGAATACAACCGTGTATCAGTTTCACGGATGTATATTCCACGGACACCCAGACTGTCCCCTGACTCGTGGTATTGACATAAATCCAGTAAATAAGATACCTCTGACAGAACTATATGACAACACCTGTGACATTCACGACTACTTGGTTAACGAGGTGAAAGTTAAAGTAGTAGAAATGTGGGAATGTGAGTGGCGGAACCTTAAAAAAACCAATAGTGACATTAAGGGTTTTGTCAAGGGCAGATTCCCATATGTCAAACCATGGCATAATAAAAAGACCATTAACAAAGAAAGGATTCTAAAGGCTGTAAGAGCTGATAGTTTGTTTGGGTTGATAGAGTGTGATATCCACGTGCCAGACAAATACAAAGCGCGATTCTCAGAGATGACACCAATATTCAAAAATATTGAAGTGGGCAGAGAGGCTATTGGTGACCTTATGAGGCAGTACGCCCAGTCACATAAACTGCTGTCAAGTGCCAGTCGGACACTTATAGGTAGCTATATCGGAGAAAAGATCATGTTGGCCACGCCATTATTAAAATGGTATCTGGATCATGGGCTAGAGGTCACCCATGTGTATCAAATCATTGAATATAAGCCAGTTAGCTGCTTCCAAGAATTTGGTGATATGGTGTCTGATGCCAGACGAGAAGGTGACAGTAATACAACCTCTACCGTTAAGGCAGAAACCATGAAATTATTGGGGAATGCTGCATACGGCAAAACTCTAACCAATAAGGCCAAGCACACCAATGTTTCCTATTGTAAGGGTGAAGACACAACCAAGTTAATAAATAATCCCTTATTTAAGAAGATGACACCCCTGACCGACGACATATTTGAAGTAGTAAAAGGGGAAAAGACAACAGTCTGGGATCTGCCCCTTCAGATAGGTTTTTTCGTTTATCAATATGCCAAATTAAGAATGTTGGCTTTCTACTACGACTTTCTCGACGTATTTATAGACAGGGAGGCTTTCCAATTATGCGAAATGGACACTGACTATCTTTACTTAGTGCTTAGCGCCAACTCACTCTCTGAAGTGGTTAGACCACACCTTAGAGCAGAGTATGATAGAGTCTATAATCAGTGGTTCCCGGCTGAAGTCTGCTCTGAACATATAGTTAGTACTGATACCTGTAAGGCTTGCCAGACTATCAAAGCTTATGAAAAGAGAACCCCTGGTCTTTTCAAGTTAGAATACGAAGGGGATGGAATGGTATCCTTATGTAGTAAAACATACCATTGTTTCGGAGACTACAATAAAACAAGCACAAAGGGCCTCACCAAACACCACAACACACACCTAGACAGACAAACATTTTTAGATGTACTTGACACACAGACAGCGACTGGAGGGACAAATGTAGGTTTCAAAACACAAGACACGTCTATCTACACATACACACAACACAGAAACTCGCTATCCTATTTCTACATAAAACGTCAAGTTCACAAAGACAAGGTCACTACATCATCCCTAGACATATAACACGTCCTAGTGTACTTATGTATATATGTTTTCTACTGATTGGTGTCCATAATATGTTCTATTAAAGTGGTCATATGTATGAAATGGCTATATAAAAGACTCAATGTCACGTTTGTCACTAGTCATGACCAATAAAAATGAATGTACTTTGTCAATGAAAATACACGTATGTGATGTCAATAAAAAATATTTTGTTGACTCTTCTACACATTATTGGAAAATTCATGCAATTGATGAAAAATAAAAAAAGTTATGAAAACGAACTCTTGTTTGGTTGTTTAGTAGTATGAATGGTCTGTTTTCTTGTTGACAACTCCAAGAGGGTGCTTCATGTTGATTATGTGGTACACACATGTTTACTACACAACCCCAAAATATAAGATATATATCACCCCTTACCCAACTATATGACCGAGGGGGAGTGAAAATCAGCCGAGGTCAAGGTCAATCCGGATGAATCCGGCAAATCATACCCGAATCCCACATTTATAACTACTGTGAGATCGATGAAGGCAATAAACAGTGGTGGATTCTGTTCACGGCATTTTTCTTGCATTTGTCGCAATGAGAATATCATATAAATGGTAGACGGTTCTGTCGAAAGCCACACTGTGATTCGGGGTAGACTTGATCTCCTAGGACTTGAAGTCTGCGCAGAACAATTCTGGCAAATATTTTTCCAACAATACGCAGAAGTGAGATACCACTATAGTTGTTGCAGTCGCTCCGATCTCCCTTGTTCGTGTACAGTGTTATGATGCTTGAATCTTTGAAATCCTGTGGGACTTGTCCTTCTCGCCAGCATAGCTCTATTAGCTGGTGGATCTGTAGAGTGAGTGTGTCTTTCCCACTCCTGATAACCTCTATTGGAATCCCATCCTTACCTGGAGCCTTGCCAGATGCAAGTTGATTTATTGCACACTTAACTTCTGTTATGGTGGGAAGAGTGTCCAGGTGGTCAACAGTTGGTAGAGCCTCTATGGCGTTGAGGGCATCATCTGCTAGTTTGGTCTAACTTGAGTAAAGCTCCAAATAGTGCTCTACCCATCTGTCCATCTGCTGTTTCTGATCAGTTATGATTTCTCCAGTCAAGGTTTTCAATGGTGCACTTCTTTTGATAATTGGACCACAGGCTTTCTTTATTCCTTCATGCATGCTTCTGATGTTTCCCTTATCACTTGCGATTTAAATGGACTCACATAACTTGATCCAATAATCATTTGCACACTGCCTGGCAGACTTTTGGACATCCTTCCTAGTTGCTTTAGCTCACTCAGAGTGTTACGCGTTGGTCTTTCCTTGTTTCTTAAGAGAGCTATCTTCTTCTTATCAATCAAGGGCTGCAGAGTCTGGCTGTTTGCCGCAAACCAGTCCTGCCTCTTATGATCCACAGTGTCGTAAACTCGTACGGCAGTTTTATAAAGCGTTTCCTTAACTTGACCCCACTTTTCACTTACTGTACAATTTTCTGGTGTATCAGGGAAAGAGTCTTCAAGTTGCTGTTGAAACTGAAAGCACTTTTCAGGATCTTGAGTGTTAATAATATTAATCCTGGGGTTAGATTTGTGTTTATCTGTGTAGATTCTCTTTGGTCTCAGTCTAACCCTTGCAACAACCAAATAATGATCCGTATCACAGTCAGCACTGTGGTAATATCGAGTCAATGATATATGGTTCAGATGTTGTCTTCGTTTGATGATGAGGTCCAGCTGGTGCCAATGGCCGGATCTTGGATGTTTCCATGTGACCTTATGCAGCTCTTTTGTTTTAAAAAAGGAGTTTGCAATACACAGGTCATTTCTGGTGCAATGATCCAGCAGCCTTTGCCCATTTTCATTCATGCGACCGATGTTGTATTTTCCAAGGAACACTGGCCATGAACTCGAGTCCTTGCCCACACGAGCATTGAAATCACGGAGCATATAAATGTAGTCTTATTTTGGAACTGCCTTGATCACGGAGTCTAACTCCTCATAGAACGAATCTTTCACATCATCAGAGGAATCGAGTGTCAGTGCATATACAGTAATAATGGTGGCAAAACCACAAGAGGTTGCCAAGCGCAGGGATAATAGTCTTTCATTCCGCCTGCTGGAATTTCAATCATTCCCATTAGCGAATTCTTCATTGCAAAGACCACACCGTGTTGCCTTTTTTTGCCTGCCCTCTACCCTTCCCCCCAAAAAAAGGTGTAATTGTTTTCCCTGAGTGACCCTTCCTCAGCGAGGCGAGTATCCTGCAGGCCAGCAATATCAATGTTAAGACGATTGAGTTCGGCATCAATCAGAGCCGTTTTTCTCACATCGTCAATATTGGTCAAGTCAGTGGAAAATACCATGGTTCTCACGTTCCAGGTTGCAAGCCGTAGCTTGGGGTTTCTATTTTTCTTTTTATTAGTACATGGTGCATCGGTTTTACAGCCTGTGATTCAGATTTTGTCCTAGCCCCAAGCACCCATTGAAGCAGGCTGGCTATGGCGGATCAGCACCCAACTGGCCCTGGGCTGCCCAGCTTGAGGTGGGCGGTAGTTGATCAGTGACACCTGCAAGTTTCTCCCACCGTCAGAGGCAACGGGGGGCGCCCCATGTCTACGCCAATTGACAGGGACTTATAACCAGTAACAGTTGCCTCTCGCTTTGATTCCGATACCGGTTAAGACCAGGGATGGAGTTATTGCCTCTCCGTAGCTCAAAGCCTGGGCTTAAATATAGAGACCATGTGTTGCCCATGCAGCATGATCCCTCTCTCGGCCTGCCTAGTTCAATCCAGAGGAAAGGTATTACCTCTACATCTGGAACAAGACAAGCTGCAAAAGCTGCCGGATCAGCAAAGCAATGCTCTAACTGTCCGCCTGTCGGAGCTTCGATCCTAGACCAGCTGCCAACCAAGGCTTGGGGCCTGGTCTGCCCTGCCATGACATTTTGTCTTTAGGTTGCATTTCCTCGCACCAGGGTACGGCTTGTACCCTCCCAATTGCGCTCTTCCGCCCGAAGCCGTTGGCACAATGTGGGGTGTCGGGTTTGGTAAGCGCCGCCCAACGTTCGGCGCTAATAGAAAGCAGGTAGTACCGTCTACTGTTATACGGTAGCTCAGTCATATCTGACTAAGACCTGACACCACAAAGAAGCATATTATAATTAGAAAAACCAACAAGTATAAATGTTCACATACAATCTGACAAGCCAGTACTGCGGTATATATCAGAGTCTAGCTGGTCAAGCGCCGAAGTACACTTATTTCTGCAGCCAGGCGCTGTGGTCATTTGGGGGTGATAAGTTCGAACCCCGGTCGGTAACTATAGGTTTATGTTTTTATGTTGTCTAGTGCGTCCTCTAATCCCTACTTATTTCTTCTACTTCTTTGAGCGGCAAACAATACACGTGTGTTTAAAGTACCGAGTTAGCAACGTACGACTACATATCACTGCCTCCTATATATTTCTAATAATCTAACACAATACCCACCAAGTCAAATAAAACAGAACCAGAACATTACCGCCATTAGCTGTCCTGAAATTTCACCATAATACACAATATTGGGTTGATAAACAGCGCAATCAATTTGAAAAAATAAGCCATTGTGACAACCCAATCAAACGGCTTCTTTTCGACCTGGTCATAAATCTTACGAGGGGAGATAATTGAAAGACCGCCGCAGCAAGAAAGTGGTAGGAGTTGCCTTTGAAGTGTTATTGAGGTATTGCAAAAGGAGGTATGATGATTGTATTCTACTTTCGCCATTATTTGTGGTGGAATAATATATTTTCCTGAAGGGCCGGGTTTTTCCAGTTTTAGGATTGGGCAATGCAGATTATTGCAAGTAATGGAACGTTTGTTTATTGTATAGACCGTGCTGGCATATAAATAAAGAGGCCACAAACAATAAGAACAGCTGAAACCCCAAACCATATAAATAAACGCTAAGCGGTTTGTTCTAAAAGAAGCACAGTATAAATAGAATAACTGTCAAAACTGTCATCTACTGCCTATGCTACCTTGCAGTTAGGGCGATGTGGGAGGCGGGGGTGGGGGTGGGAGGCGGGGGGGGGGGGGAGTTGTGGGTCTTGAGCCTGAGAAATTACGGCCTCCTGGCTAGCGCGGTCGTCGCGAACTGCATGTTAGAATTTTCTTTTTTTCCCCAACAGAAATAACCAACGTGTATAAATGTTCACATACAATCTGACATGCTAGTACTGTAGTATATACCAAACAATATGTTGCCCGATTTATTGTCTGGCATATTCCGCAATTACTGCAGAGTTATATAATACTAGAATAATATGGCTTCGGAGATCATCATCATTAAGTGCCCTGCCAGCTGGCCTAGGCGTTCATGCCTCTCCACAGATCTCGGTCTTTGGTGTTCTCGATTATATCAGCTGATGATATTCCCCCATGCCACCGTCTCAAATCTTCCAGCATCATTTCTCCTGGTTGGCCCCTTCCTCTCTTTTCCTCGATCTTTCCAGTTGTTACAATGTTCTCCAATGCCTATCTTCTCACCACATGACAAAAGAAAGCTGTTTGTCTCTTTCTTATTGTTGTATATAATGTTCTAGTTTCATTAGCCTTAGTCAGGCAATCGTCGTTAGTTACTCTTGTAGTCCAAGGAATTCGCAACATTCGTCTCAGGCACCACATCTCTGTTGCCTCCAAGTTCTTCCTAATTTGTTCATTTACATTCCAAGGTCCACTGCCATAAGGCAAAACAGGTTCTATATAGCACTTCAGCACCCTCTTTCTTGCATGCAATGATAGTGAATATGCATAAGATACTTTACATTTTCTGAAATGCAGTTCTTTGAGATCGTGCCTGCTCCATGGCCGAGGGGTTAGCAGCTTTCTCCGCTAACCCCGAATACTCTCGTCACGTGACGCGACGAGAATTAGCAGTGGTAGAATCGCAAAAGTGACTTGAGAGTATGGAGCCGGTCGCTCAGAAAGTCGTGGCGTGCTGATGAGCGTAATCTAGCCTAGGAATCAACATACAGCTGAAAGATGCTGGTGTTGACCGCAATATCCTGAAACAGGATGGAAACGCGGAAAAAAAAAAAAAAAGTTCTTTGAGATCAGAAGATAATATTAGGACCGTTCATTTGAAATCCGCTCGTGCCGCACCGCGCGTAATTGCGTACGTTGAACACGACCATGCCAAAGTCATGTGATAAGTACTGACCAATGAATAAAAGAGCACGTGCGTATCGTCCCATGGTGCATAGGTTCTATTTCTGACCGTTGAGTAAATGGTTGTGTGTGTGTGTTTCGTAATAGTTTCCTTGTGTCTAATAAGCATACGGGGAAAAAACAGTTTCTTTGTAATGAATAAGCAGTGTCTTTGTATCAAATAAGCAGTGTCTTTGTATAGAAGACATACTTTCATTGTATCAAATAAGCAGTACCTGTATATGAAATGAGGAGTTTCTTTATTTTTCTTTGTTTCGGATGCTCTATTTCTTTGCATGGTATAAGCTATTTCTTGGTATCAATAAAACAATTTTGCATCAAATATGCAGTTCAATTTCTTAGAATAACTACAATATTTGTGCCGAATAAGCAGTTTTTCACATGGAATAAGCAGCGTATGTGTAGAATAAGCAGCTTCCGTGTCTGGAATAAGCAGCATGTGTATATGGAATAAGCAACATATATATATGGAATAAGCAGCATATGTATATGGAGGAATAAGAAGCATATGTGTATAGAGGAATAAGTAGCATATGTGTATAGAGGAATAAGTAGCATATGTGTATGGAGGAATAAGAAGCATATGTGTATGGAGGAATAAGAAGCATATGTGTATGGAGGAATAAGAAGCATATGTGTATAGAGGAATAAGCAGCATATGTGTATGGAGGAATAAGAAGCATATGTGTATGGAGGAATAAGAAGCATATGTGTATGGAGGAATAAGAAGCATATGTGTATGGAGGAATAAGAAGCATATGTGTATGGAGGAATAAGAAGCATATGTGTATGGAGGAATTAGAAGCATATGTGTATGGAGGAATAAGAAGCATATGTGTATGGAGGAATAAGAAGCATGTGTGTATGGAGGAATAAGAAGCATATGTGTATAGAGGAATAAGAAGCATATGTGTATGGAGGAATAAGAAGCATATGTGTATAGAGGAATAAGAAGCATATGTGTATAGAGGAATAATAAGCGTATGTGTATGGTGGAATAAGCAGCATATGTGTACGGAGGAATAAGCAGCATATGTGTACGGAGGAATAAGCAGCATACGTGTATGAAATAAACAACGTATGTGTATGGAGGGAAAAACAGCATATGTGCATAGTGGAAAAAGCAACATATGTTCATGGAGGAATAAGCTGAATATGTGCATGGAATAAGCAGCATATGTGTATGGAATAAAGATTATATGTGTATGGTGACATAAGCAGTATGTGTGTATCGAGGAATAAGCAGCATATGTGCATATACCAAGTAGCATATGTGTATGGAATAAGCATTTTCTTGTATCAACTGAAGTCAAAACTTGGCACAAACTACATGCTTAAAAACAATATTTCACGTGTTCGATTTGAGCCAAATGAGAAAACCAGTAATCGGCAAATCTTTCAAGATGATTTATCTGTATTTGAAACTCAATCTTGGCGCTGCAGGTCTGTTTGATTGTACAATCCTTCATTTGAGGCTGAATTAATGTCACTTCTTCACACAGCAGTGGATTATAGGATTACAGGCGGATTTCTCTATCGAATGATTGCTTCAAGTCTATCTGTGGGATTTGAGTCTCGATGCATGGAAATCAAATGGGGGAAAGGACAACATGCCGAGGTAGGGAAGGGAGAGTGGATTCGGTAGTTCATCGAATGGATTGTTAGAGTGGTAGCGTTTTAATAGCCTGATAGGGAGGGAAAGGGGAGTTGACAAGCAGACCGATAGACTAGTAAGCAGTTGGACAGACAGACACGTACATAAACTGACATACAGGCATGCAGACATACAGAAGGATGGTCGGACAAACGGGGAGACAGACTGACAGGCAGATCACGTTAATAGATAGGTAGACAGGCAAACATAAGAGTGAGAGTCAGAGACCGAGAAGAAGAAGAAGAAGAAGAAGAAGAAGAAGAAGAAGAAGAAGAAGAAGAAGAAGAAGAAGAAGAAGAAGAAGAAGAAGAAGAAGAAGAAGAAGAAGAGAAAGAAAGAAAGAAAGAAAGAAAGTGGAAAGAAAGAAAGAAAGAAAGAAAGAAAGAAAGAAAGAAAGAAAGAAAGTGGAAAGAAAGAAAGAAAGAAAGTAAGAAAGAAGAAGAAGAAGAAGAAGAAGAAGAAGAAGAAGAAGAAGAAGAAGAAGAAGAAGAAGAAGAAGAAGAAGAAGAAGAAGAAGAAGAAGAAAGAAAGAAAGAAAGAAAGAAAGAAAGAAAGAAAGAAAGAAAGAAAGAAAGAAAGTGGAAAGAAAGAAAGAAAGAAAGAAAGAAAGAAAGAAAGAAAGAAAGAAAAAGAAAGTGGAAAGAAAGAAAGAAAGAAAGAAAGAAAGAAGAAGAAGAAGAAGAAGAAGAAGAAGAAGAAGAAGAAGAAGAAGAAGAAGAAGAAGAAGAAGAAGAAGAAGAAGGAAGACGGAAGACGGAAGGAGGAGGAAGGAGGAGGAAGAATGAAGGAAGAAGGAGGAGGAGGCGAAGGTGAAGAAGAAGGCGGAGGAGGAGGAGAAGAAGAAGGAGGAGGAGGAGAAGAAGAAGAAGAAGAAGAAGAAGAAGAAGAAGAAGAAGAAGAAGAAGAAGAAGAAGAAGAAGAAGAAGAAGAAGAAGAAGAAGAAGAAGAAGAAGAAGAAGAAGAAGAAGAAGAAGAAGAAGAAGAAGAAGAAGAAGAAGAAGAAGAAGAAGAAGAAGAAGAAGAAGAAGAAGAAGAAGAAGAAGAAGAAGAAGAAGAAGAAGAAGAAGAAGAAGAAGAAGAAGAAGCAGGAGGAGGATGAGGAGGAGAACGCGGAAGAAGGCGGAAGAAGGAAGTAGAAGTAGATGAGGAGTAAGTTGAGGAGAGGGCAGGGGGAGAATAAAAAGAAAGTGGAGGCTGAATTGCAGAAACGGCGGCAGAAATTTCTGCAGAAGAAGCAGTGGAAGAAAGAGGCTGCACTACGAGGGAGGTAGCGCGCAGTGCAATAGGGTGTCGCACGTGTTCAGAACTCATTGTAGAATCAATGTGTGAACAGTTTCAAAGCATGCACCTGTTCACAGCCATTGTTCCGGCATACATGCGCTACGGACCTTGTCTTCTGGATGTCCTGTTATTCTTTCCTCCTCTCATTTTTACCCTCCTGTATTTTCACCTGCCTTCTCCTATGTATGGCTGAGAGGAGCGGCTGGCCGAGTGGCTAGAACGCCGGTCTTCTTCTTCTTCTTCTTCTTGGGAGACCCGGGTTCGATCCCTCTGCCATATACCGCAAGGTACTATATTGGCAGTAAATGACAGACACTTTGACAGTTCTCCTATGACTTATAGCTGTAGTAGCGCAGTGGCTGGTGAGCTTACTTACCGGTCTAGTGTCCGTGTGTTCAAACCCCTGAAAGGCTATGATTTATTATTATTTTTTTTATTTTTTTTTTTTTTTTTAAATATTAACCTAGGTCCCCAGGTCATCCCAGTATAAGATCGGTACACGGAAATATCATGGGAAGTAAAGATGGGCGATATGATATTGATGAGATCACCTTTCGTGTGCGTACTGGCCTATAACATAACGGTGAGATATACCCAATGAGCCTAATGACGTGGACAAAATGTCCTGTGCTTTGCTCGTTAAAAAATATCTAACATCTTGTCTTATACTGAAATCAAGTCTAGACAGTCAATTTGTTGTATTGTTGTCAATAGTTGTATGTTTGTATATTTGTCAATAAATGTCTGTGTGTTGCAAAGAAATGTCTCTTAGTATATTTGTCAGTAGCTGTGTCTGTATGTCTGTATAATAGTTGGCCCTTTGTCCCAGTATCTTGAAGAACGTGTTAACTTGATCTTTTGTCTGTGCAGCTCACTCTGCGCCCTGCGATAACCCTACTGTTGAAACGCTTCCATGCTCTATTTGTCTTCTGTACCCCGACCATACATGAAATCACGTCATGTCCTTGTTGATATGTAACTCCCCTCAAGCAGGACCACAATGACTTGAATATAGAATGTTACTGCGTCACACGGGACTGCGGTGTCTTCAATATAGATTGTTACGACATTTCTCGGGGCCTTGGTGTCTTCAATATATAATTTGATGGCGTCTCATTGGACCATCATGCCTTGAATATAGATTGTTACGGCATTTCTCGGGGCCTTGGTGTCTTCAATATATAATTTGATGGCGTCTCATTGGACCATCATGCCTTGAATATAGATTGTTACGGCATTTCTCGGGGCCTTGGTGTCTTCAATATATAATTTGATGGCATCTCATTGGACCATCATGCCTTGAATATAGATTGTTACGGCATTTCTCGGGGCCTTGGTGTCTTCAATATATAATTTGATGGCGTCTCATTGGACCATCATGCCTTGAATATAGATTGTTACGGTATTTCTCGGGGCCTTGGTGTCTTCAATATATAATTTGATGGCATCTCATTGGATCATCATGCCTTGAATATAGATTGTGTTTCGTCTTATAAGGCCGCAGTGTCTAAAACATAGAATATTACGGCGTGTCTTTGGGCCATAGTGTCTTGTCTGTCTGTCTATGCAATGTTTATTTTCTTCAGCTAAATATTACTCATATTTTTACATAATCTCCTCCCGTCACAGCTGTAAGTTAAGTCACAGTGATTTCCCTCCATCATAAACCTGTTCTTAATTATTCCATTTTCAGACAGCAAATCTGCGGGGCCCTTTGAAATCAAATTTCTTCTTTTGATTGGGACGCGAACCCCTACAAAATGAAACAATATATCAATCTTCAAAGGCAGGCACCAGCGTCTAAGAATATCTAGCCGCTTTTGTTATTTTGTCTTTCCTGAATTAAATAAGCTTAAGAGCTGTCGCAAGGGTCAGGTCTAGTCCCTAATTTCCATAAACATGAAAGTTAGACGCAGAATGGAAGTGTTAGACTGGCGTTCGTTACATAATGGCGATTCCTAATCCGGGAGTTCTTCTGTAACGTCGCATGGGTACAGGTGCACATCTATCTATCTATCTATCTATCTATCTATCTATCTATCTATCTATCTATCTATCTATCTATCTATCTATCTATCTATCTATCTACCTACCTACCTACCTACCTACCTACCTACCTACCTACCTATCTATCTATCTACCTACCTACCTACCTACCTACCTATCTATCTATCTATCTATCTATCTGCCTGCCTGCCTGCCTGCCTGCCTGCCTGCCTGTCTGTCTGTCATCGAATGGGTGGACTGTTAGGTAGGTTTGTCTGTGCTTAGGCCTGCCTGTCTGCATGTGTATGCCGGTGCGTGTGTGTGTGTGTGTGTGCGTGTTTATATTGATCTATGTAAGTTAATATATCTGTTTCTATCTGTGTAGTCTGCTCTGTGGCGATCGAGTTTCGAATGCAATTCGTAATCCCGCAAACCGCGTTAGAAACACAGCTATGGGCGATTTGGAAGCAGACGGCCTTGCGTTGGTTTCCATACAATGACATGAGTGCCGGTAGTTCGGAAAGCAATGGCAAACTACTGAACGTCGATATGCCTAGGTATGACAAACAGCCAAAAAATGCTGGGGTTAACTGCTACGCCCTGTAAAGGATATGCAACTAACTTAACTATCTGTGTGCGTAGGTGTGGTGAGTGTATGTGTGTGTGTGTGTGTGTGTGTGTGTGTGTGTGCGCGTGCGTGTGCGTGTGCAAGTGGACACGAACACGTATACATGCGTGTGAGTATTGTGGTGTCGGTGTTCTAACGTCAGTACGCGTGTCTGTCTTTCTATTTATCTGTCTGTCTGTCTGTCTGCCTGCGGATATCTGTTCACTTCACCAAGCCATCCTAATGTGATAAACAACAAAAAAACTGTATAAATCTACAGTTCATCTCTCTGGTTTTCTGCCTGTCCCTCCTCTCTCTCGCTCTCTCTATCTCTCTCTCCCTGAATCTTTCTATCTCCGAGTCTCTCTCTTTCCGAACTTCTCTCTCCCCAAGTCTGTTTCTCTCGCTATCCAAATCTCTCTCCCGGAGTCTCTTTCTCTCCCAGTTTCTCTCTCTCTTTCCCAGTCTCTGTCTTCTAGTCTCTCTCTTTGTCTCTCCCTGAGTCTCTCTCTCCGAACCTTTCACCCTGAATCTTTTACTCTCCCATTGTCTCTCTCTCTCTTTCTTTCTCTCTCTCTCTCTCTCTCTCTCCCCCATTCTGTCTACCAGCCCCACCCCTCCCCCTCTCTCTCCCGAATTTCTCTCTCCGAATCTCTATCCCGGAATCATTGTCTGTCCCAGTTTCTCTCTCCCCCAGTCTCTCTCTCTCTCTCTCTCTCTCTCTCTCTCTCTCTCTCTCTCCGAATCTCTCTCCAAATCTGTCCCCTGGAATCTTTCTCTCTCCCAGTTTATCTCTCTCCCAGTCTCTGTCTCTCACCGAATCTTTCTCCCGAACTCTCTTTCTCGCTGTTTCTCTCTCTCCATGTCTGTCTACCAGCCTCTCTCTCTCTCTCTCTCTCTCTCTCTCTCTCTCTCTCTCTCTCTCTCTCTCTCTCTCTCTCTCTCACCCTCTCTCCAGTATCAACAATTCCACCACCAACATTAACAATATATTAAGTAAATTTAGCAGAAGTGAAAAACTTTCGGAAATCAACCTTCGCATCACGTCCAGCCAACTACATACAACAAGGAATACGATATTTCCCAGAATTCTCTCGTTCGCGCTTCCTAACACTTTACACAAAGCCTTCTTAGAACTGGGAGTACCATCACCTCTACCAAAATCCATTAGTTGTCCATCTCTTGGTTTGCCCATTGTCCACGAAAACAGCCTTCGGACATATAGAAGTGGAGTATTCTTAGTTTCTCAGAATATTGTGTATTAGTCTCATAATATTCCGGAACAGTGCAATTACTTATGGTCGATGAACATTTGATACCATGGGTGCCGCCATTTTATTTCTTTTTATGGTGTTCCGTTTTGTCATTGGTTATTTATTTCGTTAAAAATATACATATTTCTTCCTACGTCAACTTAAGACTGATTTATTAAACTCAAAAGTTTGTGTCTTTTATGCAATGATAAAAATACCTCAAGATAATTCGTAAATAATAAAAGATTAGTGAAAATTACTCAAATTATTTCCTCGTGCCCATTGTTCGGCGTAAGGCGTATGGTATCAAATGGGAAAGGAATCCACATAGCCAAGAACCACACTGGTCCTAGGGATCTAATTTCAAACCTAATTCAAAAGCAAATTCTCTCTGATAAAGTCGAAACAATAAAAGCCCAGCGTATATGCTGCACACTTTAACTCGACCTATGGAAGTAGTAAAATGTAGGCCTATTTTGCTACTAGCTGGCAAATTTGCACACATTAAAATTTCTGGTTGTAAACATGTTATAGCATGCATGTATTTCATATGGATGTGAAAGAAATAGTGAAACAGCGACATGAATGTATCAAGAATACGAAAATGGGCAGTCAAAAATTTTAAATTTATTGTTAAGCAGCTTATTGAAAAGAAAAATGAAAAAACGCACACATATTCAGGCAATATAGAATAACACAAAGTACTGCAGCTTTACAGAATACAATTACGACGTTGAGGTGACTAACCTTCATCAGCAAACAAATACATGCACAATAGCATATATACACGGGGACGACACTACAGTGACTACATTAAGGCATAAGAACGGGATGAGAAGAATGGACAGATTTTTTTGTTGTTGTTAGATGAGAACAATCAAAAGAAAATGAAAAATAAAATGTGCTACTTATCTCACGAGGTAAGTAGCACATAAACAGGCGAGCGTTGCGACAGAACTCGTTATCAACGAGAGTTTCTTCCCGTTGATAAAGATGTCGGTAGAGCCGCTCGTCTCTATCTGTGAGAGTGTATTTTCATTCGTCGAGCCTCTCAGTTATATTGTGTGTTTTTACTTGAATTTCCGTTTTCGATAGCGTTTTAGATGTATAGTTTTGTGACAAACTTATACAAGTGTCATACCAGCCTTGCAACCGTACAGATTGAGATGACATTGGGTCGGAGTCAAGAAGATGAAAACTTTGGCTTGGAGCACATCTAGGGGTATTCTTGTTCAAGGAAGTGATCCTTTACAAATCAAAACAGCGTTGAGACTATGTGATCAAATTTAGGGGAGAGGAGCACTTATGGATGTATCCATGTTCAATGAAAGTTATCTTTTATGAATCAATAAATCAGTGTTCAGGTTATGTGATGTAAGGAGCAGAATTAAAGCACTCGTGGATGTATCCATGCCCAGTGAATTTGATCATTGACAAAGACAACCAATCAGTGCTCATATTGTGTGATCTAATGGGCGGGCTTGAAGCATGTATGGAGGTATATGTGTCCAATGAAGTGATCATTGATAAAACAGCGAATAAGTGTTCAGATTGTGTGAACTAGGGGAGTGGATTGGGGCTCGTATGAAGGTATCGGTGTCCAATGAATGTGATAACTGACTATACAACCAGTCGGTGATGAGATTGTATCAACCAACGGAGGGGACTGAAGCACCAATGAGAGTATCCATGTCCAGTCTTCGCGATCCTTTACAAATCAGCAAACCAGTGTTCAATCTGTACGATCTAATGAAGGAAGAGGAGTGGCTGGCCGAGTGGCTAGAATTTCGGGTTCTCATTCAGGAAACCCGGGTTCGAATCCTCGGTAAGGTGTGGAGTTTTTTTCTGTCCGGGGCAAAAATAAAATTCTAACCTGCACAGTTCGCTGCGACAGCACTAGCCATGCGGCCTTAATTCCTCAGGCTCAAGACCCCCTTGTCCTACACCGCAAGGTACTATAGGCAGTAAATGACAGTTAAGAAAGGAGATTGGATTCTGTCTGTCTGTCCATCCGTATGTCCGCCCGCCCACTCACCCGCCTGACTGCCCGCCTGCCCGACTCTCTCTCTCTCTCTCTCTCTTATATATATATATATATATATATATATATATATATATATATATATATATATATATATATATATATATATATATATATATATATATATCAAATATATATAGCTCAATGTTTAATAGTTTTACTATGCAATGTAATTTTAAAATGATTTCAATTTAAAAAGTTACCAGATTAAAATTCAGTGGAAACTAACCAATATATCACAAAAAATGAAAGTGTGACATTCTACCTTAGCAGGTTTTACTTTAGTGTCAAGTTTCTTTCTTTACATTACTCCACTATTTTTCAAATTGTCTATAAATATGACAGTTTCCGTATTCCATACTAAACACCTCGAAAATTTTGACTCGCTGTTTGGTGTTTTCGACCAGATTCGCAAAATGGTCACTCGAGCGAAAACAATGAATGGAATCTTCAGGGAGTCTCCAGAATTTTATTGTGTCTGAAGTGTCCAATTCTGGAATCAGACGAGGTTGTTGTTCGGTAATTGAATGGTTCTTGGTTCGGGTCCGTGCTTAGAAAAATAACACGAATCACTGCATTTGCCGTTATTAGCGCTGTGGTTTGCTCTTTGTTTTCATGACAAAGAATATTACCGGCTTTCTTGTCACGGTGTGTCTGTTTTACAGCAATGAATTGTATAGTATTCGTGACAACGTCAGGCCATTAGGTGGGGTCGCGTCGAGGAAGTTAGAGAAATGTTGATGTGAAGGGGAAAGACAACTAAGATGCAGAGGTCAGCTCGAGAGGAGATATGAAACCTATTACAGGATTGTGACAACTGTTGCTGTTTAGTATCACCACTAATAGCAACAACAACCAGAAGAACAAAATAAAATACTACTGCTGCTGCTTCTGCTGCTGCTACTACACTACTACTACTACTACTACTACTACTACTACTACTACTACTACTACTACTACTACTACTACTACTACTACTACTACTACTACTACTACTACTACTACTACTGCTGCTGCTGCTGCTACTACTACTACTACCACCACTACTACTACTACTGCAATACCGCCTTGCGTTGGCCTTAATAAAATGGTATGAGTACTGGTTGTTCAGAAAGCAATGGTAGACTACTAAACGTAAACTTGCCAAAAAATCACGAAGAGCCAAAAATAATGGGGTTGACTGCGACGTCCTGTAAAGGATACGGAACTAACTGTAACTGATGAGGCTGCTACAACTTCTGCGGCAACTACTACTACTACTACTACTACTACTACTACTACTACTACTACTACTACTACTACTACTACTACTACTACTACTACGCCTACGACTAGGACTACTACTACTACTACTACTACTACTATTACTGCTTCTGCTGCTACTACTACTGTGTCTACTTTTGCTACTGCTGCTGCTACTACTACTACTACTACTACTACTACTACTACTACTACTACTACTACTACTACTACTACTACTACTACTACTACTACTACTACTACTATTACTACTACTACTACTACTACTACTACTACTACTACTACTACTACTACTACTACTACTACTACTACTACTGCTGCTGCTGCTACTACTACTACTGCGTCTACGTTTGCAACTGCTGCTGTTGCTACTACTACTACTACTACTACTACTACTACTACTACTACTACTACTACTACTACTACTACTATTACTACTACTACTACTACTACTACTACTACTACTACTACTACTACTACTACTACTACTACTACTACTACCACCACTACTATTACTACTACTACTACTACTACTACTACTACTACTACTACTACTACTACTACTACCACCACTACTATTACTAATGCTTCCACTGCTGAGGCTCTTACTGCTGCAGCTGCTGCTCCGGTTATCACTATTACTGCTGTAACAACAACAATAACAACCATGACTACTACTACTACTACTACTACTACTACTACTACTACTACTACTACTACTACTACTACTACTGCTGCTGCTGCTGCTGCTGCTTCTGCTGCTGCTACTACTACTACTACTACTACTACTACTCTTGAGAAATATCGTCACACTTGGCAAGAATAAGAACTATACCTGGGTTGAGACTGCTCAAAATGTCAAAGAGTCGGTTGGTGAAACTAGAGCGCATACAGAATGAAGCAATGCGGATGATCCTGCGATGCCCACTGGACACGCCATCACTGTGTATGCGATACATTGTAGCTTTTCCAACGACTGCCGACGGGCTCAAGATGCTGCAAACTAAAACTTATCTCTGAGTGGCTGCAGACAAGGAACACATCCTGCATGAATCCTTGGGCGCAGTTAAAGGTCATAGCCTGATTAGAGGAAAACCATAGATGGCTCAGACAGAGAATACAATCATGGAGATGTGCATGCTTGAGAATATTAGATGACAGGAATAGGTCAGAATTCCAAAGGAGAAGCGAGACTTGTGCAGGGTCATAATCTCATCGGATCGGAAGAACAGGGATTGGCTGGCAGGCAGTGCTGAACGGGACGTGCAACAACTGATACACGACAATTCACTACCAGGCGATCTACACAGATGGCTCTATGTTAAAAGATAAAATTAAATTGTGCATGTGTATTAGCTTTCCCTATTACCAGTGTCCTTCGCCATCAGGCGAACCCACACAGTCTTCCACACCATTATTTGATGTTATTTAGTCGTGTAGTATCGATGTTTGCATTTTGCCCCTGCGTTTATAATGCATATATTTTATATTGTTGCTGTTCTTAGTTAGCCTTGAATGATGTGTGAATGAAATAATGTATGAAAGAGAGTGATAGAAGGGCAGAATGTTAGACGGTCCTGCGTGCCCAATTCTTAACCCTTTGAAAATAAAGTATGTTCGTTCGTTCTTTCGTTCGTCACCAGGTCAAGGACGATAGGTCAAAATATTAGTCCAAATGACCGATGTAGGGATTGAACCCCTTACCTCGGCATCAGCACACCGGATGTTTAAGATCACACGTTCTTATCCATTCGGCCATGCTGACTTCCGCAACAAGTGGTTTATGGCTTCTTTGTTTAAATTCAGCAAGGGACTACATTGTTTTGTGCCACACAGTTTCACAATAATATATTTCTTATACGTGGTAATCTAGTGGCGGTTTGGCTGTCATCCTGTAACACCATTAGGTAAACAATAGAAATACGGAGAGAAGATTGAAGTGTGGAGGTGTGGGATTTTGATTTTAATATAAGAGAATATTTTGTTAAGTTGTCCAGGGGATTTAATTTGATTCTCTATTATTTTAGCCACTTGAGGTGATCATGGAATTCTACCATAAACACAAGAAGGAAAATACTTCACTCCTGTTCATAGCTGTATTTATGAGTAATTCTCCATTCCCACTTATCACCCTCTAAAGTTTATCTAGTGCTAGAAGACATTGATTGTTCACAACATATAAACAACCACTGGTGAACACCACATTTAATTAATGTACACATCACAAATTTTTGGACAAACAGTTCAAGTATTAAATCAAGATCTGTAGCTACATACATGAAAGTGTAATGGTCACATTGAATTTCATGAACAGGCATGGGAATGGTTTGCGTTATCAAAACACATGTACCCCATTTGTGGCGAAACGCCAATGGCTCATGTCCTCAGGCCTTCTTTTATTTTGGGTAAACAAGGGTAAACAGCTTTCGGGAGCTCTCAGTTCTCTTGTTCGCTCAATCACCATGGAAGATAGTTCTTTGGGTTACTTTCACAACACGATCTTTTCATGGAGCGATTAGATATATGTCTTTCCTTTCGGGTAGACCCGATGGAGCGCCTTGCGCCAAATGCGCACTGGTGCGACTTCTTAGACAATTCATGTCCGTTTCTAAACTTATCGTTACCCACTGCATAATGTCAAGATGTCAAGATGAAGATTGGGACATTTTAAATGCAGCATACTGATGGTCTGTGAAAGGTAATATTAGGTTGTGATTAGTCATGCACTTATAAATCTCTATTGTCTCGACTACTGAGATAGATTGGTGAAACGGCAGTCTTGCCATATTGGGAGGGGGTGACCGTTAGCCAATCTGGCTAAGCGTCTTGATCTTAGCATAGCAAGGGAACAAATCTGAACAATAAATATTTCCCAAATGATATCGCTGGTTCTTGGCAGCCGATAGACGAGTGCTATCTTTCCTTCTACGGCCTGAACTGGGCATACTGTCATCTTTCTGTAGAATATAATCATTGGATAGCTACGGTATGCCGGAAGGAGGGAAGGGCTCCTTGGGGATGGGGTCCACCAATCTATGATCTATCTTCTTGAGCTGGAAGAGGCTATCCACAGTGCTATCTCTTTCGTCTTTTAGTCGATAGGATGATGTCGGGAAGATAATGGACTTCTCTATCTCACTGAGAGAACCTGAACTCATCTGAATCTATGGGTTATTTGAGGCACTGTCGGTACATTGCGACGACAGCTCAGACAAGAGCAGCGGCCGGAAGGAAAGTATTTTTTTTTCCTATTCTTGCTGGGAATGGGGACCGACACTTCTTTACATACACATAATTACCCACACAACACCACAAGAGCTTTGTCGTGAGAAAGGCAGGGTTTGCAAGTGAGAGATAAACCTGGAAATGAATGTGCCCAATAATAATAATAATAAAGGCTTGGTATGAGTGTGGAGAGTGAGTCTTGTAGGCAAAAAGTTCCTAGGGTGGACAACCGGACGTCTACAAGCTGGAGGTCTACTCAAGCCCGGACGTAGCCAATCCAGGGGCTACCTGACAGGTCAGGCCCATTCATTCGGGTCTCGTATCTAATGTATTGGGTAGGGAACCTATATGTCATATGTAGTAACTGAGGCCCTATTGGTCCTCAGGATTGTGGTACTTGAGTCAGCCTAGTCGTTCACTAATCTCTGTCATCTCCAGGGTCCTCCTTAAATTGAAGGGAGCATAAGAGATCTGCAAGGCCACGAGAGTATCACCTTAAGACACCATTGTCCCAAGAAAACAACACTGTTATTACAAACAACACAACAACCACAAATCGGGTCTACTGTCCTTGACACACCTTACATAATTAAGGCAAATAATGATCTAAGTACATAGAACCCAACCTATAAAACAGTTGTTTCTGACACCCTTTACAATTCTCATATTTAAAAATAATGAGTTGGTGTCAAAATACTATACCATAACCTTCATTTAAAAAAGCTACTGACCTGTTACCTCCATGGTATAGAAAAACACATATAAAAAGCAGTTGGTACTAATAATTAAACTAATTAATTATAGTATTCCTTTAGGCATTGCGGTGGGTATTCTTCTCCAGTGCGAAGCAGTTAATGTCCATAATTATCCGGGACAGAAAATATGTATTCACAGTCATGTTCTAATGTCCACTGAAGTTTCTGCTAAATAATTATAATCCATCCATCCATCATGTGCCATGCCGGTAAGCGTGGGCGGTCATGTTCTGCCATCTCACCCGATCACCAGAGTCGTGGATCAGCTCCGTGTTTCTGTCTCGACTATGCCACAAGGCCAAGCCATCCAGGTACTTGCTTCTAGGTCTTCCCCTTGGTCTGTTCCCCTCGATCTTACCAGTTGTCACCAAATTCTCCAATCCATTTCTTCTCATAATATGTCCAAAAATTTTTGACTGTCTACGTCTAATTTCTCTAATCAATTTACGATCTTCATTTGTTTCTTGAAGGACTTCTTCATTGGTATTTCTGGCTGTCCATGGTATTCTTTGCATTTTCCTCAGAAACCACATCTCTACAGCCATCAGATGTTTTTCAGCCTGACTGCTCATTGTCCACGCTTCACATCCATACAAAAGTACAGGCTCAATGTAGCATCTCAACACTCTCTTTCTCGTTTCAATTGACATCTTTTTATTGGTCAATATGTTTTTCATCTTGCTAAAGGCTACTTTTGCCATGGCGATTCTTGTTCTAATCTCTTCAAGGCATCTCCCATCAGATGTTATTACTGTTCCGAGATAATTGTACCTGCTCACTTGTTGAAGAATATTCCCATTTACTTGTATATTACATTGTGGTATTTCGTCCTTCCTAGGGACGACCATAATCTGTGTCTTTTTACAATTTAATTCTAACCCTAGTTGTTCACTGTGTGTCACAATCGCATCTACTAAATTTTGCAGGTCCTGTTCATTGTCTGCAATCAAGACTGTATCATCTGCATATCTAATGTTATTGATGCATCGTCCCCCAATGTTGATTCCTTCCATATCTTCAATATTTCTGAAAATACTTTCACTGTACAGGGAAAACAGATCTGGAGACATTACACATCCCTGTCTCACACCCCTTTTAATAGGCTGATATTGGCTTACTTCATTATCAACTCTTATGGCAGCTTGTTGTTTCCAATATATGTTTTTTACAAGTCTAAGATCTTTTCCATCAATTTGTAGATCTTCAAGCATCCTTATCATGTTGACATGTCTCACTTTATCAAAAGCCTTTGTATTATTTAGTAATTTACTAATTATAATCCATATTAGGAAATAAATTCACCACCTATCCCCTCCATTGGGGCTGAATTCACGAATCTTCTGTTGCGAATGGCTCAGTGCCAGTAGAACATTGAGGCCTGGGTTGATCATACCATCAGGAGATGCATCTTGAGTCTTGGACCAAGGGCTTCCCTATATCACCATATCCGGTGAAAAGGATGCCGACCTTTCAGCTTCTCGGCTTCTATTATCCGAATCTCAATTATGTTCACAAAGAGTTTTCACCCACCTAGTCACCAGTCTATAAGCTATTCCACAGTTGATGGCATTTAGGCTGACATGGGACCAGCACAGAGTTCTGATTCAGTATTTTCCTTTCAGTGTAGACATACAATGCTGCTTGTCAATTATTTGTTTCATCTGGAAATTTTTCCAGGATTTATTTGCTGCAGGCATGGAACTGAAGAATATTATTTCCAACACATAACCAGGGTTGCAAGCCATCAGATGATTCCTTTGGTTGCAGGCGTAAAGGCATTTACTCCGCTAGCTACTTTCATATGGTCTTATTGATGGTGTTCGGGTTTTGGATCCTTGAGGTAATCTGGTGTAGTTATGTTTCAGAGGATCTTAAGTTGGTACCTTGATTGTATTGGCTTATGTTGTTTCAGTGTCCTCTCCCATTTGTTTGAGTTGGTCTTGAACCTTATGTTGACTTTTGCGGCTGTGTGACATTCCTTTCGAAGGAGGATACTTGGGTGTATCCTTTGAACTTGGGAGTCCAACAGACAGATGGAGGGTTCTTACTGCTGTTAGTTTTATTACACGTAGTATAACTCCCATAGATTAGATGACCTCGACGATTTATGGTTCATCAGGCGGTACCTCCCAGAAGTAAAACAGGTTATCCTTTTTGTGTCTGTGTACTAGGTATATAATGTCGACATTCTGATAAGGAAATCCATTCTGGTTATTCTGACAGGAGTCAGAATATCAAACGCTGAGTGTCGATCATCTTCGAATGTGTCTTTCGCTGGCTATGGCAGCTAATGAGTGCAGCAGTCAACATTGGGGTATTGGTCCAGGCTAGGTTTAGGACAGGTTGCCATTTTCACTCTCTCCTGGCTGTTTACCCAGTTTCCAGTTGATTGTGATGCAATGCAGTCTCACCAAATCCACCACTCGCTATAGAAAGGGATGACAAGAATACAACACGAGCATTAACCTACTGTGTTATGTTAACATGGTTATAACACAATTACAAACAAAAGTACAAACAACAAGAGGAGAAGGGGAAAGGAGTGGGTGTCCACATTCCACTGTCCCTCGTTGCTTGGCGTAGAGCCATTCTGACTCTAAATGTGAGTAAGGTATTTTCTCACTCTGTCTTATGTTCTGTGGTTGTTACTGGGACTATTAGATGAGTGAAGCCATTGTATCTCTCATTCTTGAAGAGAATAACCCATACATAACCTATGTTTCCTTTCCTTCACTATAATCAGCATTAGGCCAAGGCTATTCAATCTTGTCTTCTTGTGTACTGACATACTTAAGGATTCTTACATCAACATCCTCATGTCCCCAGGGTAACGTTAAAATGTCTATTCCCACAATAAAGAGTAACAATCAGGACAGGGAAAAATTCTCATAACAGAGAAAACATACATGTACATTTCTCTGATATCAAGTACATGATAATCATACATAATAATTAATCATAATGATGATGCAAGGAGCCTAGGTGTTTGGATTTCCTCAGGGGTTAATCCATAAAACTAAAACAAACTATTTTCCCCCACTGCTTACAGCAGCATGAGGTTAGTGAACGCTGTGATATATTTTGCCTATTACTGCTATTATTCGGAGTGTATTTATCAGAATAACTTATGCCGCATAGTCCAGTCTTCTGAATATTGCAAGCAATTTATTAACATCAATCTTCGCTTCTGTTCCTACCACAGTGAGGTGATGCGGAGTGAAGGCACATCCTATCCGAACATTCATTTATATCATGCGTTTGCTGTCTTTGTTCTTGATCAAGCATCAAACATGGCATTTCCCTAGCAATATTTTATGAAATGATTACATGTCCCTCACACCTATGGTGTGGTTACTAATCTGTTAACAAGAAGATTTGTACCAACATTTGGCACGATAGCTTGAGTTACAGATCAGCAATTTAGCAGACACAAGTTCTCTACTATGAAGTATGTTCATTCAATGTGTAATCAAAAGTCTGCTTCCACATGGAGAAATTGTTTCTTTGAAAATGTTCTTTAGAGTTCAATCTCTATAGTACATATATTATTTGCAGATTTCTAAGCATAGATAGTGAGATATAGGTTCACAATGCCTATAAAAGGTTTTAACAAAGGAATATGAAATTGTACAAGCATAGGAAAAATTACAGCGTGGCCTGGCATGGCGCTCAGTGGTAAAAATCAATCAGACTCTAGTTTACAAGAATTGTTGATTTATCATTCTAATTAATTCTTAATTAAAGACAATGGTATATGTACTTTATCAAAATACATGAATACATATTAACAATGTAGATTTTAACGTACCATTGTTGCAGAGAATGACATATTTTTACTCTAAACTGCTTTTCCCCGAAGGGATAGGTTTTACGTCTAACGCGTCTGTCTCCTTTGATCTCCTGAAGTAAAATGGCCACTGTAGTGCCTTTGTCTTAAAAGATCGACGACGGTTGGCCAGGTACGTGAACCAAACTAAGGCCAAATTTTTAACCTAATGCCAAATAAATTAGGCTCTGTTTTCTTTTCTTCTCCTACACTAAGTAAGATACTTAAACAGTAGTTGTTAGGGATTGTTGTTTTTAAGGGAGTAAATGCTAGGAAAAGGTAAGGACGTTTTAATATGCCACAGGGGGTAAATGTGGTGTAATTCTCAGTTCAAACTCTTGCCTACTGGTCAGTTGAGTATTATCCAATTAGGAATGATTTTACATGATTTCATGTACCTTGTGATTAACTTGTGTTAGGTCAGGATGTTAGCTATCATTTTGTGAACTTCGTTCTTTTCATTACGTAAACAATAGAAATATGGAAAGGGGAGTGGAGTGTGGGGGTAAATATAGTGTAATTCTCTATCCAAACTCTTTTCTACTGGTCAAGTGAGTTTTATCCTATCATGAATCGTTTTCCATGGCGGGGTGTCCATTGTAATTAACTCGCGAACACGATTTTGTTTTTACTTAGAAGAGAAACAGGTGACTGATCCTAATGGAGGCATTGTCATATGCCCTCTGTCTTCCTACACTAAGTCATCACCACTCCTTATATTATTCATGCCCTATAAGAGTTAATCTACATATTGCTGACAACGGCAGCAGCAAGAACACATTATTCATGTCCTATAAGAGTTAACTCGAGCTACATAATTCGGACAACAACAGCAGGAGTAATAACTATAACAACAGCACAATCACCAAGAACCCACACTAAACATATAACGGAAATGAACGGGGCAGTGTATGACAAAATGAGTGAGATAACACGAATCCTTATTACATTCTGGCAAATATCCCACAGGGTTTTTGAAAGAAGAAAAATCAGGTAGGATTGCCACTTGTACTACTAAGTTACCAAAACGCTTTCGTTAACAAATATTTGAGATGGTGACTATTTGGCTTCAAGCATATTTGGCTCATATTGGTCTGAACATTTTCAGAAATGGTCTACCCATGCGTAAAATTGAGGCCAGCCTCCAGCAGACGTGACTTCATAGCGTGACTACAGAGGTCGTTTTGGGGAGTTTGTGTTGGAGAGAATTAGAGGACAGGCGGGAGAATTGGTGGAGAGTGTCAGAAATTAGTGTTAAATTCAGGTTTTATCAAAATGAAGTAGCTGGAGTGGTGTATTGGTTAGTTCGTTTGTCTGCCAAGACAGTAATACTGGTTCAGTCCCCAGCACCGTGGAGGTATTTTTTCCCCGACCCACCTTTATAAGATGGGTACCTGGATATTTTCAGAATTCTCTGAGATGTGACTGGAAATGAAGGATGTCGAGGAAGTGGAGCTGATCACCCCACCTCATTATACCATGATCTAGAATATGTGAAGGCCTAACACACCATGGGAGCCGTGGTAACCAAGTGTCTAGAATGCTTGCCTGCCGGCCCAATGCTTATGTGTTCGAATTTCTTCGAGATGGGGATTTTGGAAAAAACACAATATTTGGCTGGGCTCTCAAGCCCAGCTTGGGCTCTCCAAGCCCAAGCTGGGCTCTCCAAGCCCAAGCTGGGCTCTCCAAGCCGGTCCAACTTAACAATGCGTACCAGAAAATGTTCTTGGAAGTAAAAGCGGGCGCTGTAATAATGATCTCATGAAAAGTGCTGATTGGTGTAACAATAAGGTGTCGTCTGACGTTGAAATTGGTTCTTTACTCTACTCTACTCTACTCTAGTTAGTTAGTTAGTCGACAGATCATCCTCATTGCACATCGAACCATTCAGTCCATAAGTGCTCGGATCCCCTCCTCAGCAAATCCCGCAGCGTGTAGCGGCTAACGACGCCGGTTCTGTGTTGGTTTATCAATCTTCTTTGGCTTCCTGTGTAGTGTTCTTGTTTGGCCACACCTCTTTTAATTTGCTGCTCTCGCAGTCTGGCCATTGTTGTAGATTCACAGTCATCACTTGGTTCTCGCAAAAGTCTTACTTCTCGTAGAGCATTCAGAATGTCGGCCTGGTCCATGGCGCGTCCGCCCTCCACAGTAGCCTCACCTGCGAGCTTGTCAGCCCGCTCATTTCCTTGTACTCCCGCATGCCCTGGCACGAAGATGAAACTAATCTTTGCCAGTCGAGACCGCTCCAGAGGCAGCAACCATTCTCTTCGGATCGACCCCTCCTCTATCCTCTTGATCATGTTCATTGAGTCGCTAAGGAAACAAGCCCTAGTGAATGTCTGTGTCTCGAGCCATGTTATTGATTTACTTACTGCCATGACTTCCATGGTCAGGCTACTTGTGGTTTCAGTAAAAGCACCAGAGTCCTCCTTCACAATTCTCCCTCCGGCCCGAGCTGTAAAGGCCCATGAGCTTCTCACATGTCGGACGACCGACCCATCTGTGTAGATGACCGCGTCACCGTCTAGCGAATTCTCGAAAATCAACGCTTGTACTTCAGCCTCAACAGCAGCCGGATTTTCTTGTCTGCATTTTCTGTCAAGTTGGATGCAAACTGAAAAGGATGTGCAGAAGTCTGTTGGCACTTGCACCCACTCCTCGCCAGGTTCTAAGTCCTCAAGTTAACACACCTGTTGAAGAATGTCTTCGGCTTGACCCATCCACGACCGTCCTCTTTTTAACCTGCTGCCCTTCACCTTCCTAATTTCACTGTGCAGTGGATCTTGTGTGTTTGCGTTAATTCTGAGGTAGGCGCGTGCCCTGCAATCTTGTATTCTCTCTTCAATGGTTGGAAACCCAAGAAGGTAGCGCATCGCCCTGCATGCTGTACATCCAAGAATAATGCGCATAGCTTTATTCTGTATCCTTTCCATCCGTTCTATCTGCTTATGGCTGAGAGTCAGGATTGCCATTGCATACTCCAAAACAGACATGACCAACCCCTCGTACAGAAGACATAGATGGCGCTGCTCACAGTTTGCTGCCGCCATCACCCGCATCGCTGCCAAACCCCGCTTGGCCTTTGTTATCACCTGGTCTATGTGCACATTATAAGCAAGGCTTCGATCAAACCGTATCCCCAGGTAATTCATTGCCTGCGTTCTTTCCACCATCTCTGAACACAGCATTACAGTTGGTGTTGGAGTGTTGACAATATGATTATTCAACGAGAACCAAGTCACTGTTGCCTTTGTTGGGTTGACCATTGCCCCAGCTTCATCACACCAAGTACTTATGCGATTGAGTTCGGTTTGTAGTTCCACAGCAACCTCCTCTCTATCCTTCCCCTGACGATACACTAAAACATCATCGGCATATGACAATGTCCTGCCAGGTCCAGTGATCTGCTCACTGGTGATTCTCACTGTGTAGGCGTTGAACAGTACCGGAGATAATGGTGATCCCTGTGGTAGGCCAGGATATATTGTTGTTGGTTCCGAAGTCCAACTGCCACATCTAAAAACTACTTTCCGTTGGAAGAGGGCTGCAGCGATCCAACTAAGGAGGAATGGACTTATGTTTAGTTCGAGAAGCTGAAACATTAAAAAATCCAGTGGTACTCTGTTGTATGCGTCCTCAAGATCAATCGCTGCAGCAACGGTTTCAGTGCCTGAGTGGAAACCTTCATAGACATCCTGGGCAAAGACTGCTGCATTGGTCCAGGTTTCCCTTTTTGGACGGTACCCACCCAGGGTGGGTGGGAAAACACCTTGCCTCTCTAGTTGGCTTGATATTTTCTTGGCAATTACCTTCTCCAGCAGCTTGCCTATTGTATTCTGCATGGTTATAATTCGATATCCCTGAATTTTTTTGTGGTCTTTGTCAGGCTTCGGCAAGGGAATCAGATAGCTGTGTAACCATTCCTCCTTGATGCTAGCACCCCCTATACTGTTGTTGTACGTGTCTGCTAGTTTCTCTAGCTCATTGTCGGTACACCTATTAATGTCATCGTATCTTATGCCATCAGGACCTGGAGCACTGTTTTTTGATCGTCGAAGCACAACCTTGATTTCTTTCACTGTCACTGTGTCTTCATCCGAAGTGTCCTGGGCCTTGCATCTGTCTGAGGTGACCTCCTTGGCCAGATTTCGGCCTCCCATGTCTGTCTGGTTGCTTTGCTCAAGGTAGCGTTCAAAGAGGGCTTTGCCCTTGTCCTCGTCAGTCCTCTGCCAGATGAGGTCAGCACCTTGGAAGTCAGAAATGCTCTTATTCTTGACTACACCACTCATGCTTTTATGTAATCGCCAGAACAATTTAAGTGACTTGTCTGTGCTTACTCTTTGACACACCTCTGCCCATTTTTCGCTTTTAACAACCGTGACCAGTTTTTTGAAGTAGCTTACTTTTGTGTAGCACACAAAAGTAAGCTACTCTACTCTACTCTACTCTACTCTACTCTACTCTACTCTACTCTACTCTACTCTACTCCACCCCACCCTACCCTACCTTACCGTACCGTACCGTACTTTACTGTACTGTACTGTACTGTACTTACTGTACTGTACTGTACTGTACTGTACTGTACTGTAAAGTATATTGTACTTTACTTTACTTTACTGTACTTTACTTTACTTTACTGTACTTTACTTTACTGTACTGTATAATAAAAATCCCACTCCACTCTACCCTGCCCTACCCTACCCTAACCTATCCTACCCTATCCTACCCTACCCTACCTTACCTTACCGTACTGTACTGTACTGTACTGTACTGTACTGTACTGTACTGTACTGTAAAGTATATTGTACTTTACTTTACTTTACTTTACTGTACTGTACTGTACTGTACTGTACTGTACTGCACTGTACTGCACTTTACTTTACTTTACTTTACTTTACTGTACCGTACTGTACTGCACTGCACTGTACTGCACTTTACTTTACTTTACTTTACTTTACTTTACTTTACTTTACTTTACTTTACTTTACTTTACTTTAGTAACCCGTGCCACACGAATGACAATATCTCCAATAGGATATCTTTACCATTAGGTACATGGCTCTGAGCTCTACCCAACCCCATAAAATAATTACCAGAACATTCCTTTAGGAAGGAAGGCGGGCGGAGATTAAAACAATGTCACACAACAGAAAGCTACACACGGATACAATGTTTCCAGTAGCTTCTATCGCCTTCAGCAGGTGCTCATTATAGTGAAATCAACGTAAGTCCCACGTGTGCTTCGCTGCCCTAGATATCCATGTGTGTTGAGATGCCACGTGTTTAACTGATTCACTGCCGAGGGATAATATATCGCCAAATGTGACCCCGCCCCCTATTTTGACAGATGGACGATATATCGGGTCATCGTGTTATTTGTTTCGTTCCATGTATCTTCCACTCTTCCACAATTTCAATGTCCAATGAACGAACATCTACATTATAATACTTGTTCATTTGATTCTGCCCCGTGTTTGGTCCAAAGTTGTTTTTTGTTTGGTAATGAATCAGTTTACACACTAAAGAAAGAAAATGACTGACTGACTGGCATCTTGCCGTCTTGACAGACGATAGTTTGTAAAATGGGCTTATCTCTCCATAACACAACGCCTGGGCTGAATTTAGAGACCAAGTGTTGCTCATGCAGCACGAACCCTCCCTTGGCCTGTCTAGTTTACTCTAGAGGCAAGGTAACAACAATACCTCTGGAACAAGGCAAGCTGCAGAAGCTGCCGGATCAGCAAAGCAATGCTGTAACTGTCCGCCTGTCGGAGCTTCTATCCTAGACCGGTTACCAACCAAGTCTTAGGGCCTGGTCTGCCCTGCCATGACATTTTGTCTTTAGGTTGCATTTTCTCACACCAGGATAAGGCTTGTGCCCTCCCAATTGCACCCTTCCACCTGAAGCCGTTGGCACAATGTGGGGTGTCGGATTTGGTAAGCGCCGCCCAACATTCGGCGCTAACAGAAAGCAGGTAGTACCGTCTACTGTCATACGGTAGCTCAGTCATATTTGACTAAGACCTGACTAAAGAAAGAAAATGCTGGTGAAAATAAGTGTGGAGTGATGGCGTATATAGTGATGCAATTGCGCAACAGATGCAGAACAGAGACAGTTTATTTTGGCTCACCTCGCCCCCAAGCTACTGAACTATAATTTCCTAGTAAATCATAAAACAGGCTAAAAACATTTGTAGTGAATCATATTTAGAAGTACTTGGCAAAAGAGAAAGAAACCATAACGAGTTAATAAAGCCGGAAACCCTTAAAAGGATAGTGGAACGGAGAAGCAAGAAAGCAGATTTAACTAATAGCAAATCCAGAGCTTCGAAAGCCGGAATCCTGGACAAATATGCAGAAATTAATAAAGACGTTAAAAAGCAAATCAAGGCTGATACAAGACAATATACAGATGGCCTAGCAAGAGAGGCGGAAGAAGAAGCGTCGAAAGGAAACCTCAGAGATTTTTACAGCACCACAAGGAAGATGGTAGAAAAATATAATCAACCAAGTGGACAGATCAGAAACAGAAATGGGAAAGTTCGCACTGACGTTAAGGACTAACTAAACAGATGGGCTAAATACTTTGAGGAACTCCTAAATAGACCTGTCCCAGAAGACTCTCCAGATTTCCAGCCTGCAGAAAAAGAGCTGGATATCAACTGCGAGAAACCACCCAAGGAAGAGATTAGCAAAGCCATCAGACTACTGAAGGATGGGAAAGTTGCTAGTCCAGATGACATTTCAGTGGTGGTCTCAGTTGAATGTTGAGCTGTGTTGAGTTTAGTTGAGCTAAATACCGACATCAGTTAGTAACTAACTGACCGACATCACTGCACTCAGGGCATTCTTATACGCCCTCCGTCCCCTCGTTCAACAGCCAGCGAAGAGTCACACTACCAATCACTCCCACCGCCACCTGATTGAAAGCTCTCCTGGTCATCCCTCTCAGCACTGCGACCCCTCCAGAACCCCGTTGATCCTCCGCAATCTCATTCCTTTAACACACCGGCTCTCAGTCCGACCCCCCACCTTCTCCACCCGGTCCCACAGGCGCACGACCACCTCTCCATTGTCCATAAGTAATATACTACCAAGAGGTGCATACCCTGCCAGCCTATCAGCCTCCCCACTCACCCGCACTCCCGCACAACCAGGGCAAAAAATTTCTGCACATATTATTTAGCATAATCTGGGAAACCGAAAAACTAGCAGCAGACTGGAGAGAATGATATCTGAGGAGACTGCCAAAGAAAGGGGACCTATATAAGTTTGAAAATTATAGAGAAATAACGTTACTGTCAGCTCCTAGGAGGATATTAAACATGATCATTCTGGAGACGTTGCGAGATGGCATTGACAAACAACTAAAGGATAATTAGGCCGTCTTCCGACTAAATAGATCCTACATTGTTCAGATAGTATAACAATAGAACAAATGATCGAACTGAACAACCACCTTATATTGGATTTGTGGACTAGGAAAAGATCTAATAATATCAATATGGGATCTTTCAGACAATTGATGAGACATTATGGAATACAACAAGTAATCATTAACCTTGTAAATACAACATATTGTGGCATGAAGGGCAGGATCCTCCATGAGGGGCAACTAAGGGAGGCATTGGAGATAATAACAAGAGTGAGGCAGGGATGAATCTTGTCACAATTATTATTCTTACTAATTATATACTGAATTATAAAGACGCTTTAAAAAAAAGTTGCTTAAAAGTCGACAGGGTCGACTTCATTGCACCGGGTTTTATCCCATATGGCTCGGTCTCTTTCCGCAGCACGGAAAGCGTCGCACAAAGCACGAACTCTGTAGCTTTTAGCGACGACCCACAGGAGTCTCCGAAACATTTAACTCGTAAACCGAAGGACGCTGCCCGGAATCGAACCCACAACCTTCGGAGCACGAGTCAAACGGCTTGACCACTTCGCCACAGAGACTCCTTATAAAGACAACAGCAAATACTGCCAGAAATGGAATCCAATGGACTCTCCGGTCAAAGCAGCTCGATGATCTGGACATTGCTGACGACATTATCCTCCTATCTCACACACGCAATAGGGTAGAAGGTCAACTCACAACACTACGTGGGAGGTCAACTAACAACACTAGATGGGAGGTCAACTCACAACATTAGATGGGAGATCAACTCACAACATTAGGTGGGAGGTCAACTAACAACATTAGATGGGAGATCAACTCACAACATTAGATGGGAGATCAACTCACAACATTAGATCGGAGATCAACTCACAACATTAGATGGGAGATCAACTCACAACATTAGATGGGAGATCAACTCACAACATTAGATGGGAGATCGACTCACAACATTAGATGGGAGATCAACTCACAACATTAGATGGGAGATCAACTCACAACATTAGATGGGAGATCGACTCACAACATTAGATGGGGGGTCAACTCACAACATTAGATGGGAGATCGACTAACAACATTAGATGGGAGGTCAACTAACAACATTAGATTGGAGATCAACTCACAAAATTAGATGGGAGATCGACTAACAACATTACGTGGGAGGTCAATTACCAACACTAGATGGGAGATCAGCTAACAACATTAGATGGGAGATCGACTAACAACATTAGATGGGAGATCAACTAACAACACTACATGGGAGGTCAATTACCAACACTAGATGGGAGGTCAACTAACAACATTAGATGGGAGATCAACTAACAACATTAGATGGGAGATCGACTAACAACATTAGATGGAAGATCGACTAACAACATTAGATGGGAGATCAACTAACAACACTACATGGGAGGTCAATTACCAACACTAGATGGGAGGTCAACTAACAACATTAGATGGGAGATCAACTAACAACATTAGATGGGAGATCGACTAACAACATTAGATGGGAGGTCAACTAACAACATTAGATGGGAGGTCAACTAACATTAGATGGGAGGTCAACTAACAACACTACGTGGGAGGCAACTAACAACACTAGATGGGAGGTCAACTAACAACATTAGATGGGAGATCGACTAACAACATTAGATGGAAGATCGACTAACAACATTAGATGGGAGATCAACTAACAACACTACATGGGAGGTCAATTACCAACACTAGATGGGAGGTCAACTAACAACATTAGATGGGAGATCAACTAACAACATTAGATGGGAGATCGACTAACAACATTAGATGGGAGGTCAACTAACAACATTAGATGGGAGGTCAACTAACATTAGATGGGAGGTCAACTAACAACACTACGTGGGAGGCAACTAACAACACTAGATGGGAGGTCAACTAACAACATTAGATGTGAGATCAACTAACAACATTAGATGGGAGGTCAACTAACAACATTAGATGGGAGATCAACTAACAACATTAGATGGGAGGTCAACTAACAACATTAGATGGGAGGTCAATTAACAACACTACATGGGAGGTCAATTAACAACATTAGATGGGAGATCGACTAACAACACTAGATGGGAGGTCAACTAACAACACTAGATGGGAGGTCAACTAACAACACTAGATGTTAGGTCAGAAGAACTGGGTCTAATACAATGCGAGTGTGCGAGGAAATGAACGGACTGGTAGACTGGCTGGTGCCGCTTCTTAGGGCGGGAGGCTACTTTATGACAAGGCTGGTGTGGTGAAGGTTCTCTGAGACCTAGCGGAAAGTACAGCAATAGAGAGAAGATGGACATCTGGAGAGGCAGATTCACCATGGAGCCAACAGAGGGTCTGGGCAACATCTAAAGCTCAGTTGCATGCGGACGTTTAGTCGGGGCATCACTGGTACCACCAACATGGGGAGCTGAAAACATCTGATGGCAGTAGACATGTGCCTTCTGAGGAAAGAATACCATGCACAGGCATACAAACCAATGAGCAAATCATACAAGAAACAAATTAAAACTGTAAACTGATTAGAGAAATTTGACGCAGACAGTCAGAATTTTTGGGCACTTTATGAGAAGACATAAACTTAAGAACTTGGTGACAACTGACAAGATTGAGAGGGGGGAAGAAAAAGGGGAAGACAGAGAAGTAAATATATGGATTGCTTGTTCACGTGGTATGGTCGAGACAAGAATAAGGAGTTGATACACGGCTCTATGATCGTGTAAGATGGCGAAACATGACCGCCCACGTTTATTGGTATGACACATGAGGATTATTATTTTGTTGCGATCTCGCTTTGAACCCAAGTCCCAGAGTTCTAGTGAACCGACGGACAGGACAGATCCCTGAGACCAAGTGTAGTTCATATACACTGCTTCTAGTAGTGCTGCACTGAATTGTACGTGTGGGTTAGCTTTCCCTATTAACTGTGCCCCTCGCCATCAGAGAACCTACTCCGACTCCAGAGGTACTTGTAATTTACGTCCCCGAGTCAAGGATGATAGGTCAACATGTTAGTCCAACTGTCTGATGTAGGAGATGATGATGATGATGATGATGATGATGATGATGATGATGATGATGATGATGATGATGATGATGATGATGATGATGATGATGATGATGATGATGATGATCTTCTTCTTCTTTGCGTTCATCCGGAGTGTTTTTTCAGATGTGATTGCGGTGTGTCTCGTTATGCACCCTTGGGTCGAGACTCTTAGGCCAACACATCCGACTTTTAGCGTGCATTTTTGACAGGTTAGCATTCCAGTGGGACTCTCACGTATGTGGTGCCTTCCACATCCCAGCTTGTTAAGTTGGAACGGTCGAATGCTTCGCGATCAGCCCTCAAGGGAAGGCAGGGACAGTCCATGGCATTTTCCGCCATCCACGGTGGCTTCCATAGTTGCAGAGCCGACACATATCGCCCTGGTTCTGGGCTCACCGAGGGAATCGTTACGTCCTGCTCATGGTTGCTTTAATTCCTCACTTCGATATATTGGGCATATCGTTCACCACGAGCCTTTCCTGCACTGACCAGACCGGTCTGCAGATCGGGCACAACGAACATTCGGAAACTAGCTAGTCAGAGCTTTTCCGGACACGAGCTATTCGGATAACTAGTTAGTCAAAGCTGTTCCTAGCACGAAAGACATTTCACTCGGACGTTTTTTGCGTTGTGCCTGATTTATTTGCACCTTTAGGTCAGCACATCCGACTTTAGCAGGCATTTTTACGGGTTGGCCTTCCCGGGGTTTCGAGAGACGTTAGACCATTAGTGCTGTGGTGTCGCCCACATCTCAACTGGTCAAAGTAGAACGGTCAACGACATCACGGTCAACCCTCAAGGGAAGGCAGGGGCAGACCAAGGGCATTCCCCCGCTATCCAAGGAGGCTTCCATAATTGCAAAGCCAGCACATATTGCTCTGAGACGGGGCTCACCCGAGGAGTTGCCACGTCCTGCTCATGGCTGCTTTAATTCCTCACTTCCATGTGTTGGGCATTTCGCTTGCCACTGGTCGCTCAAGCACACACCAGGAACGGTCAGTCTGCGGGCGATATCCATTAGGTAAGCTTTCGTTTTGGACTTCGGACCACGCAATGGATTCGCTAGCCGTGCGTTCCATTTCGTGTTATTGAGACGTTTTTGCACTTTTGTCTAGACTTTCTGTGAGTTAGATACAGACAGTTTTCGTAACCATTTTCATTCGACTGGGGCACTTCTACCTTTTTGTACTCGCCCACGAGGTAGGCTACATGTGCTGACGGCTCAGCACCTTACCTCCGTGCAGAAGTGAGTGAGAAACGGCCAGGCCCTCTCATCCGGGGATCCCTCATATCCCCCAGCTGAGAGCCTTCGAACAAGTATCCGAACTGGGCACATAGCGTGCTCAGAATCTCACCTCCATTTTTCGGTAGGTCGGTATCGGCCAGGCTCTCACATCCGAGTGTTTATGGCTTAGAGGCGTTCAGCCACAGCCCTCGACAGCGAGCCTTAGAGTATGTGTCCGGACCAAGAACTTCTGCCTTTGTGCGCCTGATTTAAACTTTTGACTGATATCCTGTCTACTTGCAGAGCAGCAGGTTGTGTCTCGCTTAGTCTGGCCCATATCACATAAGCTGTCCGATATGTAGTTTACCATCCATCGACATAGCGCATGAGGTCAATGGGACACGCAAGCTCCCCCACCGCGGCAAGGTGGAGACACATTGGGGGAGTGATGATGATGATGATGATGTCGATGATGATGATGGCGATGATGATGATGATGATGATGATGATGATGATGATGATGATGATGATGATGATGGTGATGATGATGATTATGATGATGATGATGATGATGATGATGATGATGATGATGATGATGATGATGATGATGATGATGATGATGTCGATGATGATGATGGCGATGGCGATGATGATGATGAGATCAAAGCTGGAACATGTTATGATATCTGAAAGGATTTGCAGAAACAGGGATATAGAAAGACAGAATATCTGTGCTAACCTTTTGTCATTTCACGGAAAGATGTCAGCACAAGAAATGATACATTATGTTGGAGATTGCATGACGAAAAAACAAAAGCACGGTAGCCCTTGTCAGTCAGCAGTACACTTGATAATGATGATGAATATAAACCAGACAGTAATCTCCTTTTTGTCCCTTTTATCAGTCACACATTCGTTGACTATCCCCAAACCTCACTATTTAATTGCGCTCTGTGTTCCATCTTCATTCCACGCTGACCAAACGAGAACATTCGCTTCGGTAGAGCCTCTAATATTCCTCCTGGCCGGACATTTATGTGTCCATTCCAAAAGCCATTAAGTTGGAGGCAATATGATTCTGAAGCCACAGTCCATCTTTGTGTGTCGTCTCCCAGGCATTAGTACTTACAGGAACTCTGTGCAACGGCCGCAAGAAATTCCACTACGACTGTTTCTCCTGGCCCATTTGGAGAGATAATATGAAAATGGCGGAACGAAAAATGGCGGATTGCGACTATCACAGTATCGATTCCCAAAGCACGTTGTGACTTTGATTACTGGATTCGATTGTCTCGGTGTAAATGGACTTGCCCATACATCTTTGGTATCGTGTTCACATTTTATTATATACTAGCTGACTCGGCCCGGCTTCGCCCAGTCCCTAGTGGGGAGCATCTCATTTAATTCATATAAGTAGTCATATAAGTTCTCGTTCCCGTTCCCGACTATCTGTCTGTCTGTCTGTCTGTCTGTCTGTCTGTCTGTCTGACCCGTCCCGGCATCGCCCAGCTCCTGGTGTGGAGCATCTCATTTAATTCATATAAGTAGTCATATAAGCTCCCGTTCCTGACTGTCTGTCTGTCTGTCTGTCTGTAGGTGGAGGAGGAAGAGGGGGAGGAGGATGAGTGAGGAGGATGAGTGAGGAGGAGGAGAGAGGAGGAGGAGGGAGAAGGAGGAGGGAGGAGGGGAGGAGGAGGAGGAGGGGGAGGAGGAGGAGGAAGAGGGAGGAGGAGGGAGAAGGAGGAGGAGGAGAACGCAGGAGGAGGAGGAAGGAGGAGGAGGAAGAGGAGGGAGGAGGAGGGAGGAGGAGGAGAGGAAGGAGGAGGGAGATGGAGGAGGAGGGAGGAGGAGGGAGGAGGAGGTAGGAGGAGGAGGAAGAGGAAGGAGGAGGTAGGAGGGAGGAGGGGGGAGGATAAGGGAGGGGGAGGAAAGAGGAGGAGGAGGGAGGAGGAGGGAGAAAGAGGAGGGAGGAGGGGAGGAGGAGGAAGAGGGAGTAGGAGGGAGGAGGAGCGAGGAGGAGGGGGAAGAGGAGGAGGGAGGAGGAAGAGGGAGGAGGAGGGAGAGGGAGGAGGAGGAGGGTGGAGGAGGAGAGAGGAGGGGGGAGGAGGAGGGGGGAGGAGGAAGGAGGAAGAGGGAGAAGGATGAGGGAGAAGGAGGGGGAGGAGGTGGAGGAGGGGGAGGAGGAGGAGGAGGAGGAGGGGGGATGAGGAGGGAGGAAGAGGGAGGAGGAGGAGGAGGGATGTGGAGGGAGGAGGAGGGAGGAAGTAGATGGAGGAGGGAGGAGGAGAGAGGAGGAGGGGAGGGAGGAGGAGGAGGGATGAGGAGGAGGGAGGAGGAGGGAGGAGAAGGAGGGAGGAAGAGGGAGGAGAAGGAGGAGGGAGAAGGAGGGATGAGGGGGAGGAGAGAGGAGGAGGGAGGAGGAGGAGAGGAGAAAAAGGGAGGAGGGCGAAGGAGGAAGGAAGAGGAGTGATTAGGAGGAGGAAGAGGGAGGAGAAGGAGGAAGGAAGAGAGCGAGGAGGAGGGAGGAGGGCGAGGAGGAGGGAGGAGGAGGGAGGAGGAGGTGGAAGAGGGAGGAGGAGGATGGAGGTAGGAGCTCCTGGCGTTGAGCGTCTCATTAAATTCATACAACAAAAAAAGGTAACTTAAAAGAATGTCCTTCCCCACACCATCCATTATTTTTAATGAAAACTGTTTTTAATCACCAACATGACTGTAGATAACTTCTTTAAGCTAACTTTTGCGAGAACCAAGTGATGACAATGGCCAGACTGCGAGAGCAGCAAATTAAAAGAGGGGTGGCCAAACAAGAACACTACGCAGGAAGCCAAAGAAGATTGATAAACCAACACAGAACTGGCGTCGTTAGCCGCTACACGTTGCGGGATTTTCTGAGGAGGGGATCCGAGCACTTATGGACTGAATGGTTCGATGTGCAATGAGGATGATCTGTAGACTAACTAACTAACTAACTAACTACTTTAAGCATAAAAACATGAGTTACAATGTTTTGCATTATTTTTATGAAAACTTTGAAAATGCCTTAAGGATTATATCATTATTTATTATAACTCATATTCCCGTATATAACTATAGACAAAGAGTTTATAAATCTTTGAAAACGATGCAACAATATGACTATAAGTTATATAGCGATGTTATTAAAAGTTATGCCCCTTGAAATAACTTTTCTAGAGTTAAGTCCCCTCGCTATATTGAAATTATAATGAAAAATGGAATATTAAATAATATTAAGTAAGGAGCTGATTTCACACTAAAAATATGACAGTTGGCAGCACAGGAATGAGAGGAAGACGTGTAGAAAATTTCATCTCAATCGGATGGACCGTTCGCGAACGCATAAATGACATACATACATACAGACGGAGATTGCCTTTTATATATAAGATTAATAACGCATGTTTCGAAGAGGGTAATACGAGTAGAATATTATTTTCATATACTAGAGAGCTTCAAATGAAAACCTTAAATTTGTGTGTGTGTGTGTTTGTGTGTGTGTGTGTGAGAGAGAGAGAGAGAGAGAGAGAGAGAGAGAGAGAGAGAGAGAGAGAGAGAGAGAGAGAGAGAGCATTCATCATCACCCACAACAACCACAAGCCACACATACACTAGTAGTGTCCAGTGTGCAATAGTTTACTTCCTGCCACACTAGAGGACAACCATGCGAGGCTCTGACATGCCTCATCATTCTCCACTTTCTGCCATCCAAGACGTATAGCCTTATGAGGCTCTGACATGCCCATCATTCTACATCGGGACATTTTCGAATTTAAAAAAAAAAATCGATCTTTTCTGCCATTTTGACCCAGCCTAAAATAGGTACCAGGAATTGTCTTGAGAAGTAAAGGCGGCAAGCGTGATACCGACTAATGTCATTTGGTCTATGAAAATATGGGCTGAACTCTATATCCACAATGTATCTGTACGAATATGGACGGAACTCTATTTCCACAATGTATCTATACAAATTGGGAGGAACTCTATTTCCACAATGTATCTATACAAATATAGGCGGAACTCTGTATGCACAGTGTGTCTTAGGCCTTTACATTTTACTTACTGAAAAGTTATGTGAACGCCATGTGTCGCCATCAGCGCATTGGAAGTCTGAGGAGACGCGCTCTTACCCTTTCGGCTATGGTGACTAAGAGGTTAAGACTGGATAATTTGAAGAAAATAAGAAATTTAGAAGGAAAGAGTGAAAGTGAAGACTTAGAGAGAAGGTGGTTGAACGGTTGACATCGTGACAATGAGAAAAATGTGAAGCAGATATGTGTGGGAACAGGCCAGGCAAGAATGTTGTGACAACAATGTTGAGTCATGTCACACAACATGGATGTGACGGAGGAGGGAGATGGGAAATAAATGTAAGATGAATAGAAAGAAGCAGTTGAAAGATGAAGACGAAGTAAAAGAAGATGAATAGGACGAAGACGAAAACGAGGCAGCAGTTGAAGGAGTAGCCGACGTCGGAGTTGTCGTTGTAGTAGTCTTCATGGTGATCGTCGAGGTAGTAGTAGAAAGTGTAGTCGTAGTAGTAGTTGTCTTCGTAGTAGTCGTCGTAGTAGTAGTAGTCGTAGTTGTAGTTGTCTTCGTAGTAGTCGTCGTCGTCGTCGTCGTAGTAGTAGTAGTAGTAGTAGTAGTAGTAGTAGTAGTAGTAGTAGTAGTAGTAGTAGTAGTAGTAATAGTAGCAGTAGTAGTAGTAGTAGTAGTAGTAGTAGTAGTAGTAGTAGTAGTAGTAGTAGTAGTAGTAGTAGTAGCAGCAGCAGCAGCAGCAGCAGCAGTAGTAGTAGTAGTTGTAGTAGTAGTAGTAGTAGTAGTAGTAGTAGTAGTAGTAGTAGTAGTAGTAGTAGTAGTAGTAGCTGCAGCAGCAGCTGTAGTAGTAGTACTCGTGATAGTAGTTGTAGTGGTAGTAGTTGTTGTTGTTATTGTCTTCATAGTAGCCTTTGTAGAAGTAGTAGTAGTCGTAATTGTAGTAATAGTAGTAGTCCCGTCGTCGTCGTCGTCGTTGTCATCCTAGTAGTAGTAATAGTTGTTGTTGTTGTGGTAGTTATTGTTATTGTACTAGTAGTAGTAGTAGTTGCTGTTGTTGTACTACTAGTAGTAGCACAACAACAACAACAACAACAACAACAACAACAACAACAACAACAACAGTATTAGCAGTGGTAGTAGAATTAGTAGTAGTAGTAGTAGTAGTTGTAGTAGTAGTAGTAGTAGTAGTAGTAGTAGTAGTAGTAGTAGTAGTAGTAGTAGCAGCAGCAGCAGCAGCAGCAGCAGCAGTAGTAGCAGCAGCAGCAGCAGTAGTAGTAGTAGTAGTAGTAGTAGTAGTAGTAGTAGTAGTAGTAGTAGTAGTAGTAGTAGTAGTAGTAGTAGTAGTAGTTGTCGTCATCGTCAACGTCGTCGTCGTCGGCGTAGTAGTAGTAGTAGTAGTAGTAGTAGTAGTAGTAGTAGTAGTAGTAGTAGTAGTAGTAGTAGTAGTAGTAGTAGTAGTAGTAGTAGTAGTAGTTGTGGTAGTATTAGTAGTAGTAGGTGTAGTAGTAGTAGTAGTAGTAGTAGTAGTAGTAGTAGTAGTAGTAGTAGTAGTAGTAGTAGTAGTAGTAGCAGTAGTAGTAGTAGTAGTAGTAGAAGTAGTAGTAGTAGTAGTAGTACCAGCAGCAGCAGCAGCAGCAGCAGTAGTAGTATTAGTAGTAGTAGTAGTAGTAGTAGTAGTAGTAGTAGTAGTAGTAGTAGTAGTAGTAGTAGGAGGAGGAGGAGGAGGAGGAGGAGAAGGAGCAGCAGCAGCAGCAACAGCAGAGCAGGAGGAGTGGTAGTTGCAGTCGTCGTGCTAGAAGTAATATTATAGATGTGTTGGGCCGACCACATGTCATCTGCGAGTGGTCCCTCACAGAAAGGTCAGTATTCGACAATAGCAACTGTGAACTCGCACTCAGAGTTCTGTTTGACAGTAATCTCAACAAATACTCACCCGGACACACTCGGAGAGCAACAAAACCATCAGGACTCAATTTCGAGGGTTGAAATCAGACCCAAATCAGGAGCCTCAAATCAGAGGCTGACCGGCTCAGCATTTCGATACAGGTTCACGTTTGTATTCAGGCGTAGAACTGGAACGTGACAAACAGTTAATCTACAGAATGGGCTTCTTCCAATGGTTGGTACAGCTCGAAGGTACTGAAACTTCAAGCCTACTTTGTCAATGTGTTTAAAAAAAAAAAAAAGTAATTAAGGGCCCTTATTATTTCCATATCCATTACATGACGTCGCAGTCAACCCTAGCATTTTTTGGCTGTTTATGATTGCTTAGCAAGTTTACGTTAGCGACTTTCTCCGTAATCCCGTTTATCCACGTGAGCAAATGCAGCTGCGCGAGAATTGGTAGCTGTTCTCGCCGCGCCCGTTACTTACGGTATATGTGAGCCGGCAGCTCAGAAAGCAATGGCAAACTACTGAGCGTAATCTTGCCAATAAATCAACAACAGCGGTAAAATGCTGGTGTTGACATCGATGTCCTGTAATAGGATATGCGGGAAAAAAAATTGAAATTGCTTTCTGAACGACCGTCACAGATAGCATAGTATGAAAACTAACGCAAGGCGGTCGGTCTGCTGCCAAATCTCCCACAGCTGTGTTTCGAATGCGGTATGTTGGATTGCGAATTGCGTCCGTAACGCCGTCGCCACAGAACCGGCAATGAGCATGCATGAAATAATAGAATAAATAAATGTTTCCCAGAACCGGCAATGAGCATGCATTAAATGTTGGAATAAATAAATTTTGCCCAAGCAGTTTACTGCTACGGGTCTGTGATATGCTAGCGCCGTCACATTTTTAAACAAAAAGCCAGGAATAAGTGGCCAATCTTTTCCTCACTGTGACCAGCGATGAGCCCAGGTCTCGACCCCGTGCCGACCGTGTTCATGATATTAGCAGCGGTGTTCGCTACCAACTTAGCTAGCGCGACCGCCAGTAGTCACACATTGTTAGACCCATAAGTGTATAGACCAATCAGTGTCGGTGGTTGCTGTGGTCAGTATCAAGGTGGCCGCCTTTATTTCCCAAGACGTCTATTGGTATCCATTTTAAGCTGGATGGGCCTGGGAATCCAGGTCAATCTTAAACATCCGATGCGGATCGAATCCATGACCAGCGGTCGGCCGGCGAGTATCCAGCCAGCACGCTGCCACGACTCCCTTAGTCATTGTGTCTGGTTAGTAAAGCACGAAGTACATTTGTTCCTACAGCGAGGCGCTGTCGTCATTTGGAGATGACAGGTTCGAATCGTCGGTGACTATAGCTGTTAATTTTTATGTTTTTAATGCGTCCTCTAATCCCTACATATTTCCTCTCCTTCTGTGAGCGCCAAACAATACATGTGTTTTTATAACATTAAATGCTCAACTTTTCATCATCATCAGACGTAGTATGAATATATCCAAAGAAAGCAGCAGTTAACCTGAACTTGTTGACAAACCGATAGAATGTCCAGTGAATGCCATATCACTCATCATCATTATCATCCAGTACCTTGCCAACTGGCGTGAGCGATCATGCCCCTACGCAAACTGCAATCTCCGAAGGCACGTATCAATTCGTGTGTTGTCTCCCTACCGTGCCATGACACAAGACTGTCAAGGATTTTCTCACGCTGTCCTTTCTCCATCTCACTTTTCAAACATCTTTCCGGTTGTCACAACATGTTCCAGCTTTTGTCGTCTCATAATGTGGCCAAACACTTATGGCTGCTTCTTCCTGGTGTTTGTCCTAAGTTGTCTTTGCTCTATCTTTTCATATCACTATAGAGATCTAACCGGTCTCCCTGGAGAATGAGTTAACGACTTTCTCCGTAATCCCGTATATCCACGTGAGGAACACAGCTGCGCGAGATTCGGCAGCGGATCGCGTCGCGTTGGTTACTTACGGGGTATGTGAGCCGTTCGCTCGGAAAGCAATGTCAAACGACTAAGTGTAATCTTGCCAAGAACATCAACAGCAGCTGAACAATCCTCGTGTTGACTGCAATGTCCTGTAAGGGAAAAGATCTAAACAGCACGGGATGTCTCTTAAATGTTACAATGCCAAACAACAAACTAGTTTGGACCAAATACGGTGCACAATAACACGAACACGTATTATAATGTACACTTCTATTCACTGAGCACGGAGATAGCGGAAGATACCGCGAAATAAAATAAATAACACAGTGACACTAGTATGACGATATATGGCCATCTGTCAAAATGGGAGGACACATTTCGCGATATATCTTCTTCTCCGTTCATCCGGAGTGTATTGTCAGTTGTAATTGCGTTGTGCCCGTTTACTTGCGCCTTAAGGCCGACACATCCGACTTCTGCGGGCATTTGTTGACCGGGTTAACATTCCCGGGTTGGCGATAATATCCTTCGACACTGAATCACTTAAGTCTTATTTCAAGGCATACGTCCTTCGGCTTCCTCTTCTTCTGCCTGGCATCTGCCTGTGGAGAACAGGTCCTCGGCCATCTGAAACCAGGCCCTTTGTAACCTTGTTCGTGATTGGTTGGATTATACAGCTGAAGATTGATACAGGATGACGTAGCCAGTCAACGCCAACCCTCTAGTAGCACTTTTTTTTTTTTTTGCATTTTCTATTTACCGGTCATTGCAGTCAATATCAGCATTTTCCAGCTGCTGTTAATGTCTTGGCAAGTTTTACGTTCAGTAGTTTGCCATTGCTTTCTGAACGACAGGCTCACATACCTTTAAGTAGGAAACTAACACGACGCGATCCGCTACCGAATCTCGCGCAGCTGTGTTTCGTACGTGGGTTTACGGGATTACGAAAAGCGTCCATAACACCTTCGCCAGGGAGACAGGCCTAGTAGCACTAGTGAGGTATAAATGTTTATTTGTTGTTGTTGCTGCTGCTGCTGTTGTTTTTTATGCTGCTGTTATTGTTTGTGAATCCTCTGAAAGACTATGAGTTTAAACTGATTCAGTGCCTATCAAAAATTAGGTTTGGACCAAACATGGTATGGAATCACATTAACAATTATTGTAATGAATTTCCATTCACTGAGCATTACAATTGTGGAAGATTGTGCCACGAAACAAAACAAATAATTCGATGACCTTAGCATGGTGATAAGTTGTCCTTCTGTCAAAATGAGACATCACATGTGGCAATATATTATCCTTCGTCACAGACTAAGTTAGACGTCCCATGCATTGACTTTCTGGTCGTCTAAGCTCTGATAACAGCTTGCATGTTTTGGAGTGAAGCTGGGGGACAGACTCTCGTCCCGGCCGGGTACCTAAATATCATCGCCACGATGATATTTTAGACCTCATTTTCCCCTCTCCAAGCCCAGAAAAAAGCGGGGTATTCAAGATCGGTACTACAACTTCACATCTGCAGAGAGGCGTATTAGGTTGTAACCAGGTCATGATTCAGCACAGCACATGCTAACTGATTTTAAGTAGGCCTCGGTGGGTAGTGAATTCCCCCACCTCCCAGGTGTGAGGTTGTTGTTGTTGTTGTTTTTTTTGGTGAAAAAATTCCAACCCGATGCTCAAGAGAAATCCCTAAATAAGAATGTTACATTATCTTTTACATGACATTGCTTTTAACCCCAGCATTTATTGGCTGTTTATGATTTATTAGGCATTATTAGCCATTAATCGCGGTTCCAACTTACGGCAACGGGTTTTCTCCATTATGCTTCTTTCCTGTGCCAGTGAATATCACACAAAATGCACCTCACTGCCCCATGTGACAAGTAGAACAGACAGAAGTCTCGACATACCAACAGCCCGTACATGTATACTATGCATAATTCCGCTGCCAGAATGCCAACACAAAAGCCCTCCACGAAAATACAGCTCATCGTCGATGGAAGCGACAGTCACTAGAAAACTAGCAACCACGCATTACTATATAAGGCAATCCACTCAGTTCAGCGACCGGCCGGCTGCCATCATTCCGAACATTCTATTCACGCTACATACAACAGCGGACAAATGTAAAAGCATTTCACAGGAAATTCACAGCTCACAGTGTCGCGCCACGTACTCAACTCAGTAGCAGGGCGATGGAACCAGGCACTACCAATCCAACATGAGGGAAATGTGTATGCGAACCTTATCCACAAGCATAAACACCCCAGAGGCCTAAACCGTTCAAATGCCTTTCCTCCATGTTGGGGACCAGAACTCCAAGCGATTTACTAGGCAATGTTAGCTCAGTAGTTTACCACTGACTTTTGAACGGCCGGTGCATAATACTTTCGAATTCAACGCAAGGCGGTCTGCTCCCACGTCTCTGGCAGCTGATTTCAAACTTTCGTCTCGGTATGACGGGGAATTATGAAACTGTACGATTCACTATCCCCTAAACTACAGGGCCGGTTAGGAGAAATCCAAATGTATAATTATCATTCAAGATCTCTTCAATATCCCCTGTCTGTCTTCGTGCTCATGATCTCTGCAATATCCCCTGTCTATCTTCGTGCCTGTGTGACCAGGTGGAGAAAGCGGGAGAACAGACTGAGCACCCACATGTGGAGAGACTGACGTGGCGGTGGATTGGCAGGAGCTCTGGTTAAGTCTTAAAACTGAGCGGGAAGACCAGGAGAACTTGCATTTAGATGGCAGTGGAAACCTTTAGTAGTATAACTTCGCTGACTGTTGAACGAGGGGACGGAGCGCGTGTGGGAATGTCCTAATTGGCAATGATATCGTTTCCTAACTCAACTTAACTCTGTCTTCGTGGTCAAGATCACCTCAATATACTCAGTTCATCTTCGTGCCGCCTCCTCTCCCAGAAAAACATGCCTCCCACTAGTGTTCTTTCCAAACCGCATATACCCACAGTACTTCTGCAATTAGCCGCTGTAGCCTAGTGACTATACACTCGCCCATTAACCTGCTGGACTTGTGTTCGATCCGTAGTTGGATTCGGAGTTTAAACAATCGGCCCGGTCCCCCAGATGGACTCAGCCTTAAATGGCAACCAATAATATCTTGGGAAGTAAAGGTGGACAGCTTGATACTGAGCACATCACCCACCATTGGCGCATGGTCTCCCAACCAACTCACTCCAAGCGCTCCTATCTTTTCTGAGCCTCCGTGGCGAAGTGGCCAAGCCGTTTGACTCGGGCTCCGAAAGTTGTGGGTTGGATTCCTGGTCGCATCCTTCGGTTCACGAGTTAAATTTTTCGGAGACTCCTTGTGTCGTCGCTAGAGCTACGGAGTTCGTGCTTGATGCGACGCTTTCTGTGCTATGGAAAGAGACCGAGCCATTTGGGATAAAACCCGGTGCAATGAAGTCGACCCTGTCGACTTTTAAGCTACTTTTAAGCACCCATCTTTTACTATCCCGTGCAGCTCTGTCCATTATCTTCCCATATTATTCATTTATGATTCTACTTCTCTTCTCTGTGAGTTCTTAGATCTTCCTCTATTTCTTTTGCCCTGTGGGTTCCAGACCACCGCTTTTCTAGTTACACTATTCTCATGTTTTCTCACTGTATGGCATATCCTGCGCCAGAATCTTTTCTTCATCTCTTGGTTCATTGAGATTTGTCTAGTTCTCTGCATGGGCTCCACATTATTTAATTATTTTGTTGTTTCGTTATTTGAGGTTTGAAAATTGAGCACAACCCACTACTTACAACGCTGATCGTATTCCGGCACGAACCTTGGGCCTTGTCCACGTCAGATTGGAAGCACTAGACTCGAGTTTTGCTCTCGTTTGAGCTCGTCAGTAGTGCATATCCCTGACTGGGCCCGGGATAGAACTCTGTATCACTGGTGTGCAGACAAGGTCCGAGGTTCGTTCTGGAATACGATCAGCGTTGCCGGTAGTGCATGTCCCTGACTGGGCCCGGGATAGAACTCTGTATCACTGGTGTGTGCAGACAAGGCCCGAGGTTCGTACCGGAATACGATCAGCGTTGCCGGTAGTGGGTTCTGCTCAATCTTCACACCATTTTATTCATTCTATTTAGCGCATGCACCAATTAGTGAATGTTTGTAGTTTATCTGTGATCATTTTCATTGTTCTGCGTGTTTCTGGTCCATACAACACTGCAGATTTAACGTTAGAAATGAGGATTCTAATGTGTGTGCTAAGTTAACTTTCTTTTCACTTCCACAAATTTCCTCATTCCATAAAAGCTCCCCTAGCCTTCTGTATTCCTAGGATAATATGTCAATCACTATTTGTTCAATATGCCATTGTAACATATAACTGGAGTTACATTACTTCCCTTTGTAACTCTCAGCCACATCCTTACCTCCCTTATGTTACATGGATGTCGCTCAACTCAACGAGTCTTAAAGTATTAAGGCACAACCTTCCTGTCTTATCCCAGGTATGTCAAACAATTCGCGTATTGTGAACTTATTAAGACATCACATCTTTGATGTGACACATCCTCTAGCAAGTGTGACAAACAATAGCAATATTAACTCGTGTTTCCTCCCAGTTTATTCTGTATGGTAATCAGGGAGTTCATTGTGTTGTAGCACATCTGTCTGTGGTTGTTCAGGGTGGCCCACAAGCCGAGTATCGTTCGATTACTGAGACCTGACACTAAACCCTCCCGGATAAGGGGGAACAACGGGAGGTTCCGTGTGCAAGTTGTGCACGTTAAGAATTCCACGGTCGTTGGAAATCGCAAGGAGCAGGCCTTTGGGCTGGTGCCCTGGTAAAATTGTTAGGAAAGAAAACCTGCCCATGGATAACTTTTTCATGGTATCTGTCTAGAGGAGGCAAACCAGACACACATGCATGCCGAAGTCCGTCACCCTGACCTTTGAGGTGGATAACTTGGTGTGAGGCACTTCCCTCGATATGGGAACGAAAGGAGGAGGGAAGAAGAAGAAGAAGAAGAAGAAGAAGAAGAAGAAGAAGAAGAAGAAGAAGAAGAAGAAGAAGAAGAAGAAGAAGAAGAAGAAGAAGAAGAAGAAGAAGTAGAAGAAGAAGAAGAAGAAGAAGAAGAAGAAGAAGAAGAAGAAGAAGAAGAAGAAGAAGAAGAAGAAGAAGAAGAAGACGAGGACGACAAAGACGATGAAGTCGAAAACGACGGCGCAGACGGCAAAGACGATGAAGATGACGAAGACGAAGAAGAAAAAGGAAGAAGAAGAAGAAGAAGAAGAAGAAGAAGAAGAAGAAGAAGAAGAAGAAGAAGAAGAAGAAGAAGAAGAAGAACAAGGAGGAGGAGGAGGAGGAGGAGGTGGTGGTGGAGGAGAGGGAGATCAGATAGGTTTAGAGTAGATGGTGTTACGAACATCACTCTCTCTTAAGCTTAGACTACATAATAAGTAAAGAAGAACGAATCCAAATAAGTTCTTCTTCTGCGTTCATCCGGAGTTTTATTTTTTTCCGGACGTGATTGCGTTGTGCCTGTTTACAGCAGAGCTGCGTTTTTGCGCCGTAAGGCCGACACATCCGACTTCTGCGGGCATTTGTTGACCGGGTTAACCTTCCCGGCAAATAAGTTCTAATCATTATCTTCTTCGACGTTTATCTTTCGAGGTGATGGAAGAGCTGGGTCACGATTTTAAACTTATCAGTCCCTGGCATTATCAGTAGGGCCGTTTTACTTCTGAAAAGGCTTGCGAACATCCGACTGCGGTTGTTGTAGGCTATTCCCTTCCCCCCCCCCCCCCAACACGGTTTCGAATTTTAAGCAAAAAAACAAACAAACAAACACGAACAAACCAAAGCAAACAAACAAACAAACAAAAACAAAAACAAACTTCTTTTTTTTTTTAATTGACCTGGTCGACACAGCTAATATAGGTATCAGGACATACCTTGGGGAGTAAAGGCTGTCTTTGTGGTGCTGACCACATCACGCACTAAGTGCCGTGTGGTCTATAAAAAGAGATCCATGTGCCCAATGCGTGTTAGGTGTGTGAAAGGGACTTTTAGTTTTTACGGAACCGTATAGCATGACTGCGGGTACTGTCGAAGAGGTCTTCCCTGGTTTACCGTTTCAAGTTAGAAAATCAACGCTGTGTGCATGTCTAGCACTAGAACTTAACATGGGGAGGTATATTGGGATGTAACCAGGGCATCATGATTCAGCACAGCTCGCACGGGCCGGCTGGGATTGAACCTGAGTGGGTTATGTTTCCCCTACAGGCTTTAGGTCTTCCATTGTCAGGTAGGTCAGGGACATATGACAGGTCTCGCAAACCGGTAGGGAATTAATGTGATCCTAGAAACATGCTCTTGAATCACGGAAGAAATTGTAGGAAAGATGCTAGTCACAGGTACTGGGACTTCAATAACCTCTCCCCATGACACCTAACAGCATCAGTGGAAGACAACAACAACAACAACAACAACAACAACAACAACAACAACAACAACAACAACAACAACAACAACAACAACAACAACAACAACATCAACAACAACAACAACAACAACAACAACAACAACAACAACAACAACCGTCAACAGACACAAATAGTGTTCATAAGAAGGAAAAGTGTGTGTCCGAGTGATTAAGATGAATGCCTCAAAAATCCTGGAAAGTATGCTCTAAAAGATAGCCATTTCTTGGCCGGAGGGAAGACCTAGAGAATCTGTTAAACGGAAGCTCACTTTTGAAGAAGAACGGTTGTCCAGATAAATTGTCTTGAGGGAAATGAAATATTTTGAGCATGAATAGGGACATGAATATCTGGATGGGATAAATTTAAAGGGATGTTTACCAGAGAGGCGGGAAAAGAGGAAGGCTACGGCTTAGATGGATTCAATGTGCATTAGATAATTTACAAATAAAAGGAATAGAGGCCGATATGATTTGTGATGATGGTCATCATGTGTCGTGCCAATTAATTGGCGAAGGCGTTCATAGCTCTTCGTAGATTTCAATTCTTTGTGCTCTGGTTTAACTCTTCATGCCACCTTCTCAGTCCATCCAGCATCTTGAATCTCTGTCTGCCACTTCCTCTTCTCCCGTTGATCTTTCCAGTGACCGCGAGGTTTCCCAACTCCTCTCTTCTCACTATATGACTAAATAAAGCAGTCTCTTCGGCGAAGATGTATATACTTTTCACTGTTGTTAGCCTCTTCCCGGTACACTTTGGCAGACGAAGGTACTCGATTCTACTCAGAAACCACATCGCCTTTATTTTCAAACCCTTCTCCGTACAGACAAACAGACAGACAGACAGACAGACAGACAGACAGACAGACAGACAGAAAGAAAGAAAGAAAGAAAGAAAGAAAGAAAGAAAGAAAGAAAGAAAGAAAGAAAGAAAGAAAGAAAGAAAGACGAGGAAGAAGAACAAGAACAACTGATGGGACACCCTGTAGCTTAATTTCCACAGCGCACCTGAAAGTAAGACAAATGAAGTTGTGGGGCCCCTGATTGTCAACCGGAAAGCACTGTATATAAAGGTGAAAGAAATACTTCTTACGTCCCTTGTTGTCACTGCCATCCGGACAGCTACACCTGATTTCGCCTTTGATGGCGACAGCTGCATATTGGAGTAGACAAACACCAGGGCCAACTGAATAGTTGGCCGGTTCACCGGGGAACAAATGAAGTTTGGCGTTTGTTGGAGTATCTCGTTTCATTTCTTCACTGTTTTGCGTGACTGCTGTCTCACCTAGGTTTTCGTGTCGGAATCTGCAGTTTTACTGTGGGGCGGATATGAAAGAAGAAAGATGGCTACTGTGTCTTTGAATATGGCTTTGGCGTTGTGTTAATTTTGCTAATAGCTAGAACGTTAAAGAAGAAACAACCACATACACACACGCACGGTGCGTACGTACACGTGTACAATAACCATACTCTTGTAGCGGGTTCTTTGTAGAGTTAACGTTAGTTGCATGTCCTTTAAGCCATTGCCCTCATTGGACAACAATCACCTTCAAATTAATATCCTGTGTGGGTGAAACCCTGGTCAGCCGCTGTGTATGACTAATTCAGTCACAGGATTATTAATGTGAGTCAGGCATGGACCCTAAAGGGTGTATTTGTAATGACTGTGCAGTGTTTGAGAATATTGCCGGTCCAAGTGTTGAATTTACTTATTATGTTGCATGAACTTTACACAGGGTGAATACCAAACTTGGACCGGCAATATTTTCAAACATTGCACAGTAAAAAATACACCCAATATCACTTCTCTTTGAGGTTGAACGGGGCAGGGGTAAGGGTATAATCGAAATCCAAATCCTTTAAAGGACATCGCAGTCAACCCCCCCCCCCCCCCAGCATTTATTGACCATTTGTGATTTACCAGATCGGCTTACGTTCAGTAGTTTGCCATTGCCTTATACAACGCGGCTCCAATTACGAACACTCGGTAAAGCTCTCCATCTATCGATAGTTCCACTGCTTCACGCATGTCCATACCCGGGGTCTCTTTACTACCTCGGGTCCACTGTAGTGTTACATTCCCCCCCCCCCCCTGTTATTTCTCCCACGAACCACATCTTCATTGTCTTTGCTACACCCCAGCGACGTTTTATGCAGCCAAAATACTTCATATCTCCGAGAGATTATGTTGTTTAGGAGCCAGTTCTCTTACATGTTAACCTCTTGCAGAATTATCTACTATGTGTAGGTCAGCATGGCCGAATGGATAAGAACGTGTGTTCTTAAACATCCGGTGTGTTGATGCCGAGGTAAGGGGTTCAACCCCTACACCGGACAGTTGGACTAAAATATTGACCTATCATCTTTAACTTGGGGACGTAAATTACAAGTACCACTGAAATCGGAGTGGGTTCGCCTGATGGCGAGGGACACTGGTAATAGGGAAAACTAATCCACGCGCAAAATCCAGTTCAGCACTACTAGAAGTAGAGGGTAAGAGGGTATGGACTACAATTGAAACCAAAGCGAGCTAGCGCTACAAATAAATAAATAAATAAATAAATAAATAAATAAATAAATAAATAAATAAATAAATAAATAAATAAATAAATAAATAACCTATGTTTTCCCAAAGTGAATGTGAATGATGAAGTCTCAAACAATAAGTTGCACAATTTATTGTCTGGCATATTTCGCTGCATCTTGCCAGGTGCACGTTAAAGAAGTCATACAAAATAAACTAGCGCAAACACGATGGATCCTTCCAGCTGGCATATACAACTACTATCATTCCTGCCTAAGTACCTTGCGGTATAGGACAGTGGGATCTTGAGCCTGAGGAATTAAGGTTAGTGCGGTCACCGCGAACTGTGCGAGATAGGGTTTTAATTTTGTTCCCGAAAGAAAAGCTCCATCACTTTACCGAGGATTAGAACCCGGGTCTCCCGAACGGGAAACTGGCGTTTTAGCCACTCAATCAGTCGCTCCTTGCTGAAATATACAACACACATATTTCCACAGTAGTTTGCAGAATTCATCATTTTTGCTTTATTCGGTATTGTGTGACTTCTGCAGTATACACCAGCCTAGATGCGGCGAAATGTGCAAGGCAATAAATTGTTCAATCTTTTGTTTACCTGCCTGCCTGTTTACCCTCGTGCTTGCCTGTCTAAATTTGCTACAGGCCTGCAATGTGATAGGGTCATGACATTTTGTAAACCTGAATGCACAGATGAATAGGTGTTCAGTTTTCCCCTCACTTAGCAGGCGTCGAGTACAGGCGTCGAACCCTCAAGCGACCATTCTAATAACATTATCAGCACTGTTCCCTATCAACGTCGGTAACTCGTCCGCCACCTACCTACCTAACTACCTACCTACTTACTTACCTACATACGTGCCTGTCTGTCTACCTGCATGCCTGCCTGTATACCTACCTACTTGCCTGTTTACCCACTTACCTACCTACCAATCAACCTACCTACCTACCTAATACCTACCTACCTACATACCTACCTACCTTTTTACTTATCTATCTACCTACCTACTACCTGTTTACCTACCTGCCTACCTACCTGTTTACCCACATTCCTGGCTGTCTACCTTACCTCCTGCTTACCTCCTTCATACATGCCTGCCTGTCTGTCTACCTACCTACCCGAGAGAGAGAGAGAGAGAGAGAGAGAGAGAGAGAGAGAGAGAGAGAGAGAGAGAGAGAGAGAGAGAGAGAGAGAGAGAGAGAGAGAGAGTTAGTTGAGAACACGCATGTCGTATGACATGCTATTCCATATCCACATTTTCCATATTAGCATTTTTACTGCCACTTGAATTTAACATGTACTATGTGCACTGCTAATTTCATCATGTTTATTTATGTCAACTCCAGGAATTATCTTATTGAATTGCATCACCATTTTTTACGTTACATAATTTATAACATATTTTTGTCATTTTCACATTTTTCCAGTGTTTTCATGTTTTCCAATGTTTTCCCCAATTTTGAATATTTTGGTGATGATACTCACGATAGTCGTCAGTGTATGGGTGTGTAAAGTGTGAAATGTATTCATATTAGTTTCACTGATAATGTGAGGCATCACGTTTATGTCTAGATATGAGGATGTATGTGTGTGTATGTGTGTGTGTGTGTGTGTGTGTGTGTGTGTGTGGATGTGCGTGTGTTGGGGATGTGTGTGTGGTGGAGGTATGAGTGGCGTGTGTGGGAAGATGTTATGTGGGTTTGGGGATGGGTATGTGGGTGGGGGATGTGTGTGGTAGGGGAATGCGTGTATGTGGGTGGGGGATGTGTGTAATTGAGTGGGGGATGCGTGTGTGTGGTAGGGGAATGCGTGTATGTGGGTGGGGATGTGTGTAAGTGAGTGGGGGATGCGTGTGCGGGTGGGGGATGTGCGTGTGGATGTGTGTGGGGGTTGTGTGTGAGGGGGATGTGTGTGTATAATGGGGGTGTGTGTGGAGGTGTGTGAAGATGTGTGTGTGGGTTGGGGGTGAGTGTGTGTATTGGGATGTGTGTGGGTGAGGGATGTTGTGTAAGTGAGTGGGAGATGTGTGGGTGGGTGGGGATGTGTGGGTGAGGGATTTGTGTGGGGGATGCGAGGGTGGGTGGGAAAATGTGCGGTTGGGTGGGGATGTGTGTGGGGATATGTGTGGATCAGGAACGTGTGTGTGGTTGTGTGCATATGGGTGGGGATGTGTGGGTGGGGTATGTGTTTGGCTGGGTGGGGGTGTGTGGGTGTTGGTGGGTAGTGGAATGTGTGGGTGTGTGTGGGGTGTGTGTGTGGGGGATGTGTGTATGTGAGTGGGGAATGCGTGTGAGGATGGGGGATGTGCGTGTGGGTGTGTGTGGTGGGTTTGTGTGGTGGGTTTGTGTGGTGGGTTTGTGGAGTGTGTGTAGGTGGTGTGGGGATGTGTGTGGGTGGGGGATATGTGTGTGGGTTGGGGATGTGTGGGTTTGTGGATCGGAGATGTATATGTGGGTGGTGGGGTGTGTTTGGGTATGAGGTGGGTGTGGGTAGGAGGTGTGTGTGGGTGGATGGGGGATGTGTTGGTGGGTGGGGAGATGTATGCGTAGATGGGGATGTGTGGGTGGGGATGTGTGTGGGGTGGGTGGGGATGCGTGTGTACGGGTGTGGTGTGTGTGTGGGGGATGTGTGTAAGTGGGGATGTGTGGGTGAGTGCGGCAAGTGCGTGTGGGTAGGTGCGGGATGTGTGGGTTGGTAGAAAGGTGTGTGTGTGGATGGGGGGAATGTGCGGTTGGGGGATGTGTGCTTGGTTGGGTGGTTGCAGTGTGTGGGTGAGTGGTGGAGTATATGTCGGTGGGTGAGTGTATGTTGGTTATGGCATGGGTGGGAGATGTGTGTAGGTGGGGAGATGTGTGTAGCTGGGGGATGTGTTTGGGTGGGGGTTGTGTGATTGGGGGAGGGTGGGTTGGTGCATGTATATGTGTCTGGGTTGTGTGGGTGGAGGGGTGTGTGTGGGGGATGTATGTGTGGCTGGATGTGTGTGGGAGAGTAGGAGATGCGTGTGTGTGTGTGGGGGGGGGCGATGTGTTGTGGGTGAAGGATGTGTGGGTGGGTGGGGGATGTGTCTTATTACTTGGTAATATTCATTGCTTATCTTTACAACATTCATTTGACAATGTTTTTCCCCCTATGTGAATGTATCATGCACTATTCATGAACGAATGATGAGTGATTGGAAGGGCCGAATGTAAGACGGGCCTGTGTGCCCATTGTGTTACCCTTTAAAAATAAAGTTCGTTCGTTCTTTCGTTCGTTCGTTCATTCTTTCGTTCTAACTAACTAACTAACTAACTACCTACCTACCTACCTACCTACCTACCAACTTACCTACCTACCTACACACCCACATGTCTACCTACCAACCCACCTATCTTTTACCTACCTATCAACCTACCTGTTTACCTGCCTAACAACCTACCTGTTTACCTACCTATCAACCTACCTGTTTACCTACTTGCCTGGCTATCTACCTAACTTTCTGCATACCTTCATACATGCCTGCCTGCCTCCCTACCTACTATCTAACCACCAGTCTGGAAACCTGCCTACTGACCTACTTATCTACTCACCTACCTAACTATTTACCTACCTACCAGCCTACCTCAATTCCTACATGCTTGCCTATCCACCTGCATGCTTGCCTGCTTATCTAGACACCCACTTACCTCTCACTTCGCACCTGTTTCTCAAGTCGTGTCTATCTATTCACGAACATTCCACACGAACCTACCCTTCAGTACTCACTCCACCTATATCCCGGCCCTATAAGAAACAGTAGAGCGAACAGGCGCGTCACCCCCAAACACAACTGACCATTACAGCACTGGACACCATCATCTCATCACGGACACCATTTCCATCATCGGAGACGACAACATCTCAGTCCAATTTATTTCCCTAATTCCCTGGACTAATATAATGAGCAATGTGCCAAGAGTAATTTCCCTTCCCCGCTGATAAATTTGTCTGTCTCTTGCGCCGAAGCTCCGCGGCTTTTGAGGAATTCCTAAAACAAGTCTCCCAAGTTTATTGCGGCTGTTTCTTTTTTCTTTGTCTTTGGGAATCTTATAATTCCAGAAATTCAAAACAATGTATTAATGTAGTGAATTTCAACACACCAACATGGGGTTGGGGGTTGATCACAACGGCCTGCAAAGGAAATGAAGCATCTTACACGGTCAAAGCGGGGAATAATAAAAGCGCTCGCTCTTAAACTTCCGATGCGGTGAGGGTGGAGTAGTTAATTCTTTTTCCAAACCGGTCTGTTGGAATTAAACGTTGACTTTTTGTTTTAAAAGCAATGGCAACTACTTACCGGTAAATTCTTTAGTAAATCAATCTGGTATTGGGGTTGGTCGCCACGTCCTGCAAAGACCATGCAACATTAAAGCAAAAAAAAAAAAAAAAAAAAAAATTGCTGCATTTCGTCGGGAGCATACTCCATATTCACTTCATTTTCTGCAGTGTGACCCTGATGGGATGCGGCGACATAATCCAGGCACTAGATCATGCAACTTATTGTTTGTGGCTTGTGTGTGTAAAAGCTTCGGCCAGCATGTGATTCTCTTCTTCCACGATTGTGTTTGTGGCTTGTGTGTGTAAAAGCTTCGGCCAGCATGTGATACTCTTCTTCCACGGTTGTGTTTGTAGCTTGTGTGTGTAAAAGCTTCGGCCAGCATGTGATTCTCTTCTTCCACGATTGTGTTTGTGGCTTGTGTGTGTAAAAGCTTCGGCCAGCATGTGATTCTCTTCTTCCACGATTGTGTTTGTGGCTTGTGTGTGTAAAAGCTTCGACGAGCATGTGATACTCTTTTTCCACGATTGTGTTTGCTTGGCGTACTGCCTAATGCGTAGCGAGAATAAATTACACACTTGCTGTTACAAAAGCTTCTATGGAAGGCTGGGGTTAACTACGACATCCTACAAATGACGTCCAACTAGATGCTTTTCTTTCCGGTTTTTTTTTTTTTAATCTGGAACAATCATACGATAGCTTGGCATGAACACCTTCGTTGTAAACTCAGTTTGATTTTAAAAATATATATATATATATATATATATATATATATATATATATATATATATATATATATATATATATATATATATATATATATATATATATATATCTATCATGAATAATCTCGGAAGGTATGTGGTGGGGTCGGGTGTGTTGTGGGATCGGGGCGTGATGGGTGGGGTCGGGGTGGTGGATCGGGGTGGGGGAGGGGGGGGGGGGTTAGGGTCTTGTGTAGATCAGACGTTTACAACATAAGCACTCCGAGTATATGAAACGTTTCCGTGATCTGTAGTGGTTCAGAATCACTAAACTACTCAGATAAGGATGTAAAAGTGTGAGATTCAGCGTACGAGGAATCGTAAAGAGTAGCTCTTGGCAGAAATGAGAAAACACCCCCACAACATTATACAAATAGCACGTGCACGTAACTACATTTATATTATATACACATTCTAGTATGTCTGTCTGTCTGGCTGTATTTATTTTGCGTTTTGAACTCAAGCGTTGTCCATATACGTGCTACACTTCTAGCAGCACTGGGCATGTGGGTTAGCTTTCGCTAGTCCCAGTGTCCCTCGCCATTAGGGGAACCCACTCCGACGTCTGGGGTACTTGTAATTTACGTCCCCAAGTCAAGGACGAGAAGTCAGCATGTTAGTTCAACTGACCGGTGTAGGGTTTGAACCTCTGTTTCAGCATCAGAACACCGACAGTTTAAGAGTAAAGGGATCTTATCCATTCAGCCGTGATGACATCACCTTAGTTGTCAACTCAATACTCATTGAAATAACCCCCGTATAGAAAAAAAAAGGACAAAAAGCGGAAAACTAAACTTGATATAAGACGTTCTGAAAAGGACATGAAAACCCCTTACTCAAACCTGGTAGATTAGCTCGAAGAAAACACCCGGGGAAACAAAAGGTGCACAGTACAGCTTATGTTCTTCAACAACCATTGCCTGGGCTGTAGGGAAGACATGGGCAGTCAGCCGTGCTTGTTTTAAACAACTCCGAAACTGAAACAACGTAAACTCTTTATAAATAAAAACTATATTGAGCCATCCTGATGTCATCATCATCACCAAGTGCCATGCCGGCTGGCGTAGGCGTTCATGACTCTCCACAAATCTCTGTCCTTCACTGCCTGTGAAATGTGTTTTGTCAGGAAGTCCTGGGAAGATAATGTAGTGGTTTCCCCTTGACTTCCACATCCACATGGGAGTCTGTTACCTCGGTCTTTAAAGCCATTTTCAACTGTCAGGACAAGTGCTCAGCTGCAGCATTGTCCATTTATCCTGGTGGATACTCGTTCCCCAGGGCTGCGTTAGCCACACCTGATATACGGAAGCGAATCGTGGGCGATTGGCAGACAACTGAGGAATTGTGGGAGTTGTGATTGTATAGAAGAATGATGAGTACATCGTCAACGGATCATCATGCTCGTCTAGTGCCCTGCCGGCTGGCATAGGCGATCGTGCTACTTCGCGAATTGCGGTCTCCGACGGCATGGATCAATTCATGTGTTGAATCGCTGAGATGCCCTGTCGCAAGACTGTCAAGAATTTTATCTCACTGTCTTCCTCTTCATCTCTCTTTTCACAAATCTGACCGGTTGGCACAACATATTTTAGTTTTTGTCTTCTCATGTGCCCAAAAAATTATGACCGCGTCTTTCTGATGTTTGTGACAAAATGTCCAGATTGCTCATTTTGGCTGTCCAGTGAATTTTCAGCATGCTTCTATAAAACCACATCTCCGTGGCTTCTAGTGATTATTTTGCCTGTTTACTAATTGTCGATGATTCGCAGCCATATGTTAAAACGTGTTTTACGTGAAAGAATAGTAAGAACAATGAAGGCATCTTGTAAGAACTGAATTCACAAAGAGAACTGGTTACTCTCATCAGAAGGGATATCGTCCACATTCTTCGGGCATGTTATGAGACGAGGAAAGCCGGAGTATGTCGTCATAACCTGAAGACTGGAGGGAACGAGAGGTGGAGGGGGCCAAACGAGAAGATGCTGGACAGTTTAACATCATGACATGGAGGGACGCCAGTATCAGACTGGCAGCACAAGAGACAGAAGGCTGTGGACAAACATGTTCACCAACGCCACACGTCATGGACTATAAGAAGGTATGCACAAAGTCGTAAACAGTCAGTCTCGTGACAAGTATGGCAGCTGATCTACCGGAAAAGCCAGATAAGCTTTAAGGAATTTACTACACATTTATATGCGTGCAGTGACATATCCTTCCACAGGGGGAAAGTAGTTCTTTGTAGTATACTTTTATCAGTTGCGTATACTTTTATCAGCCGTGTATTCTAAGGAGACCATATTTATTTAATTTATTTTTGTGTGTAATCTTTTGACAAGTTTCTTGGACCGGAAATACGATGTGTTATAGTTTAGGGTAGTGAAAAGATCACATGGTATGCTTGATTCACAATAAAACAGTGGTTTTCACGCTGTGTTAGGTTGACACAGATAAGTGTTACCAAGAAAGGTTAGTTTCAAAACTGTGCAGCCAGATATTCAGACAGATGGATGAATAAATAAGTGAATTCTGAGTCGTGGTTTATACATGATATTTACTTTTCTTATCATCACTTGTTGCCGCATCAGCATTGTATGTAGGGCAGCAATACATATTTATTATTTTAAAATGGAGAAGAAGAAGAAGAAGAAGAAGAAGAAGAAGAAGAAGAAGAAGAAGAAGAAGAAGAAGAAGAAGAAGAAGAAGAAGAAGAAGAAGAAGAAGAAGAAGGAGAAGGAGGAGGAGGAGGAGGAGGATGAGGGGGAGGAGGAGGAGGAGAGGAGGAGGAAGGGCTGTAGGATAAGGAGGAAGAAGAGGAGGAAGGGGAGGAGGATGAAGAAGGAGGAGAAGGAGGAGGAAGAGGAGAATAATAATAATAGTTATAATAATAATAATAATAGCAATAATAATAGTAGTACTACAGTAGAGGCATCTTTCTGTCTTGATGTGTTATTGATTTGTGTTTGTTTAAACAAAACAAAACAAAAAAAAACAAACAAAACCAAAAAAAATCAGGCATAGTAACCTCCCCATTGCACAATGCATGGGCTGAATTTTATAGACCATGTGTTGCCCATGCAGCATGATCCCTCTGCCTGCCTAATTTACTACAGAGGTAAGCTAACAACAATACACGTGGAACAAGTCAAGCTGCAGAAGCTGCCGGACCACCAAAGGAAAGCCACACAAAAAACAACCTTACTTAGTGCTCAGTCACCCTCAGTCATCATCGTCATGTGTCATGCCGGTAAGCGTGGGCGGTTATGTTTCACCATCTTACAGGATCGCCAGAGTCGTGGATCAGCTCAGTCTTCTTGTCTCGACCATGCCATGTGGTCATGTTTCACCTTCTTATGGGATCGCCAGATTCGTGGATCAGCTCAGTCTTCTTGTCTCGACCATGCCATGTGGTCATGTTTCACCATCTTATGGGATCGCCAGAGTCGTGGATCAGCTCAGTCTTCTTGTCTCGACCGCCATGTGGTCAAGCCAACCAGGTATTTACTTATCTGCCTTTCCCTTGTTCATTTCCACTCAATCTTGCCAGTTGTCACGGCGTTCTCCAGTTTATTTCTTCTCATAACGTGACCAACACATTTTGACTGTCTGCGTCTAATTTCTCTAATCAGTTTATGGTTTTCATTGCCTCTTGTAGGACATGTTCGTTGGATTTTCTGTCTGTCAAGGTATTCTTTACATTTTCCCCAGAAATCACATTTCCACTGCCATTAGATGTGACTCAGCTTATCATCCACGTTTCAAATCCATACAGAATTACAATTTTTATGTAACATTTTGCACTCTTTTTCTCTCAGCATCTCCCTCGGAATGTAACGGCTAGCCACACCAATTCTGGTTTGATTGAGGGTATTCGTTAGGTGTTCTCAGTCCCACTTTGATCTTACCAAAAGGCCGAGAAACGATGCTGAATTATTAATAATACATGTAATCAACAGTTGACGGGCATATGTTCGTTTCCACTAGTACTTAAGTTATAAATGTTGATGATCTATCATTATCTGAACGTCCGCCTCGCCATTCATCTCGTTGCATTGGCTCTCGCTCATCTCTAGGACCAAATGTTGATGAATAGTACTTTCCTTATAATGCAATTAATCTGTTTCAATTTCAAAGCGGAAATGAACACAATCCTACATTTCCCATTCATTTAGGTTAGGATTTCCCTTTTCTAGTTAGTCTTCCTATAAATTGTGTACAGGCGTGCTCTTTCCTTCAAACATGGTTCAATTTACTGCCAATGCTGCAGAAAACATATCACAGCAACAATTACTCCCCTTGTTTACATTACTATATAGAATTAGCTCCCCTGGTATTCATAGGCGTAAACGCTGGAAACAGTGTATGGGCCCCCTTTATCAGATAAACATGATAATCTTGTATTATCTTCGGATCCTACTCGGGCTATCTGCCGTGCACCTGGTCAATTGTGCGTGATGTTCGTGACAGGTACAAAGATATTGTTAAATGGAATCGCCTTATTTTTTTTTTTCTCTTCTGCAGTACTAGAATACAGCATCTTTTGTTTGGATGCTCCGTTTGGTGTAGGGTGTTTAACCATAGAAGGTGGGGTAGGATGTGATGGGTGGTATAGAGGTGTTCTTCTCGCTTGGGGCAGGTCTGTTTGAAGTACGAGGGAAGTTAATAAGTAAGCCACAAATGGCTGTAGAAAAATAACTAAATATGATAACACCTTGAAACCAGTTTATTTCTATACATACATTGTCCCTTAATTTCTCAACATAATTTCCACCAACATTGATGCACTTATCCCATCGTTTTATCAGCCCTCCCAAACCGACTGCATAGAACCGCGTTCTTTTTCTTTCATTTACCTGCCTTCCCACAGAACTGTGTGACTTACCTATTGACTCGCCCTCGTAACTTTTTCTACCCAGCTATGCACCGCTTTACGGAACAAACATTTGTCAGCATAAACACTGAAAACCCACCTTGGCGGGAGACATTTCGCGAATGACGCCGAAGTTGAATGTGAAGTGAAAACGTGGTTTAGAAAACAGAGTACACAGTTCTATGCAGCCGGTTTGGGAGGACTGATAAAGCGATGGGATAAGTGCATCAAAGTTGGTGGAAATTATGTTGAGAAATTATGGGACAATGTATGTATAAAAATAAACTGATTTCAAGTTGTTATCATATTTAGTTATTTTTATTTTTCTATAACCATTTGTGGCTTCCTTATTGACTTCCCCTCTTATGGCCGAGGGGTTACACGACTTTCTCCGTAATCCCGTTTATCCACGCAGGGTCTCGCAGTGGGCGAGAACTGGAAGCTGTTCTACCTCCGCTGGTGACTTGCGGGATAACTGAGCCGGCCGCTCAGAAAGCAAAGGCAAACTACTGAGTGTAATCTTGCCAAAAAATCAACAATCAGCTGAAAGATGCTGATGTTGACAGCAATGTCCTGTAAAAGGATATGCGAATTAAAAAAAATAATTAATTGTAGTCTTGTGCTAGGCCTGTCTAGCCTGTGTGTATAATTTGTGTTAGAATGAATGAATCACCTAAAAGTGTTCTTAAACATCCGATGTGTTGATGCCGAGGTAAGGGGTTCAAACCCTACACCAGACAGATGGACTAAAATGTTGACGTCTTGTTCTTGGGGATGTAAATTACAAGTACCTCTGAAGTCGGAGTGGGTTCGCCTGATATCGAAGGACAATGTAAGTAGGGAAAGCTCATCCACACGCACAATTCAGTCCAGCACTACTAGTAGTAGTGTGTATGGACTGCGCTTGAATTCAAAGCGAGCGAGCGCCAAATATATATATATATATATAAAAGTTAGTCATCTGTGTCCTTATTGTGAACTGGACGCCTGTGTGATGGACTCCGCGTTTATGTAATTTATATTGGAGGTAAATGGGCAGGGGTCGATATGGAAGTTTCAGGGATACATCCGAGAGAAAATAAGGCTTCAGAAAATTAGTTGCATGTCCTTATATGACGTCGCAATCAACCCCAGCACTCTTTGGTGGGGGGGGGGGGGGGCTATTTGTGATTTTGAACACAGAAGCCATAAACAAAATATTGCACGGTTTATTGCCTGGATTATTTCGCTGTATCTGGCCAGGTGCATACTGCGGAGTTATTGATCAAGCGGTCTGGTGAAGGGGTTCCGGACGCAATTCGTAATCCCACATACTGCGTTCGAAACACAACTGCAGACGATATAGAAACAGATCGCCTTGCGCTGCTGTTCTTACGATGGTGCGATTGCCGTGCATTCAGAAAGCAATGGCAAACTACTGAACGTAAACTGGCCAAGTAATCACAAGCCGCTAAAAAAAAATGCTGGAGTTGTCTGCGACGTCCTGTAAAGGAAATGCAACTAACTTTTTATTACAACAAGTTTCACAATTAGGTTTACAATTATACAAAGTACGTTGCGCAGATTGCAAAACCAGCCCGTGGTCACGTTCATTATTTAGCATGTATGACATCTCTAGGCCTACGCGTTTAAACACTGGTCCATTTATAAACAAGCCCATTAGAAGCCCATCAAGGTGGGTGTGATATATTTTTCCTTGCGATTGCTTCCCTTCTCTGGCAGGAAGTTGTCAGTCATTACGGTTTTATGGTAGAAAAATTTAAAAAGCGGGAATAGACCCAAAACAGTTTGATTTGCCGGCGTGTATGTTTGACGTTTGTAAATGTGCGCTTTAAAACTCTTTGATTTACGTAGTGGTGTAAGGATGATTAGCTCAGTTGATTAGAGCGTCGTGCTAATGACGCGAATGTAGTGGGTTCAAATCCCACACTAGTCAGCGAATTGTACAGTTAAATTCATACAAGAGACAACATAGTAGTTGTGGACAAATTCCAAGCGAACGAAAGAAAGAGAAGATGACAGCGGATCTATTTGGTTTATGAATGTGCAATGAGTTGAGCACGACAAAAGGACACAAGTAAGTAAAAGTAAAGCAGAAGACCATGTTTTCGCACGTTAGTTTAGTTGATAAGGAGCTAGACTGTTTATGTCATCAGCGAGGTAAGACGTGGGGAGGGTTCGAATCCTGAGTTCGTCGTCCGCTATCAGAGGAAAAAACTGACCACTTATTTCTCCTGCATTCAGGCCTACAAAATGTAAAAGCCCTATCACATCACTGAATTATAGAAGGATCCTCCTGTGGACAGGAACCTTGTCGGGCACATGGAGGCATAGTGGGCGTATATTGCAAGTCTCGTATCTTTATAGACCAAACTGCACATGAGGTGTTGATCGTACAACATAACACTGATCACCTTGACTCCCCAAGACATTATCTTGTACCCATGTTAGGTTGGGTCGATTTGGAAGTCCATGTCAATGTTTAGGAATTGATGCGAATTCGAACGCGCTAGTCACTGCGCAAACTTCTAAAAATAGATGTACATAATGTGAATTATGTTACGTAGAGCCAATTTTAACACAGGGCTGCGAATCCTGGACAATTAGTAAACAGGCAAAACAATCCCTGTAAGCCTTGGATATATGGTTTTATAGAAGAATGCTGAAAATAAATTTTTTTTTTTTAAAGTTGCTTATCCTATACAGGACGTTGCAGTCAACACCAACATTTTACTGCCGTTGTTGATGTCTTGGCAAAGTTTACGGTCTGTTGTTTGCCATTGCTTTCTGAACGACGGGCTCCCCATACCAACACGTTAACACCAGCGAGGCACGGTCTGCTGCCAAATCGGACACCGCTGTGTTTCGAACACGGGTAAGCGGCATTATGAATCGCGTCCGCGACTGCATCGCCACGGAGACCGGCCTCCGGAAAATTAATTGGAAAGCCAAAATTAGCAATCTGCACAGTTTGAGGGAAGCCAAGTGGCAAAGACAACTTATCACAAACATTAGAAAGAGGCAGTCATCGTTATTTTGACCACGTTATGAGAAGATAAAAACTGGAACATGTGACAACTGGAAAGATTTGCAGAAAGAAAGAAATGGGAAGACAGCGGGAGAAAATGCTTGACAGTCTTGTGTCATGGCATGGAAGGGAGTCAACACGAATTGATACAAGCCGTCGGACATCGCAATTTATGGAGAGGCATGATCGCCCACGCCAACCGGCTAGGCACTGGCTGATGATGATGAATGTTAATTAGACACTAGATGGATAGGGACCAAATGTGAAATAGAGATTGATTAGCAAACGGCCAAATGTGAATTAGACATTAATTCGTAATTAGAAACAAATATGAATTAGATATTAGTTAGATGCGTGCGCTCGTCAGCCAAACGCATAGCTACGCTTACAGATGCGTAGAAGCGCGCCGTTCTTCGTGTTAAGTCTAATGCAAAATTCACAGTCGCCTCAGCTGGACCACGGTGTCATGTGAATGTAAAAAGTACAATAAAAGGACTCCGTTTTACCCACCGTGAGACGAATCCGGCATATGGTGCTAACTCCATATTTTTAAAGACCAATGAAATTCGATGGGAGATGTGATTAGTATCACACCCACTGCCTTTACTTCCCGTACCGTTACCGTTACCTGGTACACAGTCCAGATTGTATCCACTTGTACGCTTCAGCCGTTTTTAAATGGTATAAACCCTCCTCCGCGTGTTTAGGGTAATATCACTGCTGATGTTTACTAATTTTCTTAATTGATCTTTCCAGCTATAGTTGCGACATTTAGCGTGTAGAGGTATTGGGAAGAGGTCGGATGACTGGCCTTCTCAGATAAGGGCGAAAAAGTTGGTGGTCCCTATGCAAGCTGCGCATGTTTAAAGTCCCACGGTAGTCAGATATAGCACAAAAGTAGGTGTAAGGCGAAGTCCTGGCAGAATTGATAGATAAGGTAAGCCTTGCCACGGATGCGTAGACAGAGGACCTAGGACCTCAACACTGGACTTTCATCCGATCCCGCCTTGACATGCCCCTTGAGCATACGATGTTAGCTGTGAGACCTAGGACCTCAACACTGGATTTTCACCCGATCCCGCCTTGACATGCCCCTTGAGCATACGATGTTAGCTGTGAGATCTAGGACCTCAACACTGGACTTTCATCCGATCCCGCTCTGTCACACCCGTTGAACATACGATGTTAGCTGTGAGACCTAGGACCTCAACACTGGACTTTCATCCGATCCCGCTCTGACATGCCCGTTGAACATACGATGTTAGCTGTGAGACCTAGGACCTCAACACTGGATTTTCACCCGATCCCGCCTTGACATGCCCCTTGAGCATACGATGTTAGCTGTGAGACCTAGGACCTCAACACTGGACTTTCATCCGATCCCGCTCTGACATGCCCGTTGAACATACGATGTTAGCGGTGCGGGTTTATTGCTCCGTGCCGTGTTTAATCTTGGATTAAAATATTTGCCTTCTTTCCTGAGACTCCGATTTCTCGCAGACGTATCCACGGTAATAAATTACTCTGGCGATCACGCGCTTTTGCACACAGCACACGGGTGTCGTAATCAGGTTCTGGTCCTGTGATGTCTGTAAGGTCCCCAGCCCCTGATTAGCTGGAAGAGTTTCACCTTGATCCGGGCAAATAGCTTCAGTTGACAGGGGCGACAACAGTGACTTCCCCAGGTCGTGGAAGTGTGGGAGAAGTGGGGGAACTATTTGTGAGGGGGAGAACAGGGGGAAGGGGTGGTTTTGAGGGGAAAGATAAAATATAACATTAGTATTATGCTGGAGAAGCGCATGGTCAAGGAGTTAGAATTTCCGCATTAAAAAGGGTAGTTACAGCCGGCTCCGTGGCGAATGATTTACAAATGCAATTCGTAATTCGAAACTCAGCTACGGGCGATTTGGAAGCAGACCGCCTTTCGTTGGTTTAAATACAAATGTATGAGTGCCAGTCGTTCAGAAAGCAATGGCCAAATACTGAACGTAAACTTGCCAAGAAATCACAAACAGTCAAAAAATGCCGGGGTTGACTGCGAGATCATGTAAAGGATAAGCAACCAACTTTACATCATTTGGTGAATTCCGTTGCACAGTTTCATCAAGCCTTTGGCTCATTACATCCGACTTCGGCAAGCATAGTTTTGGGGGTTTGCCTTCCCCAGCCTTTGACTAGTCTTTAGAGGAAGACAGCGTGAGAAGATTCTTGACAGTCTTGTGTCAAGTCACGAAAAGGAGTCAAGACACGAATTGATCTGTGACGTCGGAGATCGTAATTTGTGGCGCGGCATGATCGTAAACACCAGCCGGCAAGGCACTGGCTGATGATGAGCCTTTGATTGTCCCCGGTCTACCCTCAAGGCTGAAAGATTTTATCTCTCTATGTCTAGTTCCTATACCTGGACCTGTCGGCATAGGAGACCCTACTGATGGTTGCGCTGTACACGGAATAGCTCTTTGGGTCACGTGAAGTCTACAACAGATGTGAGAAAGAGTGTTTACACTCAGTATAATGCGGTGTGTACTATAGTTGATAGGTTGGCT
>OY992879.1:93022802-93052802 GCA_963921405.1 Cepaea hortensis | reverse complement strand
GTCGGCCTGTGTGCCTGCCTGCTGACCTGTCTGTGGTCCGTCTTGTGTTGTCAGTTTAACTGTCAGTTCATAAGTAAACACACCTGTATTGTTTGGCGCTTTTAGAAGTATAGGAAAGACTTCGAGGTTTGAGCACGCACTAGACAACAATAACATTAAAAGCTAACCTTACCAACCGGCATTCGAACCTGTCACCTCCGTATGACGTCGGCGCCTCGGGGCAGAAACTTCGACGTATGACCAACTGAACACCCATAAAAAATGTGTCTTCATTAGCTAGGTCTATCATACACATGATCCCACAACTATGGAATATGAACAGAATTTGTAACATTTCATTGAAATAGCACCATATGTCTCAAAATTTTATATTAAACCAACATAGGTAAACTAACAAACACGCAAACACTTCAGGCCGTAATGCTGTGCCCAGTATAGTAACGAACATTTAATCATGAAAAATGATTGGCCGGTTCCAATGTTTAAATCGTATTAAGTTAGTTGCATGTCCTTTACCTGAGCGTAGCAGTCGGCCCCAGCATTTTTATCTGTCTGTCTGTCTGTCTGTCTGTCTGTCTGTCTGTCTGTCTGTCTGTCTGTCTGTCTGTCTGTCTGTCTGTCTGTCTGTCTGTCTGTCTGTCTGTCTGTCTGTCTGTCTGTCTGTCTGTCTGTCTGTCTGTCTGTCTGTCATATTTCTCTCACTACCTATAAGCTTACTCGCGTGCACACGCACACACATACTTACACACACACACATGCACTTCATACATACACACCCTTCACACATACACACACACACACACACACACACACACCAACAAAGATTAAAGGCGAGACTTCATTGCAGTATGTTTTACCCCCAGCGGGCTCAGTCACTCCCCGCAGAATCGCAAGCCGCCTACCGCGAGCGTAGAACGGAGCACGAACTGCTTAGCAGTGTGTGCATGTCTGTCTGTCTGTCTGTCTGTCTGTCTGTCTGTCTGTCTGTCTGTCTGTCTGTCTGTCTGTCTGTCTGTCTGTCTGTCTGTCTGTCTGTCTGTCTGTCTTCTGTCTGTCTGTCTGTCTGTCTGTCATATTTCTCTCACTACCTATAAGCTTACTCGCGTGCACACGCACACACATACTTACACACACACACATACACTTCATACATACACACCCTTCACACACACACACACACACACACACACACACACACACACACACACACACCAACAAAGATTAAAGGCGAGACTTCATTGCAGTATGTTTTACCCCCAGCGGGCTCAGTCACTCCCCGCAGAATCGCAAGCCGCCTGCCGCGAGCGTAGAACGGAGCACGAACTGCTTAGCTCCAGCGTTGATGTCCGGGAATGTCCGAAAAACTGCACTTTGTTGTGTGAATGACGCGGTTCGGAAAGAAACCCACGACGTTCAGATCGCGAGACAGTTTAACCACTTCTCCAAGGTGACGCCTCCCACCATATATGGATGACACGCGCGCTTGTGTGTTTGTGTGCGCGCGTGCGTGTGTGTGTGTGCATGTATGTCTAATGCACAAGCTTAATATTCAAGAGAAGTGAACTTGTAAGTGAATAATTCACTCTTCTTGAATATTAAGCTCGTTAACTCTCTCTCTCTCTCTCTCTCTCTCTCTCTCTCTCTCTCTCTCTCTCTCTCTCTCTCTCTCTCTCTCGCTCTCCCCTCTACTTCTCCCTCTTCTAATTTGTCCCTCTCTCTCTCACACACACACTCTTCTTCGAACTTCTAAATCTCTGTCTTGTTTCTTTTCCCCCTCTCTCGCTTTCGATCTCTTTCTTATTTCTCTCTACCCCTCACTTCATTATTCTCTCTCCCGCTGTATTATTTCTCGTTGTCCGTCTGTATTTTCTCTCTCACTCTGTCTTAATCTCTCTCTCTCTCTCTCTCTCTCTCTCTCTCTCTCTCTCTCTCTCCTTTTCCCTCTCACTCACTCCGACATACACTCGCTCTCTCTCTCTCTTCAACTCCCGACACCCTGTAACCCAGCGGTACCCCGCTATTCCTCCGCGTTCCCGTCTTAGCCGCTCTTCCCTGCGAAGCTCATTACTGTTGATATTGTTTTATTGCAACAAATCGGTTCAGAAACGGCTATCAATCATTCCTAAGCCCCGAGATACAAGTGGCTGCGAATCTGACTCCTACAACCAATCATCGCGAAGATAGCACGTGCATGGGAGGGATTTAGCCCAACAACTGACAGACGGCGAAAACACTGCGAGCGGAATCAGCGAATCGGTTACAATTCTCAGCACAACAGATATTCCACTGCAAGAAACGGTAAAAAGTGGGACGGGCTTTAGGAATCGCTAACATTTTGCCAAGTGAAAATTGAATAGGATCCGCGCCTCCCAACGGGTATTCCAAGCGAATAGAAGAAACAAGCAGAGACAGTGGTACTTGCTGATTTTATTCTTATGCGGATGTATTCATTGAAATCTGGAGTTCTTGCCTTTGTTAGCGTTGTAAACGTTGGCAAAAAAAAAAAAAAAAACCCCATAGAAACTCAAGTGAAAAAGCTGACGTGGTTGCGGTAGTTGAACGCTCGCGTGGCTGTGTGTTTTATTTTCACCGTGAAGTTGTTGAGATAAGACGCACGGTGCGTTTTTGATCTGGTTTCTCTATCCATTTTAGTTAGTTCGAATGTGTTATAGCTTTTCGTTAGCGAAGTCATTCATAATAACATCTGCAGAAACGGCTGTGTGTGATCTTACTGTGGATCGATGTAAGGATGCAATTGATAACAATGCCTGTAATAATGTCCGCTAGGCAGCGATAACACATCCGGGAGCTATATTTGTTTAGCTTTCTTCGTCACACTGTTAGATTTTTAAATCACTACTGTAAATAGTTGCAGTCGGCTAATCAAAGCGATGCTTTCGGCTTCTCTGAGAGATAAAAGGGAAACTGCCACCAAAGTTGCAGAATGTGATTATCAAATCTGGTTAGCACGTCCAGGGGTTGTAATCTGCATTACCGATAACTGACCCATATTATAATAAGGGATACAAACAGGTGCCTGGGAATGTTAACTGACCGCTGGTCAACTTAAAGTTAACCTTTTGGAGAAACGGGAAGTTAAATCCGAAGTGCCAGTGTAGCGTTTGAATGTAACCTATGTGTTATAAACTATACGTTCTTGTAGTTTTCGTGATTTAGTTTAGGTGTGATTCGAACGCGGTGTGGAGGTACTGTAGTGGACATTTACATAATTTTAACTAGCATAATTACCAGTAGATTCAGTATTTCTCCATCAAAGCTATATCTTTCATGATTTAGTCGTTTGTGTGTGATTTGAACGCGGTGTGGTGTGCTGTAGTGGACATTTACATAGCATACTTAGTATAATTACGTGTAGATTAAGTATTCCTCCATCAGAACTATGCTATAGCTTTCTTGATTTAGTCACTTCAGTGTGATTCAAAAGTAACGTGGTATACTGTAGTGGGTAGTATAACTACGGTGAGATTCAGTATTTGTCCATGAGAGCTATACTACTAATACTATACTATGGCTTTCGTGATTTAGTCGCTTCAGTGTGATTCAAAAGTAATATGATGTACTGTAGTGTACATTTAAATAGTATAACAACGTGTAGATTCAGTATTTCTGTATCCGAGCTTTAGTTTTCATGGTTAAGTTGTTTCAGTGTGATTCGAACGCGATGTGATGTACATTAAACACCTTTTAATTAACCCAGTTACCCTCACCAGAAAGTATATTACCTTCACCAGAAGGTATAGATTGAGTATTCCTCTGTCAGAGTTTTAACTTTCATGATTTAGTCGTTTCAGTGATTCGAACGCGACGTAGTGTATTTCATGCCTTTTGGCTAGCCTATCCTACACATCTTCACCTGAGCTTGTAGATTCAGTATTTCTGTTTATATGAGCTTGTTTCTCTGTTAAAGTGTTGGCTGGATGTAGCTTCCTCATGTCATCTTATTTCTCTTGTACTTAGAGGTGTCGATGTGAAGTATAAACAGCGGGAGAGTGCCCGCTTATGGGCTTCATGTATCGATATTCCCATGGACTCTGCTATTCCCTCCGTCCGTCGTTTACGTGGTCGGCCTCTTCATCTGCTTCCCTCTGGTCTGTACATCATTGCTTGTTGTGGTATACTGTTAGTTAGTAACCTACTTGCATGGCCAAACCATTTGACTTGCTGCCTTCTAATAAAACCTAGCGGTGCTATAACCCCGACTTTAGTCCTGATTTCTTTATTTCTGATTTTCTCTCTTCTTGATACATTGAGTATTCTTCTCCGGAATCTCATTTCTGTTGTTGTGATTTGTCTTTTCTCTTTTTCTGTCATTGTCCAGGTTTGGTATTGGTAGCATAGAGTTGGTAGGAAGATTGTGTTGTAAAGTGCTTTCTTAGTAACTATTGATACATGTTTGTTCTTTAGTATTGGTGCCATTTGTCCAATGGGTTTCTCTTATTGCTTCGAAAGTACCATATTTACAATTATGATGTTATTGTTTAGTCGTTTTGGTATGATTCGAAAGCATGTAGTGTATATATTTTATGCGTTTTAACTAGCTTATATTCCTTCATCAGAGCATGTAAATTCAGTATTTCTGTTAGTGTGTGCTTGCCTCTCTGTTACAGTATGCTGGATATATCTTTGATACGTGCACTATTTCTAATCAACTCTACTAATTATTAAGCTGTCGTGATTAAGCCGCCTCAGTGTGTTTCCAACGCGGTGTAGCCAGTTACATTTGACTAGTTTTCACTTCATAGTGTACATTTGACTAGTGTTAACTATCATCAGAGCTGACGAATTCAAGATTTCTCTGTTAGGATGTGTGCTAGATATAGTTTCGAAATGTACCATATTTACAATAATCTGTATGATTATTTAGCTTTCATGATTTAGTCGTTTCGGCCTGATTCGAATATCTTGAAGTGTTTATTTTGTGCCTTTTAACAAGCCTTTATGCCTTCATGAGAGCATGTAGATTCAGTATTTTCGTTATGTGTGCTTGTTTCTCTGGTAGAGTCGTGGCTGGATGTAGCTGCAAGAAGACCCTATTCACAATAGTGTGTACGGTTGTTTAGCTTTGATGATTCAGTCGGTTCGATGTGATTCTAGCGTGTTGTAGTGTACATTTAACTAAATATCGTAATACCTTTGTCTAGAAGCCTACGTGACCGACAGGATAAGATTGCCCTCTATGAAACTTCATGTGCGCTAATCGACGGGTAGGGAGGATCATTGCCGAAACTGGTCAATTGGACTGACACACTGACTTCTCGTTCAGATAGCAATGGCAAACTATTTAACGAATATACGCCTAGGAAATCAACCTGGGGTTGATCGTAAAGTTCTTTAAAGGACATACAAAACTTGTCTCATATGAAGCTCTGTCTTTATATAAAATTCTGCCTTTATATGAAGGTATGTCTTTATATGCTCTGTCTTTATATGAAGTTAAGTCTTTATATGAAGCTCTGTCTTTATATGAAATTGTTTTTCATGAAGGTCTGTCTTTATATGAAACTATGCCTTTTTATGAAGCTCTGTCTTTTTATATGAAGCTCTGTATTTTATATGAAGCGCTGTCATATGAATCTCTGTCTTTATATGAAGCTCTGATTTTATATGAAGCTCTGACTTTATATGAAGCGCTTTCTTTATATGAAGCTCTTCATCATATCTTGTAGATTCAGGCTTTCTCTGTTAGAGCTTGTGATGAAGTTAGCTTCGAAATGTAACATATTTACAATAAGCTGATTACTTAGTTATCTTTAGTAATGTTAATAACTTCGGTGCAATAACATGTTATAGTTTAACTCTTTCTGTCCCGGTAGTTATTGGTTGAAATATCAACATCCAGGGACAGAAGAATCTAATATAATAACAGTCTTAAACTAATAGAACAAAGAGTCAAAGTAACAGATACATTAACAGTAATAACCAGGGACAACGGTTTTTTTTTTTGTGTGTTTTATTTTTTGAGTTGCATATCCCTTACAGGACGTTGGAGTCAACACCAGCATTTTTCAGCTGCTGTTGGTGTTCTTGGCAAGATTACGCTCAGTAGTTTGCCATTCTTTTCTGAGCGACTGGCTCACATACCCCACGTAAGTAATCAACGGGACGTGATCCGCTACCGAATCTCGCGCAACTGTGTTCCTCGCGTGGATGTACGGAATTATGGAGAAAGTCGTTAACTTCTTCGCCAGGGAGGTCGGCTGGGACAAAGTGGGTTGTAATAATCAGAACAAAGTGGGTCGTAATAACTAGGGCAAAGTGGGTCGTAATTACCGGGACAAAGAAGGTTGAAATAACCAGAACAAAGGGTGTCGTAATAGCCAAGACAAATTGAATCGTGATAATCGAGACAAAGTGGGTCATAACCAGGACATAGTGGGTTGTAATAAGCAGGACATGGTGGATTGTAATAATCAGAATTGAGAGGGTCGTAACAACCAAGACATAGTGGGTCGTTATAACCAGGACATGGTCGTTATAACCGGGACATAGTGGGTTGTAATAACCAGGGCAGAGGGGGTTGTAATAACGAGGACATAGTGGGTTGTAATAACCAGGACATAGTGGGTTGTAATAACCAGGTCTGGGTGGGTCGTAATAACCAGGGAAGAGTGGGTTGTAATAACAAGGACATAGTGGGTTGTAATAACCAGGACATAGTGGGTTGTAATAACCAGGACATAGTGGGTTGTAATAACCAGGACATAGTGGGTTGTAATAACCAGGACTGGGTGGGTCGTAATAACCAGGGCAGAGTGGATTGTAATAACGAGGACATAGTGGGTTGTAATAACCAGGACATAGTGGGTCGTAATAACCAGGACATAGTGGGTTGTAATAACCAGGGCAGAGTGGGTCGTAATAACCAGAACTGAGTGGGTCGTATTAACCAGGACATAGTGGGTAAAGTTAATAAGTGCCTGAGACTAAAAAAGAAAATTAACACTGAGCTTATTTAGATGGTATTTGGACTTACTGATCAAGGCGTGGTAGCGTAGTTGCTAGAACGCTTGCCTACAGCTACGGTGATAATGTGTTCAAATACTATCTAGGCAGGGTTTTAATGATTAAAAAAATGCTCTGGCCTCCCAGGCTGAGGAAGCCTAAAATGGAACTAGGACATGTTCTAGGTAGTAAAGGCGGCCAGTGAGATACTGACCACGCCATGCCTCGAGTGCTGATTGGTCTATAACATATGGGTATGGCACCATAGGCCCAATAATATGCCTTAGGGCACGATGAATGGTCCATTAATGTATTAGCTTTATCATGTCACAGAAACTCGGTATTTCTATCATAGAGGGATTTATCATAGTATAACACGCCTCTCTATGTCTGTCTGATGTGGTTTCTGAGGAAAATGCAAAGAGTACCATTGACAGACAGAAAAACCAATGACCAAGTACTACAGGAGACAAATGAAAATCGTAGACTGATTAGAGAAATTAGACGAAGACAGTCAAAATGTTTTGGACATGTTATGAGAAGAAATGGATTGGAGAACGTATTGACAACTGGCAAGATCGATGGGAACAGACCAAGAGGAAGACCGAGAGGAAAATACCTGGATGGCTTGGCCATGTGGCATGGACGAGACAGGAACACTGAGCTGATCCACGACTCTGGTGATCGAGTGAAATGGCTAGTCATGACCGCCCACGCTTTCCGGCATGGCACATGATTGATTAATTGACTATATCTGTCAAAGATATTCACTCAAATCTCTCTTTATATCTGCCCACGATATTCACCTCTCTCTCTCTCTCTCTCTCTCTCTCTCTCTCTCTCTCTCTCTCTCTCTCTCTCTCTCTCTCTCTCTCTCTCTCCATATTATTCACCCACATCTCTTTCTATATCTTTTCATGATAATTACCAAAATCTCTCTATATCTTTCCCTGATATTCACCCAAATGTCTCAGCATATTATTCCTTGATATTCACTCAAATCTCTGTCTATATCTTTCCATGATATTTACCAAAATCTCTCTATATATCTTTCCATGATATTCACTCAAATCTCTCTACATATCTTTCCATTATATGCACCCATATCTTTCTCTATATCATTCCATGATATTCACCCAAAGCTCTCTATATATCTTTCCATGATATTCATACATATCTCTTTATCTGTCCATGATATTCACCCAATGTTTCTCTATACCTATAGTTTATTTTGCTTTCGAATGAATCACAGGTCTCCCTAGTCTAAGGGTTACACGACTTTCTCCGTAATCCCGTATACTCTCGTGAGTAACGTGACGTGCGCGATAATTGGTAGCGGCTCTCTCTGCGTCGGTAACTTATGTAACTGCGTCGGTATGTGAGCCGGTCGCTCAGAAAGCAATGGCAAACTACTGAGCGTAATCTTGCCAAGAAATCAACAATCAGCTGAAAGATGCTGATGTTGACGGCGATGTCCTGTAAAGGATATGCGAACCAAAACAAAACAAAATGAATCACTTACATTGTCCGCAGATGCCTCTATAAATGCTCCCGTCTCCCCTCATATACCACGCAGGGAGTCTCTCAAAACAGTGCACGAACACCTTGCATCAGCGGGGATATAAGTATACGTACAGCCGAATCACACGTTGTAATCGTAACTATTCTCTTGTGGCTGGGTTGTCTATTTTTGACATTTAGCTTGGACAGCTGTCCATCCGATGCTCTTGTCGATGTCCAGCATGCGAAGGGTTTCCTATCGAAACAGTATTTTCAGTCTGGCAGCTGTGGTTTAGGGGTAGTGAATGTAGTTTCACAATCCCGTCATACCCGGTTAGAAGTCAGCCGCCCGGCCATTTGGAAGCAGCTAGCTTTGCGTTGACTTTCACAAAGGTGTGACCGTCGGCCATTCAGAAAGCCATGGCACGGTAAAATTGCCTAGAAAATCCCAAACAGCCAATAAATCCTGGGGTTAATTGCAACGAAATGTAAAGGCCACGCAACATTTCAAATGCCTATTACACCGCGGCTCCACGTTGTCACATATCTTAGATATGAATACATTATTGACAGGCGAATAAAGCCCAGCTTTAAGTTATCGTTACCTAAAGTTGTTTAAAATGTTATCAGCTTATGTTTAGAGTTAGGAAACTTTGACCCATGACATTTGCATTAAGAACACCTGATAGTTGCATTCACTCAAATTAGGAAGCTTGAGTGATTGGTGATGTGAAATACATTAATGTCACGCAACCGTTGTATTGATTCATGTATATTGTGTGGTATACGAAAAGTGAATTTTGATGATTGAATTGCTAGTTATTATAGTTTTGATAGGGGAAGGACTAGTGAACATTTAAGGATACACTTGATGGTTGTAATGTTGCCTGGAAAAGGGGGGGGGGGGGAGATTAAGTCTCAGTGGAGAAGTTGTTAAGACGCTTGCCTCGCGCTTTAGGGATAGGTCGTTCGGTTCACGGATGCAGTTTTCTCTGAGACTCCTGGTCGAATCTTTCATCTTTAAACTCCACAAGCCAATGTTAATATTGTAGGAATACTAAGTGAATAGGAAAATGATTGTTGTTGATTTGATATTGTAACAATGTGTGTTAATGAACTGTGTGGATAGATTTGATAAAATGTGTGGCTTTTTATTTCTAAGTTTAAAGAACTTTAGAGGATAAAATAATTACATAAATACAGATTTAATATTGCAAGCAAATCAGACTTTGATAATAGAATTGATGACTACAAGTTTGATATAATAAGAAAAGTGAACTTTAAGGACTGAATTGATGGTTACAATAACTGTTGTACTATAAGGAAAGCGGATCTGAAGGATATATTTAACCCGAGACTACAGCTGCAGCCGTGCGGTGTGTGTTTAGATAGAACCAGTGGTTTCTTCTTCGGAGTTCGGAGATTTCCAGACAAACCTCATCTGATGTACTACTCGGATTTTAATGGTTAGTATATGCTTGTTAACAGTGTCTTGTTTCTGTGTTGTTACCACACCGGGTGAAAAGAACATTAATCTGTGTAGGACACAATGCTCATGTGGGAAGGCGTGGCTGAAAGGTTTGCTGTGTTCCTTTCAGCCTTGCAAGTTAACTTGTTCGAATTTCAGCTTCCGGCTGGACATTTTTACAAGAACTATTGGTTTCTAATGATATCATGTCCCCCTGATCGTTATGGTAGTGAGAACAGATTCCCACCCATAACGGATAAGAGTTAAAAAAAAAAAAGTAGAAGGTTCTGAGTGCAAGTTGTGCACGTTGAAAATACCACGGCAGTTGGCAATCGGAGAGGGTAGGCCGCGAAGCCGCTGTTATGGCAAAATTATTATAAAAGACACCCCATCTGCAGATATATGGAGTCTTGGTCCTTGGATAGAATCTGTCTAGGGAAGTAAACCTGGCACAAGTTTTTAGTGAACTCCGACACACCGATTCTCATGTACATAACTCCGTGTGGGGCATAACTCGGTGTGGGGCACTCCCTTTGAAGGGGGAACAAAGAAGAACGAGGAGGAAGAAGAATGTGAAGGGGGAGGTAAAGAAGAAGAAGAATAAGGAAAGGAGAAGAAAAAGATGAAGAATGAGGAAGGGAAGATGAAGAATAGAAGGAGTATAAAAAGGGGGAGTAGGAGAAGGGGGAGGAGGAGGAAGAAGGTGAAGATGATGAAGAAGAAGAAGAAGAAGAAGAAGAAGAAGAAGAAGAAGAAGAAGAAGAAGAAGAAGAAGAAGAAGAAGAAGAAGAAGAAGAAGAAGAAGAAGAAGAAACAATAACAACAACAACAACAACAACTTCTGCGGTCTAAAGAGTCCAACTATAAACACAAATAGATCTCAATATTTCCCCATGTATACAGTAACAAACTGGCAATGGCACACCTTTACATCGCCACGGCAGAATGTACCCAGATGTAAATTGACCTGTCACACTCACCTGTGTTTGGATCCCCTTCGAGGCTAGGATTTATTCCACTGACCTTAACCCCGACGTTGATCCAGCCTACAATCTGTGGCAGGAAATGTTCTGTTCAGTTTGGGTGGAAGGCACGATACTGACCACAGTGTCAATTGAGTACCGATTGGGTCTAATATATGGGGATAGAACCATATACTACATACCCTTGGCTGGGTAGAAATGTGTCCTTTACTTGTAAACGGTCACCTCTTTACATTCTTTTACTAAGCTGCAGGACGTTTCGACCAATCTCCTCTCCATGTTGATTTTCTAGGCAAGTTTACCTTCAACAGTTGGCCATTGCTTTCTAAACGGGAAATCAGAGTTGAAGTCAAATTGATCAGGGTAGGGAAAAAGCTCCCCCCCCCCCCCCCCCGGTATTTTTTGCACCGCCATCATCGCACCTGAAGTTTCAAGCGCAAGTGTATTAAGCTACTCGGCCAAGCCGACTACCATCTTTACATTACATCGACAGAATGTATCAAGTGCCAAACTGCCACTCTCACATTGCCACGAGAAATGTTTGAAGCTAAATGATCACTTTCATTCTATAAAGATACCCCAATAAGGATCTGGCCTCTTCTCACTGTCACGCAAGGAGAATCCCAGTACAGTGAGCAAACTCCGTGACGCCATCCGGGAATCATAAAGTGATCGAGTAAATTAATTCACACTGTTACATTTGTACATTACTACCATCCTGGAAGTTGCGTGGCCGAATGAATAAGACGCTCCTCTTAAACCTCCTGTACGCGGATGAGCACTATGGGGAGTACCCTTTGACGTGAAGTTGGAACCGCGACTTACTACCTAACAATGAAGGTTGGCTGCAATGGGTCTCCAAAATCGTCTGTCTCTCGCCTAACTGTACATTGTTCGTCCATCTCTTGATGTTATCTTCCCACTTGTATCGTTTCCTACCTCTTGCTCGCTTGCCTTTAACTTTACCTTAGAGAATAATACATGATCAACCAATCAGGTGCCATCTCCACAATGAAGGTTGGCTACAATGGATCTCTAACACTGTCCGTCTCTCGCCCTGACTGTACATTCTGTCAGATTGCCTTTCGCCCATATCTTGCTGTTATCAATCTGCTACATGTAATAAGGCCAAAGTATCACAGTTTCCGAGACCTCATGCTGTCTTACAGCCAGTTGTTTTCCATGTTCAGATCTGCTAGAATGTCGGTATTTGTCTTCTTCTTGGTCCACGACATTCTAAGGACTTTCCTGTAGTATTTGAGTCCAAGGACTTGACTTTTCTTCTATAGTGATAACGAAGCTGTCCATGACTCGTATCCATATATGTTGGATATATTCTTAAAATCTGTGTCAAAAACATGACCAATCTAGGCCCAATCCCAGGCAACCACCCAATCATTCAATCAGCAAACAAACAACCAATCAACCAACCAACCAACCAACCAATCAACCAACCATTCAATCAATCAATCAATCAACCAAATATTTAATTAATCAATCAACCAACCAACAAATCAACCAACCATTAAATCAATCAACCACCAATTAACAAACGAAACAGGAAACCAACCATTCAATCAATCAATCATTCATTTAATCAATCAATCAATCAATCAACTAACAACTCAACCAACAAACCAACCAACCGACCAGTCAGACAGTCAATCATTAAACCAACCAACCAACCAACCAACCAGTCACACAACGAACCCACCTTTCCAACCAACCGATCCCAAAGACATTTTAACACAACCGAAAATATAATCCAAACCTGAGGCCAGCCGTTTAAAATATGTTAATATCCCGTCCATTTCCCCAGGGGAGACCAATCTACTGTGTACACAACACCACGGATTGAGTCAGCGTCCCTCTGTCGAGATTAACCAGAAACACTGAACAGATAGCGCGGTCCGACAAACACCCATGGGAACATGTACCTTTAACCGCAAATATTTACTTACGTTCTGCATGAAGGATAATCCGAGGGACCGTAATTTTTAATCCGGAGAGCTGTAACTTCACTATTCACTTGTAACTGTCTTACAATTTCACGGATTTAGGGCAAGATTTGGGATACGCGGTTTTTGTTGCGGGAAAAAGGGGGTGTAGTTTTCCTAGATTTGCCATGAATATAGAAATTGAGGAAAGGTAATTCCATAGCAGGTATTTTCATAATTTTTTTGAGGAGAATGGCCTAGGAAAGAAAGGGATTGAGGAAGGGAACCGGACACCCCGAGTCATTAAGTTGTGGTTGAGAATATGTTAAGAGCTGAATTTGAATACGCCGACAGTAGTGTTTTTATGCTTCAAGGAAACTAATTCAGCAGCGATATATTTGTGGTACAGTCTGAAGGGGAACGAGGTAGATGGTTAATCAATCAATCAATCAATCAATCAATCAATCAATCAATCAATCAATTAATCAGTCAGTTAGTCAATCAGTCAGTCAGTCAATCAATGGAGGTCATCATGGCCGAATGGATAAGAGCTAGTTTAGTTTAGTTTTAGTTTAGTCGATGGATCAACATCACTGCACACGGGTGTAACCCATAAGTGCTCCGTTCTCCCCCTAATGGATAAGTGCGCTTGTTCTTAAACATCCGATGTGCTGATGCCGAGGTAGCGGGTTCAACCCCTACACTGGACAGTTGCACTAAAATTTTGACCTATCGTCCTTGACTTGTAGGAGGGGGGGGGGGGGGGGCGTGAGTTATAAGTACTTCCGGAGAGGCTTCGCCTGATGCGAGGGACACTGTTAATAGGAAAAGCTAATCCACACGCAAAATTCAGTCCAGTACTACTAGACATATTGTGTATGGACTACGTTTGCGTTCAAAGCGAAGGAGCGCAAAAAAAAAAATAAAAAAATAATCCGATGTGCTGTTACCGTAGCGTGGGTAGCGGGTTCAACCCCTACACCGGTCAGTTGAACTAAAATCTTGACTTCTCGTCCTTGACTTGGAGACGTAAATTACAAACACCTCTGAAGTCGTAATGGGCTCGCCCGATGACGAGGAACACTGGTAATAGGGAAAGCTAATCCACACGCAAACGTTAGTCCAGTGCACCAGAAGTAGCAGCACATATGTATAATACGCTTGAGTTCAAAGGCGAGCGAACGTTAGAAAATCAACCAATCAATTAATCAATCGGCCATTCAATCAATCAATTTAATAATCAGCCGGTCAATAATCCTCTAACCCACTCTCTCACTCAATCAATCCATACTTTGACGACCTAACTATCTATCTGTCTATCATCATCCCCTCCACTTGTGCAGCCAAGCGCCGTGGAAAGGAATAATTGACGTTCCAGCGACCGGTGCGCGGCAATGGATAGTGTCATTCCGTGCGATTGTACAATATCTTTAATACCGTGAATATATTTTCTCCTTGGGCGCCCTCCACCTCTCGTATCAGATCTTCTTTGGTGTAGTGCACATGTTGGTAACCTTTGGTGTTGCTTTCTAACGAGATGGCCGAAATATGTGATCTTCTACCTTTATCAATCTGTAACATCCCATTACTTCTTCAGTGATTGAATCTTATGAATTCCTTAGCAATAATTCTAAACAAGTGAATAGGCACAACGATCTCGGAGCAGTCATGAGATCTTATGGGGGTGTCTTGAAAATGTTAGAACAAGAATCGTTATGGCAAAGGTAGCCTTTTGTAAGATTGAAAACATACTGACCAATAAAAAGATATTAATTGCAATGAGAGAAAATGTTGAAGTGTTACATAGAACCTGTACTTTTGTAGGGATGTGAGACGTGGACAAGGAGCTGACAAGCTGAAAAACATCTAATGGCAGTGGAAATGTGGTTTCTAAGGAGAATGCAAACAGTACCGTGGAGAAATAAGCATCCTACAATAAATGAAAACCGTGAACTGATTAGATAAATTAGACGTAGATAGTCGCGATTTTTAGGAACGTTATGTGAAGAAATCAGTTGGAGAACATGGTGACAACTGGCAAGATTGAGAGGAGAAGAACAAGTGGAAGGCAGTTAGGTAAATATCTAGATGGCTTAGCCACATGGCATAATCGAGACAAAAACGACAAGAACTGATCCACGACTTTAGTGATCGTGTGAGATGGCGTAATATGACCGCCCACGCTTGTCGACATGGCACATGATGATGACGAGCGATAATTCGATATGGTCCAATGAACACTTTAGTGATCGGTAAACAGGACCTATTAAGACTTTAGCCGGCGATCTATAGCCTTTAGGACCTCTGCATTCTTTAAAGATCGGTCCAGAATATTCTTCATTTATCCGATATTTTAGTAATGGACGCAGTTGCGTTGCGACAGTTAACAGCAGATCTGCGTTATTTATGTCTTTCTCCCAACACGTCCGACTTCTTATAAAATTATACGAATCATCATCATCATCATCATCATCATCATCATCATCATCATCATCATCATCATCATCATCATCATCATCATCATCATCATTAATATCATCATCATCATCATCATCATCATCATCATCGTCGTCGTCATCATCATCATCATCATCATCATCATCATCATCATCATCATCATCATCAGCATCATCATCATCATCATCACCATCATCATCATTATCATGTGCCATACCGATAAGAGTGGGAGATCATGTTTCGCCATCTCACTCGATTACCAGAGTCGTGGATCAGCTCAGTGTTCCTATCTCGATCATGTCGAACGAACGAACAAACAAACAAACAAGCTTTATTTTCAAAGGATTAAGAATTAGGCACGCAGGCCCGTCTGACATCCTGCCCTTCTGTCACGTGATCAAGCCTTCCAGGTATTTACTTCTCTGCCCTCCCCTTGTTCTTTTCCCCTCAATCTTGCCAGTTGTCACCAAATTCTCCAAGTTGTTTCTTCTCATAACTTGACAAAACATGTTGACTGTCTACGTCTAATTTCTCTAATCAGTTTGCGATTTTCATTTCTTTCTTGTAGGACTTGGTCATTGTTTTTCTGTCCGTACATGGTATTCTTTGCATTTTCCTCAGAAACCACATTTCCACTGCCATCGGATGTTTTTCAGCCTGTTTGCTCATTGTCCACGCTTCACATCCATACAAAAACACGAATACATTAGCGTTTAAACCAGTGAATTGCATTAGGGCGTTCCCGAATGATCTCTACTTCCATATATAGACTTTGCCCCACAGTCAACTTTCTTGTGCTGTACAACACGTTCTTTTGACTTATATAAATTATATCCCCGCCCTCCCTTTCTGTTTCCGCGGGTCGTGCAAATATTTCCCACATATAGCAAAACTGAGAATTAAAACAGCCTGTCACTTTCACTCTTTATTTTCTCACTTTAAACTCTTTATTTTCCATTCAGCTGCTACATTCTCTAACGATATCCTGGATATTATCTGTAATTGCTAAAGGCCTATCTCTGTGAACAACCTGCACCCTTAACTAAACAGGCTAAATAAGTATAACAATACAATTAATTTCCTCTCCTTTACAGGCCATTGCAATCAACCCCATCATTTTGGTGGCTTTTTTATGATATCTCGGCAAGTTTTACGTTCAGTAGTTTGCCAATAATTTATGAACAACCCGCACACATGTCATTGTATGAAAACCAAGACAAGCCGGTATGTTGCCAAATCCTCCCTAGCTGTGTTTCGAAACCGGTTTGCGGGACTACTAATTGCGTCTGTAACACCTTTCTCCACAGAGTTGGCAGATAAGTATAGGGAAGCGATATATAAAGAGACCAAGAACCCCGGAGAAGAGAATTAGAGACTGGGAGATTGTTAATATATGAAAGTCGTGGACAGTGCTGTAAGGAAAAGCATAGGATAGAATGGCTTGGAGTAAGTTGGCCAGAAGACTTATGCTTCAGAGAGGGATTTTAAAAAAACACTGAAGAGGAGAACAAAGCTGTAATAGCCAAGTATGCAGGTCACGGAGGCCACTCAACAGCGACGACCCTTAGGAGTCCCCCCAAGAAAATTGCACTCGTAAACCGAACGACGTAGGTTGAAATCGAATACAGTATTTTCGGAGTGCGAGACAACGGCGTACCCACTTGGCTACTGACATCAAGAAGAAAAGGAATAACAAGAAGAAGAGGAAGAAGAGGAGGAAGAGGAGGAGGAAGAAGAAGGAAGGAAGGAAGGAAGGAAGGGAGGGAGGAAGGAATAAAGGAGTGCAGAGGGCAGATGAAGGCAGAAGAAAGATGGAAGAAGAATGGAAGGAAGAAGAAATAAGGAAGAAGAATAAGTAGCAGAAGAAGAAGAAAGAAGAAGAAATAAGAAGGAAGAAGAAGAAGAAGAAGAAGAAGAAGAAGAAGAAGAAGAAGAAGAAGAAGAAGAAGAAGAAGAAGAAGAAGAAGAAGAAAAAGAAGAAGAATCATACAATATAAACTAACACACAGTAATGCAGCATTACAGAACGCTGTTATCTACTGCCTGTAGTACCTTCCGGTGGAGGACAAGGGGGGTCTTGAATTGTATATGTCCAAGCATTCTTAATGGGGTAACTTAGTGAGTTTTTCTGTTTCGTATCAGTGGCCCATATGTCCAAGCATTCTTAATGAGGTAACTTAGTGAGTTTTTCTGTTTCGTATCAGTGGCCCATATGTCCAAGCATTCTTAATGAGGTAACTTAGTGAGTTTTTCTGTTTCGTATCTGTGGCCCATATGTCCAAGCATTCTTAATGAGGTAACTTAGTGAGTTTTTCTGTTTCGTATCAGTGGCCCATATGTCCAAGCATTCTTAATGAGGTAACTTATTGAGTTGTTCTGTTTCGTATCAGTGGCCCATATGTCTAAGCATTCTTAATGAGATAACTTATTGAGTTTTTCTGTTTCGTATCAGAGGCCCATATGTTCAAGCATTCTTAATGAGGTAACTTATTGAGTTTTTCGGTTTCGTATCAGTGGCCCCCCGGGAAGGTTAACCCGGTCAACAAATGTCCGCAGAAGTCGGATGTGTCGGCCTAACGGCGCAAGAACGCAGCTCTGCTGTAAACAGGCACAACGCATTCACGTCCGAAAAAAAACTCCGGATGAACGAAGAAGAAGAAGAAGTATCAGTGGCCCATATGTCCAAGCATTCTTAATGAGGTAACTTATTGAGTTTTTCTGTTTCGTATCAGTGGCCCATATATCCAAGCATTCTTAATGGGGTAACTTATTGAGTTTTTCTGTTTCGTATCAGTGGCCCATATATCCAAGCATTCTTAATGAGGTAACTTATTGAGTTTTTCTGTTTCGTATCAGTGGCCCATATGTCCAAGCATTCTTAATGAGGTAACTTATTGAGTTTTTCTGTTTCGTATCAGTGGCCCATATGTCCAAGCATTCTTAATGAGGTAACTTATTGAGTTTTTCTGTTTCGTATCAGTGGCCCATACGTCCAAGCATTCTTAATGAGGTAACTTATTGAGTTTTTCTGTTTCGTATCAGTGGCCCATACGTCCAAGCATTCTTAATGAGGTAACTTATTGAGTTTTTCTGTTTCGTATCAGTGGCCCATATGTCCAAGCATTCTTAATGAGGTAACTTATTGAGTTTTTCTGTTTCGTATCAGTGGCCCATATGTCCAAGCATTCTTAATGAGGTAACTTATTGAGTTTTTCTGTTTCGTATCAGTGGCCCATATGTCCAAGCATTCTTAATGAGGTAACTTATTGAGTTTTTCTGTTTCGTATCAGAGGCCATATGTCCAAGCATTCTAATGAGGTAACTTATTGAGTTTTCTGTCTGGTATCAGAGGCCTATATGTCCAAGCATTCTCAATGAGGTAACTTATTGAGTTTTCTGTCTGGTATCAGTGGCCCATATGTCCAAGCATTCTTAATGAGGTAACTTATTGAGTTTTTCTGTTTCGTATCAGTGGCCCATATGTCCAAGCATTCTTAATGAGGTAACTTCTATTGAGTTTTTCTGTTTCGTATCAGTGGCCCATATGTCCAAGCATTCTTAATGAGGTAACTTCTATTGATTTTTCTGTCGTCTTCCTCTGGTCCCATGTTTAACTGATTCAGGGCCAAACAAACAGTAGATTTGGACCAAACATGGTACACAATGAAATGAACATGTATTATAGTGCACATTTGCTTTCACTGAGCACTCCCAACTGCGGATATACCGCAAAACGAAACAAATAACACGACGACCTTAGTATGGCGATATATCGACCTTCTTTCTGTCGAAATGGGAGGTCACATATGGTGATATACAGGGTGTACTTTTAATGACTGTGCAGTGTTTGAAAATATTGCCGGTCCTATTTTTGTATTTACCCATTATGTTATATGAAATTTACAGAGGGTGAATATACAACTTGGACCGGCAATATTTTCAAACACTGCACAATCATTAAAAAATACACCCTTCATTATCCTTTGGCAGTGAAACAGTTAGCAAACCAGATGAAAAGTTTACGCCCGTCCGACTGTGACTATACATGTAACAGAAGAGTGTTATACAGTCATTGGGAAAGGGGGGGGGGGGGGGGAGAACAAACATATCAACCCGAGCTAAACTCAATACTGAGAAGGTTGGTTATTAACAGATTCGATACCAAACAAAAAGTAGATTTTGACCAAACGAAAAGTAGGTTTTTACCAAACAAAATGTAGGTTTCGATCATAGAAAAAGTAGGTTTTGACCCCCCCCCCCTCCCCAATGGATGGCCGAACATTGGAGGTAGGGATTTGGCACAGTTGTGACCTTGAAAGTTGTTAATATGGTAGCAGACATGTTGTATTATATATCATATTAAAGCAAGTTGCTTAGGGAAAACTACTGTCTGGATATGTTAATTGAGACAACATTTTGCAGTGGCAACATTTCGACGGTATATAAACCCATGGCAGATACAGGAAGTTACTTAAGACGATTAATCATCCCATGGCACTTATTCAGTTAAGACACATAAAAATGAGGAAAATTACTAATTGTGGACATTTAACCCGAATTGACGGCAAAAGTGGAAGATGATGATGATGATGATTTTGATCATGATGCAGATTTTTTTTGTTTTGATGCTCGCTCGCTTTGAACTCACGCGTAGTCCATACACACTATTTATAGTAGTGATGGACTGAATTTTGCGTGTGGGATAGCCTTCCTTATTAACAGTGTCCCTCGCCATCAGGCGAGCCCACTCCGACTTCAGAGGTACTTGTAATTAACATCCCCAAGCCAAGGACGACAGGTCAACATTTTAGTCCAGCTGACCGGTGTATGGGGTGAACCGCTAGCCTCAGCATCAGCACACCAGATGACTAAGAACACGTATTCTTATCCATTCGGCCATGCGGACCTGCATGATGAAATGATGATGATGATGATGATGATGATGATGATGATGATGATGATGATGATGATGATGATGATGATGATGATGATGATGATGATGATGATGAACAAGATATGAAAGTCTAGAAAAGATAATTATGCAGGGTAATGTACTAGGAAAACGGAGAATAGAAGGACCGCAATATATATATTTATCAGTTATAATTGACGTATGGCAGCAATTTAAACAGGAAATAGCTTATGCTTCTTGGCGGATTTGAATGTATAAAATTGACCTGGGTCTACCTGGCCTAACACGGGTACCAGGAAATGTCTTGGGAAGTAAAAGCGGTCGACGTGATACTGACCACATCACCCCAGGAATTATGTTAAACATCTTAGTTGCATGTCCTTTACAGGACGTCGCAGTGAATCCCAGCATTTGTTAGCTGTTTGTGATTTTTTTGGGCAAGTTTACGTTCAGTAGTTTGCCATTGCTTTCTAAACGACCAACACACATGCGGAAAATATCAACGCAAGGCAGCCTGCTGCCAAATCAACCGCAGATGTGTTTTGAACACGGTATGCGGGATTACAAACTGCGTTCGTAGCCCCTTCGCCACAGAGTCGAGTTATAATTGATCTATAAACAATATGGGCTTGCCACGACATGTCCAATGAGCCCTGAAAGCGTGCCAAAGGGGCCCACACTTTCTTAATTATATTGGTTATGATGGAAAACAATTTCCAGAGACTGCAATGGTTGCCATCTGTGATACCAAAGAAACCCTGCTCATAATCAGTGTCGTGTCTGGGAAGTTGAAATACTTTCTTTAGCCACATCAAACGTCACAGGGGCTTCGACAGAATAGACATGAAAGGTATTGTGCTTCTGGGAGAAGAGGCAGTGGTCAACTAGCGAGAGGATGGACACTGGACAATATAGGCACCTTGGGCATGAGGGTGCGTGAGGCAGGAGACATGGCCAGAGATGAAGACACTTTTCATGGCGTCATAATGAGAGCTGCGTTCTGCAAAGGATCTGTAGCATAAAACTGTTATGGGGGAGAAGTTCTCCACAAAACAGGTAAATCCCATTTAAACTGGTGAATAGATGGGATATCCCATTTATCCTGGTGATACAGATGAAATATCCCATTTATCCTGGTAATACAGGTTAAATATCCCATTTATCCTGTTGATAAGGGTTAAATATTCCATTCCCCGGGAAGGTTAACTCGGTCAACAAATGCCCGCAGAAGTCGGTTGTGTCGGCCTAACGGCGCAAGAACGCAGCTCTGCTGTAAACAGGCACAACGCAATCACGTACGAAAAAGAAAAAAAAACTCCGGATGAACGAAGAAGAAGAAGATATTCCATTTATCAACACCTATAACGTCAATATTGTTCTGAAAACTATGAAAATAATTCATCTATAACTGATTCTGTGCCGAACAAACAGCATGTTTTGACCAAACGATAAAAAATGGACAGCGAAAACTTGGAAGTAGGGGTGTGTCACAGTCATGCCTTAAAAGTTGTTAATATGGTAGCAGACATGTTGTATTATAACACAACACAATGACAACATTTCAGCGATATATAAACCCATGGCAGATACCTGAAGTCGCGTAAGACGATTTAAGCATGCCGTGGCACTTAATCAGCTCATGTTAGTTACATGCTTGATCTTTACAGGAGGTCGCAGTCAACTCCAGCATTCATTGGTTGTTTATAATTGTCTAGGCGATTTTGCATTCAGTAGTTTGCCGTTGCTTTCTGAACGGCCGATGCTCATACTCTTGCGAAAAAAACAAACGCAAAGTGATATCTCTTAAAATAGCCTTCAGCTGACTTCCAACCGATTATATCAGGACCGTGAAACCGCATACACTAACCCCAAACCACATAATATTTAATAGTAAATTATGCATCGGAAAAAAGCAATAATGCACCAAACACTCACTTCACTTAAGAGTTAACTATCATCGATCAGCAATAAGACGAAGGCTGGCGATTTTTGATTGGCTTTGATGGGGATTGATTTTCTTTGATGGCTATTGATTGTCTTTGATGGCGATTGACTGTCAATGACAATACGCACTAAAAGTAAAATCAAAACAAAACGAAACACCAACAGGAAAACAAATCCAGTTTGGAACCAACAGCAGGAGCCGACTGTGGTTTTGTGAGGTGTTAGGATCATCACAGGTTTTAGTCCCGCGCTTCCGGTGGCCGGTCATTCCGTCATGTAGCGAGCGACAACGGCAAGTATCGAACTTTCGCAGGATCGCGATTGCGCCATTGCCAGCGGAACGTCACAACCGTTACACCAACGCACTATCAAGCACTATCAAACAACTGTCATTACTGCCTATAGTACCTTGCAAGGGGGGGGGGGGGGGAGATCTTGAGCCTGAGGAATTAAGCCCGCCTGGCTAGTGCAGTCGCCGCAAACTGTGCAGGTTACGGATTATTTTTTATTTCCTCCTACAGACCAACAACAAAAAAATAAATCCGGACTCATTAATGGTGACCGGCGTTCTAGCCCCTCGGCCAGTCACTCATAACAGTAAGCACTAACAGTATGTAGTATATTAAGCCTGAGGGCAGTTATACCTGTGGATATCAACATGAATGGCCAACCACTTCAGCAGTTACACAACTTCATGCACCGTTTCGACAGTTACAAGACATTGTCTCTAGACTAAGAATATGAAAATAAAATAGAAGGGTCGTTTTACACGTCCTATTGCATGTTGGGTAAATGATGTTTGTGCCATATTTTCAGAATTCAATCGGTACTCAGTGGACAATGTGTTATATATAGGGTGTATTTTTACTGACTTTTGCTTGAAAATATTGCCTGTCCAAGTTTTGCATTCACCATCTGTAAAGTTCATGCAACATAATAGGTAAATACAAAACTTGGACCGGCAATATTTTCAAACACTGCCCAGTCATTAAACATACACCCCATAACACACTGATGGCCTTTACTTTCCGTGACATTCTTGGTACACATTTTAGGTTAACTCGATCCGGAAGGCCAGGTCAGTTTAAAACTCCGCCTCGATTTGGGATTCAAACACGTATCCATCGTGTCGGCAGCCAAGCATGCTAGCCACTAGGCTTGCGCGGCCCGCAGAAGAAGAATGGGAGGGTGTGACACGGCAAGATGGCTACTGCATTTGGGGAATTAACGAAGGCTTGGGGGAAACACGAAACTAAACATAAGGATAACGATTTCCCTCATGTGTCGACTTATTACTATGTTGTATTGATCTCACACGTGGATAGATAGGTAATCGGCATGGGGTATGAGACATACCTCACTAACTTCCTTCTGAGCTGCCATGACAAGTAATAACAACAAATGACAGGTATTGATCACACCAAATGGCAGGAATTGATCACACCAAATGGCAGGAATTGACCACAACAAATGGCAAGACGGCATAACCGGGGGGGGGGGGGGGGGGGGGGGCGCTTAACCATAAGAGATGGCAATAATTAACAACAAATGATAGGACTTGGCCACAACAAGTGGCAAGACTTCGTAGCAAGGGACGTAATTTGACCACAACAAAATGCAAGACTTCATAACAAAGGACAGAACTTGACCACAAGAAGGTTCAGAACTTGACCACAACAAAATGCAGGAGTTAACCACAAACTGAGAAGTATGACAGTTGGCTAAGCTCCCACTCAGGACACGGCCCAGTTTCAGAAGACACTCCTGTAATGCGCCTAAGCCCGCAGTAGGGAGCTGCTAGGACCTTCACATTATTATAGGCATGAGTAGGCAGGGTAATAGTTGGCTAGCCTTTCCTTCACGTAGCGAACGATAGAGCTGCCATCGAAAACTTGACCGGCCGCACTCATTCGGTTGTCAGCGGAATGTCCTAACTGTTACACTGAAAAATTAAACTGAGTCCTCCTTCTCCGTGAGTCTGTTGACCGGAAGTGACCTAAGGACATAGGGATTTTTTTTTTAAAAGAGGAAAGGAGTGGGTTACTCTAGAGCAGGGGTAGCCAATACGAGGCCCGCGGGCCGCATGCGGCCCACCAGGAGTCATGTTGCGGCCCGCGGGGTGGGAAGCGACGATGTGGTAGAAGCTGTAGCACCCTTGCTTGTTTACTTTAATGTTTAAAAAAATAGGTGCGTGGCCCAGCAGGAATTATTATTTATGAAATTCGGCCCGCCTGCTGAAAAGGTTGGCCACTCCTGCTCTAGAGAGTAACGACACAAATGGAAAGGGACAAGAAAGGGAATCAACATATAACAAGGGAATACATACTTCTTCCTCTTCTTCTTCGTCAGTATTCCGAGCCATTTAGGTTCTTTGCTGCAGATACAAGCCGTCTCCATTCGTCTCTCTGGTTGACCTTCTCTTGCCAGTCGCTGATTCCAAGTGCTTGTAGGTCTGTATGTATATTATATCTTCACCGTCTTCTTGGTCTACCTCGGGGTCTACGGTTATTTATTTCTTGAGTGTAAGCGAGTTTTGTTTTCCTATTATCTTCCATTCTTTCTATATGCCCCAGCCATTGCAGTCTATTAGCTTCATGATACCAGTGATTAGCGGCGACTTAAATCTATATATATAAATCAAAGTGTATGTATGTAAATATGTATGTATGTAAATATGTATGTCCTTTATTTTTTCGCTAACGGCCCATCCGATTGAGATGAAATTTTCTACACGCCTTACTTTCATTCCAGAGCTGTCAACTGTCATAGTTTTTTTTCCTTCTTCCTCCACCTCCCTCCTCCCCCTCCCAAAATACGTACGTAAATATATGATGATGATGATGAAAGAATCCCCGAACCAAAACGCTAGGGAAAGGGAAGAAAATGACGTGACTACACATTAGCTAAGGGACTTAACTCTAGAAAAAGTTATTTCAAGGGGCATAACTTTTAATAACATTGTTGTATAACTTATAGTCATATTGTTGTATCGTTTTCAATGATTTATAAACTCTTTGTCTATAGTTATGTACCGGCATATGAGTTATAATAAATAATGATACAATCTTTTAGACATTTTCAAAGTTTACATAAAAATAATGCATAATGCATAACATTGTAACTCATCTTTCTATACTTAAGAAGTTATCTAAAAGATGTTGAACAATATCATCGCATATTTAGTGTTTTCCGCCATCATATCGACACGATTCGCTTGACAGCACTTCTCAGCATTGGAGGCGCTTCATCGTACACTACAAGATTTCAGAGGAAATGAACAGCTCTTCGGTGGCGCACTTATTTTATTGTCTGGTGATTTTCGACAAACTCTACCAGTTATACCACGTTCAACACCCGCTGATGAACTTAATGCATGTCTGAAATCATCAGTTTTGTGGCGACACGTTCAGAAATTGACTTTGAAGACCAACATGCGTGTACAACTACAACATGATGCATCCGCAGAAGTTTTCGCAAAACAATTGTTGGATATTGGGAATGGAAAAATGCCAATCGATGAATCCACACATAGTATCACGTTGCCAACAAACTTCTGTAACATCACAGCAACTATAGACGAATTAATTGACAAAGTTTTCCCAAATATGGCACGGAATCACAAAAATCATCAATGGCTCAGTGCACGTGCTATATTAGCAGCTAAAAACAACGATGTCAATGCCATCAATTGCGCCATTCAAAACGAAATACCAGGCGAAGCGACAACGTATAAGTCCATCGATTCTATGATGAATCAAGACGAAGTTGTCAATTATCCAACTGAATTCTTGAATTCCCTTGATTTGCCAGGCATACCGCCGCACGTTTTAACATTGACATTTAACCCATTCTGCCTTGATTATTGCTTGAGACTCCTGCCTCTGAACCACTTGGATCCAACATTGATTATCCTCTAAACATGATTGTCAGAAGATGTTGATTTAAGTGCCGGGGTCCATGTGGTACTTCCAGCATGCCAGCACAATAATAACAACATCAAGTGCTGTTGTGTTTAGAAAATAGGTGCATAACATCGTATATTCACAGCAAATGCCCGGTATCAGTTGCAAGTTTATTTGTTGCTTTCACTTTCTGTATTTCAAACTGCTATAATAATAACTCTTTCTGTTCCAGGAGTTTATTACTTTAAAATAACACATTTGTATGATATTCTTCATGTCAAGTTTCTCAAATACAAAGTTAGTTTATCTATTTGCAAATTATTTAAAGTAGCCTCAGCAAGTGTTACATAAAAACTGCACGTCATTACGAGTGCAAATGACTCAAGAGTCTCATTGTTGATGTTAACCTAATGAAGAAATAAATCACTATTACTGCCTCTAAAATTGTCTTATTTAAAACGAAATCAGCCACAGGCAAGTGAGGACTACATTATTGTATTACTTTAGGCTGACCGTACATACTTCACGAAATCATGCTCATTATGTGAACGATCCTGCAAGATTCTCGACTCTACAGCAGACAATATAACTATAGTGAATATTTCTTGAATTCAATAATTCAGTTTTCCATTTCATGTTTTTAACTTGGCATTGCTTGTCAGGTTCTGGGCGAAGCCGGGCCGGATCAGACAGATAGACAGACAGATAGACAGACAGACAGACAGATAGATAGTCGGGAACTGGAACGTGAGCTTATATGACTACTTATATGAATTAAATGAGATGCTCCACACCAGGAGCTGGGCGATGCCGGGCCGGGTCAGACAGACAGACAGACAGACAGACAGACAGTCGGTAACGGAAACGGGAACTTATATGACTACTTATATGAATTAAATGAGATGCTCCCCACCAGGGACTGGGCGAAACCGGGCAGGGTCAGGCAGACAGATAGACAAACAGATAGACAGACAGATAGACAGTCGGGAACGGGAACTTATATGACTACTTATATGAATTAAAAGAGATGCTCCACACCAGGAGCTGGGCAATGCCGGGCCGGGTCAGACAGACAGACAGACAGACAGACAGACAGACAGACAGACAGACAGATAGACAGTCGGTAACGGGAACGGGAACTTATATGACTACTTATATGAATTAAATGAGATGCTCCCCACCAAGGACTGGGCGAAGCCGGGCCGGGTCAGCTAGTAGATCATAAATGTCTTTGTTGCTTCTTCTTTTCCACTCTCCACTTTGTGTATCCCTAATAGGCCCAAAGATGCTTCTTAAGACTTTGTTCTCAAAGGTTTGTAACAAGGTTTCGTCTCCTTTAGTTGTACTCCAGGTTTCAGAGCCATACAGCACAACTGGTCTGATCAGTGTTTTGTATATTGTGATCTTGGTATTACGAGATGGCACATTTGATTTTAGCAGATGTTGAAGTGCATAGTGTATCTTATTTCCAGAGTTGATTCTAGCTTGTATTTCTTCCCTTATTATGTTGGAGCAGTTGAAGATTGTACCCAGGTATTTGTATGTTTCCGTTCTTTTAATGATCATATTATCTGTGCAGCATATAAAAAGAGAATACAGACTGTTAGGGAAATTTGGTGGGAGGGAATACCGGTTGCCTTTTGGTAACAATCCAGTCTGCACTACACATTAAAACAGGCCCGCGCACGCCAGAGGCGGGCGTCGTAAATTCTTGGCTACTTCACCCTCCCTTCTGAACGGATTCCTCACTTTCAATGGCGTCACAAAAGAAATGTTATATAGATTGCAGAGTGTTCGCCTTGGGATTGTCAAGTTACCCGATAGCTCTGTAGATCATGGGTATCCGATGTCTTCACTGGAGCGAGAGATTCAAACTAAGTTCAGAGGACACAATCACCTTGTTCTTGCTCTAACACAGCATTCACCGTGTTTCTGCTTTCACAACGCGCAAATTGTTTTCAACACAGTCTGCCTGTGTTATTTGTCTTTGCTGTGTGTTTTCATTGCATAATTACTAATTCCTTCATTGGTATTGACGAACCCGACACGGCTCAGCTGATGAAGAATTGTCATTCTGATGAACGTGCAAGTTGCCCATAGCTGTTTTGGGGACGTGTAAAGTAAAGTAAAGTAAAGTAAAGTAAAGTAAAGTAAAGTAAAGTAAAGTAAAGTAAAGTAAAGTAAAGTAAAGTAAAGCACATCACAGCACAACACAGCAAAGCAAAGCAAAGTAAGGTAAAGTAAAGTACAGTACAGTACATTACAGTACAGTTCAATACAGTACAGTATAGCACAGCACAGCAAGGACCCTTTTGCACGCATTAACCCACATTGAACAAATGGTAGACACAAATGTGTATAGTCCAAACGGCACATAGATAGCCTTTACTTCCCACGACAATTCGTGGTACCAACTTTAGGCTGGGTCCATGTGGGATCCCAGGTCAATTGTACAAATGTGGGTCAACTGCAGGGACCCATATGGTATGCTCATTTGTGATAGATCCAACAATAGAGAACTAATGGACTTTGATTTACTAGGTAATGTTGGTTTTGCTTTCTGAACGGCTAAAGCCTTAAATCATCGAAATCAGCAAAAAGCGGCCTGGTTTCAAATCTCCCCCAGCTGATTTTAAACCCTCGATTTGTTGTGACAGAGGAATTATGAAACTGCTCAATTCATTATTTCCCAATCTACAGTGGCCGGTTATTTTGTACATGAGTTGTATTAAAACAAATACATGAAAGTAAAGGACTCCTTTACACTTCTAGTGGGGGATTGTGTATGTGGTGTTAGTTCCATATTATTTAGGGTGGTAATATCTTACCGACCGCCTTTGCTTCCCAGAATATTTCCTGTGACCCAGTTTAGGCTGAACCCACCTGGAAGCCTAGGTCAGATGGAAGCCATGACCACCGCGTCGGTAGGCGAGTGCCTAGCCACTGCGGATCTCTTACCTTGACGTATTTGCCAATAACACATGTACAGTATAACACAGCCTCGCCACCCCATTGTGGCTCAGCTGCAAGGCGAGGAATGTAAAAACATTTCAACGGCCGAATGTCCGCAGTGACAGGGCTTATTATTCTTTTCCAACTCGCTTGTGTGCGACATAACTTCAATACGAATAAAACTGCAATCTAGAAAATTGCGAAATGCACATCAAGGCAAATATCCATACTCTTGGTTCTTTATTTATTTTATTCTTTTAGGGTTCCATTCTTGACATATGGTTGACGAATAGAAACATGTTGAGCTCATCGTATGAAAGAAGTTAACAAAATATACACTGACTTGGGTTGCCCGAAGTTTTCTTTTCAAGTGTGTCTTCTAGTCTCTTAGAAGTATACACAATATCAATCTTCAATTTTTACTGTCTTCTAAGGGCACGTTCTGTATGTCTTAGTTAATGCTCTGTCCCAATGTAAACTCTATTTTCTTCAGATGTCAAGATCATGCCTTATCAGGTTGGATTCCAAACGTCAACTACCTTCTAGTTTGTTGTGGTTATTAACCTACGTTCTACTCAACCATTTCTTACGTAACTTCTGTGCGCTTTAGTACGGTTTGTTCTATTCAAAACCCAAACCAATAATCTAAATTCGTTATCCTAATTCCATGTCCGAGCTTCGCCATGTCGCCTTATAACAGTGGCACTGATATATATGGATGGCTATATAAATGTTGCGTGACTTTTATAGTATGTTACTGTCAACCCCAATCCCGGCCCTTTTACTATGCAAGTCTACGTTCAGTAGTTTGCCACTGCTTTCTGAACAAGAAGTCAACGTTGAAATCCACATGACCGTACTCCGATGTCAGCGCACCGGAAATTTATATCATTTCCTTATTTCTCTCGCGCAGTTTTTTTTAATATTCTTGCTGTGGTCGCGTGGCCAAGCCAAGAACGAGCAGTTAACATGTTAGTCCAAC
>OY992879.1:92857802-93020302 GCA_963921405.1 Cepaea hortensis | reverse complement strand
CATTAAGGAAATTAGGAATCCCATTAATTATGTCTAAAGTTACGTGAAGTGTCATTCATATCATCAGGGTAATAAGATATGCTACAAACGTGCCCAAAGTAATAAGAAATGTCATAAGAATCACCAAAGTAATTTAAAAAGCCAAATGTATCATGAAGGAGATTAGACAGGCCACAAGTATTATCAAAGAAATTAGAATGTCACAAGTGTCATTAAAGGAATCAGAAATGCTGTAAATAAAGTAAAGGAAATTGGAATGTAATAACTATCTTCAAGGAATTTATAATTTAATCAATATGCTCAATGACATTATAATGTATGGCGTTGAGTAGTTGAGACGAGATAAGTCAAGAACCTACATTATAGCAGTCGCGACATTCCCATATGTATTCCGTCCTCATCTTCAACGGCCAGCGAAAAGTCCTGATACTAATGGTACCAATTGCAGTCTAATCATGTGTCCGTTTTAGCCACAGCGATAGAATGGCGTCCGTTTTAGCCGCAGCGCTACAATGGCGTCCGTGTTGAAAGAACGGAAATAATATATTTAGATCCCCCGGGAAGGTTAACCCGGTCAACAAATGCCCGCATAAGTTGGATGTGTCGGCCTAACGGAGCAAGAACGCAGCTCTGCTGTAAACAGGCACAACGCAGTCACATCCGGAGGAAAAAAAACTCCGGATGAACGCAGAAGAAGAAGAAGATATATTTAGATCAATCGGCACTTGATGTGTACCGTGACTTTAACCACACGGCAGCCATTGCTTCCTGTGTAATTGTCTGGTACCTAGTTTAGGCTAGATCTACCCGACAGTCCTGCTCAATTAATAAAATCTCCTCTTGAGAGAATTCGAACACTTGAACTCCGTACGGTATGTTTGCTTTCTAGTTACGATGCTGCTGCTCATTAAGTGTTTTTTTTTTTTTTACATTTTTTGACTGAGTCTGCGTTTCTTTATCTTACTGCAGCTGACCAACTCGGTGGGTCTTTTTCTATTGCAGGTTCATATTTCTTATCTTACCACTGCGGGTCAACGGTATCTATCTACTTGAATGACACTTTTCCTAATGCATGATCAATATTGTTAAGATCGCCGGTCTCCCTAGTCTAGGGGTTACACGACTTTCTCCGTAATCCCATATACTCTCGTGAGTAACGTGACGTGCGCGAGAATTGGTAGCGGTTCTCTCCGCGTGGGTAACTTACGGGTATGTGAGCCGGTCGCTCAGAAAGCAATGGCAAACTACTGAGCGTAATCTTGTCAAGAAATCAACAATCAGCTGAAAGATGCTGATGTTGACAGCGATGTCCTGTAAAAGATATGCCGAACCAAAAAGAAAAAAAATTTTAAATCATCATTAAGCTGCGCGGATCGACCATCATCAAGATGGATACAGGACATTAAAGAGATCTTGGATATGAACATGAATGAGACGGGGAAACTAAGAAATGATCGAGAGTGATTCTGGGCAAATAACATTCTACAGTGATGCTACGATGCGGATTCGAATCGATAACCACTGGAAAGGCAGAAGAACGTCTGGCCACTTCGCTACCGCGACACACTGTGCAACCGGAGCTTTCTTGATTTCTTCCTCTTTCATTCGCTTGAAATGTGTCTATATCTGCAATGTTGTCTCTTGTATACATTTCACTGTCTTTTTTATCGCAGTCCTTGTCCCTGGGTGAGCTCGAACCACTAATGTTTGGTTTGCAGCCGAACGCACTAACCGATTGCTCAAAATAATTTAAAAAACAACTATCATTTGCTTATAATAGCAACAATACCATCGCCGCACTTTTGTTCTGTTAGGATCACACACTCTACCTGGCGACCAACTTGCATTAATCTTGTGAGCAAATCTACAGTTGACTAGTCGGTAAATGTCGATATATCGTTATTTAGGGCGCTGAGAATAAATTACATCCGCTAATGAAAAAAAAAAAAAAAAATGTCCACCAAGTGCTAAATATGCGTGCATCATCGTAGCTTACGAGGAACATTGACCATAACTAGTATCAGTTAGTTAGTTGACAGATCAACCTCATTGCACATCAAGCCATTCAGTACATAAGTGCTCGGATCCCCTTCTCAGTAAATCCTGCAGTGTATAGCAGCTAACGACACCAGTTCTCTGTTGGTTTGTTAATTTTCTTTGGCTTCCTTGCATAGTGTTCTTGTCTGGCCACACCTCTTTATAACTAGTATCATTAGCATCCACTGTCTGCAATTGCCATCTACTATTTTGATATTGTGTTATACAGGAAAACGGTTATCAGGATTTGTAAAAAGATTGCATGTCCTGTGCAGGACTTTGCAATCAAACCTAGATTAATTTTCTAGGCAGTCTTCTTCATCTTCTTCTTCTTCTTCTTCTTCTTCTTCTTCTTCTTCTTCTTCTTCTTCTTCTTCTTCTTCTTCTTCTTCTTCTTCTTCTTCTTCTTCTTCTTCTTCTTCTTCTTCTTCTTCTTCTTCTGCGTTTTTCGGAAAGTTGTCTTAGACGTAATTGCGTTGTGCCTGTTTTCAGTAGAGCTGCGATAGTTTGAACCTTTCGGCCGACACATCTAACTTCTTCAGGCATTTGTGGGCCGGGTTACCTTCCCGGGTATTTCGTAGGATGTTTGACTCTCACAGCTCACTGTTGTGGTGTTTGCCCCATCCCAGCTGGCCCATTTCGAACAGCTGAAGACATCCCGCTCAAGGGAAAGCAGGGGCAGAACATGGGCATTCCCCGCCACCGCCATCCAAGGAGGCTGCCATAATTGCAGAACCGATACATAATGCTCTGGAACTGGGCTCACTCGAGGTTCTAGGCAATCTTACTTTCAGTAGTTTAACATTGATTTTTGAACGAGAAGTCAACACTTATAACCAAATGACTGATGTAGAGAATTAACCTGTTAATTAGCCACCAGCGTACCCTAAATTTTATATCTACATCGCTGTTATTCTCTCCGTCAAGTCGGCAGCTCGTCTTTGATTACCGGCTGCGATTATAATCCAATCGTATCATTAGATGTTGCTGTCCGGTATTGCCATCTGATTTTGCTGTCTTCTGATGGAAACTTTCTGACATCTTGTATTAACCCGTGCGATTGAAACACTATCGTCATTTGTTAGCACTATATACTAAAGCTAGTTGGACTTCCCTTACAAGTCTTTGCAATCAACCTCAACATTTAGCTGTTGTTTATGATTTCCTAGGCAGGTTTTCGTTCTCTCTCTCTCTCTCTCTCTCTCTCTCTCTCTCTCTCTCTCTCTCTCTCTCTCTCTCTCTCTCTCTCTTCTCTCTCTCTTTCTCTCTCTCTCTCTCTCTCACACACACACACACACACATATATATATATATATATATATATATATATATATATATATATATATATATATATATATATATATATATATATATATATATCCGAGATAGTTGATATTATAATTATTTATACTTTTTTTTGATTGTCTTTTCATATCAGGTCTGGAGTTCCTACGGGCACACGCCGGTATGCCCTCGCTAACTCTCACTAACGGACTTGATCCAGGTGCCACGCTAGGCTTGCCCATCCAAGTCAGAGATCCACATGGATCTCACCTGTCACCTTCTAAAGGCAGTCCTCCTCATGGCAGATCCTCTCCTCGGCCCGGCAGTGCCAACACAACCTCAACCGGCCTTTCATCATCCGCTCTGAGCTCGGGACTTAACGCCCTGAACCTCATCCAGACACCCAAACATGGAGGACTCAAACCATCATCCTACAGCTCCCCGCCACCCATCGCTTTGAACCCAGAACACAACGTCTGCAAGCTGATAGACTACAGAGGCTCTCAAGTGGCCGCATTCATGGTGGACAACCGCGAATTGATATGCCTGCCGCAGGCGTTTGAACTCTTTCTGAAGCACCTGGTCGGAGGCTTACATACGGTCTACACAAAGCTTAAGCGTCTGGAAATCACACCTGTAGTATGCAACGTGGAGCAGGTTCGAATCCTGCGTGGTCTAGGAGCTATACAACCAGGGGTCAACAGGTGCAAGCTGATTTCTTGTTCAGAGTTCGACACGCTGTACGATGACTGCACAAACTCAAAGTGAGTACATCTATGTCGTCCTGTAATTTCATTTGTCCTGTTATGTCCTATCATTTCATTTGTCCCGTCACTTCATTTCTACTATCATTTCATTTGTCCCGTCACTTCATTTCTACTGAAATTTCATTTGTTCTGCCATTTCATTTGTTCGGTGTCAAGCCGTATGTTCGTTGCTCATTCCTTGCACTGTGTACATTTTCTTTACTTTCTCTTAAAGAGGAACCCGTCACACTTAGTTGTGCATCTCAAAGGTTAATTGTCTGACTTCGACATGTTTTTGTGTAAGGTTTGCTTCTTTTGTACATATTCATACAAGGTACGAGCTCTGTCTATCTACCCGTGAGTAGATTTTCTTTGCCAAACAATTTTGCAAGGGTAAGGACTTTACGATCTACTCTTTGCGATTTCCAAAAGCCATTTGAATGTCTGACGTGCACAACTTTTCACACAGAACATCTCGTTTTTTCCCCTCCCTTATCCTAGAAGGTTAGGTATCCTGCCTCATTACCCATGAGATCAATGGAGCGTGTGCTATCATTGGAATACCAGTGTTGGGGACACTGTCGCATTCAGAGACCGAACCTGGGAGCTACTGAGCCTGAGGCAGAAATAGCACCTTTCAGCCGCGGCCTGGTCATGTTGTCTACGATCATCATTATCAAGTGCCCTGCCAGCTGGCGTAGGCGTTCATGTCTCTCCACAGATCGCGGCCTTTCGCGTTCTGGATCAATTCTGCTGATGATACTCCTCCTTGCCACTGTTTTAGTCCATCGATCATAATTTCTCTTGGTCTGCCTCTGCCCCTCTCCCCCTTAATCTTTCTAGTTGTCATGATGTTCTTCAGTGCATCTCTTCTCATAACTTGACCACGATAACTCCGACTTTCCATTACATATGTAAAGATAATGCTAGCCTATGCAGCCAAAACGTCGACATACGAGTCCAGAGTTCACCCAAAGAAGAGAACAGGTAAAACTGTCGAAAAGTCGCAACATTTATTGATTTCATTGTGCCGGCAGGGGCAGCATAATCTTTATATACCACAATGGGCTCCAAATGAAAATCTTAAACGTGTTTTAGCAATTACAGTACCAACGTCTTAGTCTTGTAATCTGTCAATATTGTTGTGAAGGATGTCAAGAGAGTTAATCACGTGACATCACGGTGCAGACGAACACGATGACGCCATAAGGACAGTTTAAAGATGGCGCTCCACTTGTGACATGCACAAAAGAGGATCAGTGTTCTGTTATTAATTTTATCACCAGTGAATGGGTTAAACCTATAGAAGTTCATCGGCGAATGAGAGTCCAGTATTGTAATGGCATACCCGTCAGACCTACAAGTGTATGAGTGGTGTAGGAAGTTTCAAAAAGTAGCGATTTCTGTGACAGACTGTTCACAACCGGATCAAGCACACCGACCCCAGAGTCGATGTTTCTACAGGAATTCAAGCACTTTATCGGCGCTGGAGGACTTGCATTGAACACAGTGGTGACTGCATCGAAAAATGATACTTTTGTTGTTTACTTTTTCAGAATATATTCACACACACACGCACGCGCGCGCACGCACGCACGCACACACACATACATTTAAGATCTTTGTTTGAAGTCCCCTCGTATTTATGTTTTTCCCAATTCTTGCCCTCAAATAAAAATCAGTACACTTCGACATCTTCTAAGAGAATATACGTAGGGGGGGGGGGGGGTACTGGCATGTCCTACTTGCTGTGATGTAGGTGTTGGGTGGTGGTTGTTTGTGTTGTCGCTGTTGTTGTTGCCGTTGTTGATCCCAAAGCTTACTATTCCTTGCCCATAAATAAGTATCCATATAGTTCGACATCTTCTGATGGGCATGTTCTGCGTGCTGTGACGTCGGTGTTGGGTGATGGTTGTTGTTGTTGTTATAGTAGTAGTAGTAGTAGTAGTAGTAGTAGTAGTAGTAGTAGTAGTAGTAGTAGTAGTAGTAGTAGTAGTGGTAGTAGTAGTAGTAGTAGTAGTGGTAGTAGTAGTAGTAGTAGTAGTAGTAGTAGCGGTAGTAGTAGTAGTAGTAGTAATAGTAGTAGTAGTAGTAATAGCAGCAACAGCAGTAGTAGTAGTAATAGTAGTAGTAGTTGTTGTTGTTGTTGTTGTTGTTAATGATGATGATGATGATGATGATGATGATGATGATGATGATGATGATGATGATGATGATGATGATGATGAAGATGGTGATTACAAAGCAACCGAGCTGTCTGCTCTTAGCAGACAAGATGGACGGCTTCAGGAAATTGTGTCTCATCCTTGCACAGGAACTACGGTGTTGGATGATCACTTCGGATACATTCTGACCCAATCTGCCCCATTCTTACATCTTAAGATCAATTTGACTGTTGCTGTTTTTGATTTCTGAGCGTGTACGGAAGAAGAGGAAAAAGAATGAGGCGAAGAATTTGAAAATAATGAGGAAGAGGAGGAGAAAGGGGAGGGAAGAGCAGCCAGTTATCTACTTTCTACTGACTATAACTTCACTTGAAGTCACACAATGAACAACTTGTGCTCTGCCCTTTTTACCTGCTGCTACTTACAGATGCCACGTGTCATCTGTGCCAGCAGTTAACAGTCCCCGTACTGCCAACTTGTGCTTTTGAAGCCTCCACAAAGAAGACCCTAAAAACCGTACCTGTCACACCTCTATGCTCTCCAAGATGTCTTTCCTGTTGTGTGTTCGCCGACTTTCTTTGCCATCAATCTTTCCCAGTTCGAGTAGAACATTCCCGAACCCACTAGCGAATTCTCAAACAACGGATTTCCCCGATTTTGAGACATGTGCATTTCTGGCATAGCTCATTCTTGTGGCATTTCAGTTCTGGTAATTATGGGACGGCTAACAATGGTCGGGCATGGCACGTGATGATGACTCTTGAATCAGTTATTACATTTATGAACCCGTTTACAGCGCATGATCATTTTAATGGCGTTTGGTCCATCCTAACTGTATTTTCAACAACGTGAAATCAGTATTAATATCTAGAGGCATTAACAACACATTACAAATGAGAATTTTCAAATTTTAAGTAATTTCAACACTACTATATGGTGCGGAAGCCTGGACAATAAACAAGCAATTGGAAAATCGAATAGAAGCCCTGGGGGTATGGATATAACGAAGATTATGTCGTATTTCAAGGAAACAAAAATTATTTAATACAGAGGTTCTAGAAAACTGGGAGTAAAGAGAGAGTTGTTGAAAGAAATAAACAAACAAGGCAAGTGAAGTATTTTGGCCACGTTAAAATACATAGCACTCTAATAAATATTAACAAAAACCATACTGGAGGGTAAGCTTGAAGGCAAGCGAGGAAGAGATCACAACAGCAAAATAAATAAATAAAAAATGCTGGTGTTGACTGCGACGTGCTGTAAAGGATATGCAACTAACTTTAACTTAACTCTCCTCTAATTTGATAAAAATATACCACTCTACTTTCAATGTGGAGGTCAGCATGGCAGAATGGATACGAACACATGTTCGTAAACATCCGATGTGCTGATGCCGAGATAAGGGGTTCAACCCCTACACCGGACAGTTGGACTAAAATGTTGATCTCTCGTCCTTGACTTGGAGACGTAAATTACAAGTACCTCTGAAGTCGGAGTAGGTTCCCCTGATGGCGTGGGACACTGTTATACGGAACGCTAATCCATACGCAAAATTCAGCCCAACACTACAAGAAGTAGTGTGGATGAACTACGTTTGAATTCAAAGCGAATGAGCGAGGAAAATAAAAAAAACATTACCCATGGGACAATCACACCATAAGGGTACTTGACCACAGCGATGGACATATAACCTCACTACCCTTCTTTAATATGATAAAATGTACCCCTTTTCTTTCAATGTTTGATCGGAAGATGCCATTTGTCTTCACGGAAAAGAAGCGGACATAGCTTCAATACAAACAAAAAGATAGAAGAAAAAACAAAACAAATCATCTAAGATATTGATTATCTTTCATATAGTACCAAGATAAGCACGCGAAGATCAGAAGAAACACAAGACAACAGAAACAAAAAGCAGACACATAAAAGTACCGTGAATCATGACATCGGTCAGTGAAGCAGCAACATCTAATGGGTAATTGTACGTGGAATGTTGGAGTCCAGGCAAAACTAGACGGGAGCTGGCGATAGAGCTCGTCGTTTTCAGCCTGGCTATTTATGGCCATTTGATCGATTTGACCTATAACCGCCAGAGATAAGCCTGGGCATGCTTTGTTCTGTGGCAGGTTTGAGGTTCGGACACTTAAGGCCTGTCAAAGTCGTCTGAAGTAGAATGCTATATGCACGTGTTTCTTTCAACCAGGCTTCAGAGTTTGATTTGATTTCTGGGAATTTTAAAGCATCAGTGTACAGTGCGATACGGCCAGATCTGCATCAGTAGAAGCCAGAAATGAAAGCACGTTCTAAAGGTTTGATTGATTTGTAAAGGAAAATCTTCATTGCATAGGGATACCCAAACAAGTACTTAGTCTCTTCCGGCGCAGTGGCGGAGGAGTTACTAATGCAATTCGTTAGTTGCATATCCTGTATAGGGCGTCGCTGTCATTCACAGCATTTTTTTTTCTGTTTGTGATTTCTTGGGAAGTTTACGCTCAGTAGTTTGCCATTGCTTTCTGGGGGAAAAAACCGGTACTCATACTTGTATGAAAATCAGCGCTAGGCGATCTGCTTCCACATCGCCCACAGCTGTGTTTCGAGCGCGGTATGCGGGATTACGAACTGCGTCCGTAATCCCTTCGCCACGGAGAAGTTAACGGGCGTACCTTTTCTTCTGTGACATCGCCGCTGTTACAAGAGAAAGTTTCAGAGCGTGGATCCTTTCAGCCACGCCGATCTCTGCATGCAATCTAAACGAAGCAAATTCACTGCCGCACCGCAGTGTTACTAAAATACAAACACCGACATTGACTAACAAGGTGTGTACACATCTGTGGATTTATTGACCCTTCTGTCGAAATGTCTAAACAGGCGAAATCGCTCACTGAATTTTACGACCGTGTGTTTGGAAAAGCTGTTACCAATTGTTACACAACTTTCAAGACATTAACACTGAAAACAACAGTGTGTGGGGCTTGATTGATTTGACTTGAAGGGACCTGTGGTGTGAAAGTCAGAAATGAGAAAATGAAAGATATGGAGTATGTTGTTGGACTTTTATTGCATGTTAGTTTTGGAGAAATTCACTGGGTTGTGAGCCATATTTACTACTACGCCGAAATTTTTGTTATTTTTAAGGCTTTCTAAAATGAATACAACTGTAGCTTATTTGATTCGTAGCTGCTGAACTATTAGTTCATCACAATTCGTGTCCAGGAGATGTAATCATCTACATAGGTGGCTCTGTAATAAGAGGCAAAATAGGTAGCTTTGGGTTCATATCGGACATCAATGGGCGGTGGTCTAGTGCAGGAGAGCCTGGCGTATGATACCATGGTATATAGTGTGAGAATTGAAGTGGAGGTAGTCACTGTGATGTTCCGCTGGCTGTAGGACAAACAGCACGCATATGTCGTGATTTTAAAGTATACATTTCATGCTTAACCGAGTCAATAAATTCAAGTCTCTATGGCAGTCATGACAATAGATGGAAGATGCAGAATAGAGATTAAGAGCAGAATAGACAAAGCAAACAGTGCATTCCAAAATATTAAATATATTTTATGTATTAAGTCATTCTCATTAAATATTAGTTAGCGTATGCAATTAGTCCGAATCAGAATATGAAAAAGAAAAAGAAAAAAATTCCACCTCTTTTTATTTGCTTTCTCCGCCTTGTTTATCATCGAGGTGGTTTGTCAGAAAGGTAGTACAGCAATTTTATATTGCAACTTGTCTACATGATGGTGACGTGTTCGAAACCCTAACCAGGCTGGAATGTTGTTGTAACAGATCAAACTTGCCTCCCAGGTCGACCAACCTACGGTGGGTTCATAAGGGTTCTCCGACGTAGAGGTTGAATGTGTGATGATGACTACATCGAGAACCGACTGGTGTATACAAATATGGAGATAACGCCATATACTCAATAGTTCGGATATTTCATGATTTCATCACAAGGAGTTCTGATTTAACGTTAGAGTTAAACATGTTAAGCTTGATACTAGTTTTCATGTCTTGTGGCTTCCATAAATTTCATTCAGAGGCTCAGGGCGCCACTTCGAGGGGGAAGCCAGACGAACAGATAATCAGATTCTTACTGGTATCATTAGAAATGGGACTCTTTGCTGCTGGTTGGAGATGACTGAGCGGGTATGGGAATGTTCCGAGTTCTATAATGTCAGTTCATGTCTTATCTCAACTCCTTGTAATGGCTTTCAACTGCTTACGATACTCATTGAAACAGGATCAGATCGTTAATTATTCCAAGTTCCAAATCCACAATAAATGTTGACTGCAATAGATATCAAACACCGTATATCTCTCGCTCTAGTTTTACACTATGCCAGACTATTCTTTCTTCTCTTGATACAATCTTCCAACTAGTGTCGTGACTATCATCTTCATCATGTGCTCTGCCAACTGGCGCAAGTTTTCATTTCACCACAGATCCCGTTTCGTGGTGTTCCGAATCAACTATATTGATGGTATCCCACCATGCCATCGTCTCAGTCCATCCAGCATCATTTCTTTCGGTCTGCCTCTATATATCCTGTCCCACTGATCTTTCCTATCGTCCTCGTGTTCCTATGTCTCTCTTCTCATTATACGACCAAATAGCCCTCTATTGCTTTCATATTGTTGTATATAATGTTCTACTTTCATTAGCTTCTTCCAGGCAATCTTTGTTACTTACTCTAGCTGTTCTAGGTTGTCACTGTATTCGTCACAGGAACCACAGCTCCGTTGCTTCCAAATTTCTTCCCATTTCCTCGTTCTCGTTCCATAATTCACAGCTCTTGGGTCATAAGCAATAATACACCATTCTCAAAACCCTTATGAAGTACCAAGTAAAATAGGACACACATTTCTATACATTCAGGTTACCTGTTTACACTGTGTCAGATTGTAAAGACACATTTACAGCACTCTATATATTAGATACTGGACAATATGGGCCGCAAAGCTGTGACGTAAGAACACTTAAAAGTTCTCATGTGACGCAACATCCAGCAGACATACACAATCAGGGGGAGATAAGATAGGCTGTATCAGGGTAAGTTCTGGTCAGTTGACAAATTACCGCCACCTGCAAACATCACTTCCGTTGTTAGTACTTCCATAAAGTAGTTACCAATCACTTAAGACAAACATCCAGCGTCACTGGGCAGCGAGATAGTAGGTCAAAAGGTCAAGGTTGCGTCCAAATAGACTATTCGTTACAACTACACCACTAATAACATGTCTCGTGGCGCAAGCATATAACAGGATGTTTCTGTCATCAGATTTTGTCTACTCTTCCAGGAATGTTTCTACCTCTTTATCTTCTGTAGTAGTAGTAGTAGTAGTAGTAGTAGTAGTAGTAGTAGTAGTAGTAGTAGTAGTAGTAGTAGTAGTAGTAGTAGTAGTAGTAGTATTAGTAGTGGTGGTGGTGGTAGTACAGTTAGTAGTAGTGGTAGTAGTAGTAGTAATTGTAGTAGTAATAGCATTAGCACCAGTAGTAGTAGTAGTAGTAGAAATAGTAGTAGTAGTAGTAGTAGTAGTAGTAGTAGTAGTAGTAGTAGTAGTAGTAGTAGTAGTAGTAAGAGTAGTAGTAGTAGTAGTAGTAGTAGTAGTAGTAGTAGTAGTAGTAGTAGTAGTAGTAGTAGTAGTAGTAGTAGTAGTATCAGGAAGACAGACAGACAGACAGACAGACAGACAGCCAGAAAGAAAGAAAGAAAGCAAGAAAGCAATAAAGAAAGCAATAAAGAAAGAAAGAAAGCAAGCAAGAAACAATGAAAGAAAGACAGATAGAAAGAAAGAAAGAAAGAAAGAAAGAAAGAAAGAAAGAAAGAAAGAAAGAAAGAAAGAAAGAAAGAAAGAAAGAAAGAAAGCAATAAAGCAATAAAAGAAAGAAAGAAAGTAGGACGGACGGACGGACGGACAGACAGACAGACAGACAGACAGACAGACAGACAGACGGACAGACAGACAGACAGACAGACAGACAGACAGACAGACAGACAGACAGACAGACAGACAGACAGACAGACAGACAGACAGACAGACACAGACAGACAGACAGACAGACAGACAGACATAATGAATGAATGAATGAATGAATGAATGAATGAATTCCACACGTACACAATCTCCAGAGTGTTCGCAGTGAGAAGTCCAACAATTGACGCGTCGAGCGTTATAACTGCAATTCAAAATTGAAACCAGGGTAGGAATGTCAAACATATTAGCTTTCTTCTTGTGTGCAGTAAAATCTAAATTCTGTTTGACAATTTTATTTCACGTTTGGTCGTTTTGAAGTGGCCCAGACGCAGTCCCTGGCATCCTGGTAAAATTAGAATCATCTGCTTCTTGATTCCGGCCAATAAAATCCAATCTGGCAGTGCACTACATCCAGTACATAAAGTGTAATCTGAAATTTCCATCTATACTTGACTTCAAGAGGTAATAAAAACTGGCTGGAGATTGGAAAATGATACTTTTGTGTATTCAGAATGGAATATTTTACTGCAATAAAACGGTTGAGAGATCTTCAACTTAGATGAAAAATTACATTTCTGCAAGCTTCATGTTTTGGCTTACATTTCTGAGTAGCTGGCTATTGAATATGTATAATTTACTACACGTTTATACAGAATTGTTTCATGGGGTGGTATGCGTAAAATTTACTGCAAATTTAGACAGAAACAGCGGGAATGTTAGCGAAGTTAACAGCGAACTGCACTGATAATGTCTTGGTTACGGCCGGACGCTAGTTTTAGTCTGCACTCGTCGCCTGCGAAAGTGAAGGAAAGATTGGCCAACTATTCCTCCGTACATTTAGGCCTACATACCTATAAAGAATATTGCTTCAGGACAAATTATTATTCAAAACAGTGTATTCCCTTAGTGAATTTGAATACAGAAGGTACAAGCAATATGTTGCACGATTTATTGCCTGGCATGTTTCGCTGCATCTTGTCAGGTGCATACTGCAGAGTTATATATCATATAGTACGTAAACTGAAACATTTAAAACACATAGATACAGGCATTGTTCGAATATAATATATATAGTGTATTTTTAATGACTGTTGGGTTTTTGAAAATATTGCCATTCCATGTTTTGTATTAACCGTTTATGTTGCACGAACTCCACAGAGGGTGAGTAACAAAACTTGGAACGGCAAAATTTTGAAAAACCCCACAGTCATTAAAAACACACCATTTACAACTTTGCATTGTGCACAAGACGAGATGCAGTGAAATATGCCAGGCAATAAATCGTGCAACATATTGTTTGTGGCTTCTGTGTTTAAACAAATTATTATCGCTTATTTTGTTTTAATTTTTAGACATAAATATATTATCGATTACTAAACTTTTAATTTGCGTGACAAAGTAGTTCAAGCTAGCCGTCTTGCACTCTTAAGGTTGTAAGTTGGTTTCTGGGTTTCATCATTCGGTTCACAAGTGCAGTTCGTTCGGAGACCCCTAGGTTCTCCTTGCCCAGTTTCAGCTTAACGATGACACCCTTAGAGGGATGAATACCAAGATGGACAGTGGCACTGTTTACCTTCTCACGCTGAATTCGTTCAATGTATGCCACATGTTTCTTTCTGTAGCCTTGGGTCATATTCCCTCTCTGTTGTCCCGTGTAGTGTCCACGAATAACTGTAGCTTCATCAACTTTTCTAACGGGCATACTTCTGACATTATATATGTATATCTCAGCTCTTTTGAGAAGAGTGAGGTCATGACACAGTTGTTTTGGCGTTTGTCTATCAAAAATGGTGATGACCATTCATTTCAAAGAGTGGGGTTGAAAGTTTGGAGCCGTGGGTTCTACGATGGCTGGTAAGGCCAATGTTGGCTCGAAATGCTCTTTGGCAATGTGGGAAAAGAATGCTTGACGTTCCTGGAGGGAGATCTCCAGAACTTTTTTTTTTTATACCACAGCTATTGCAGTCCTGTTTGCTTTACAAGTGACAACACCCTTGCGTAATGATGTACGCCACGAATTTCGGTCTTTGGCAACAGTCTCCAAATGTCGTAATAAAAGCCATGACACAGTACCATAGTAGACAGTCAACTCGCCGATCACCCTAGTTGTCTTACGTGGGCATCTTCAGGACACTGTCTGGGGTCAACCAGGCGTAAATAGGCAAGAGGGTTGACTTCATTACACCGAGTTTTATCCCACATGGTTCGGCCTCTTTCCGCAGGGTAACCTGCCGAAAGCGGCTCACGGAGTTCGAACTCCGTAGCTCCAACGACAGAGGAAAGACGTGCTCGAGAAAACTTCAGTCGTGAACCGAATGGTATGGTCCGGAATCGAACCCACAACCTTTCGAGTGCGAGGCAGACGACGTAACCATTCCGCCTCCCAACCCAGGCAATTAAATGAATAATGGGGAGGGTTTTTCTTTGAGGTCAGACAGCCACCCTGTTACTGACCGCGTCGTAGACTGAGTGTCCTTTGATCAAAGAAGTAAGCTTAGCATACTGAGACGGAAGGAACGGTGATTATCATTTCTAAAACTTAAACAGAGACTTGGGAAATAAAATACTGCACGATTTCCTGCCAGGCATATATCACTACATCTCGTCAGGTGCATACTTCAGAGGTATATATAATGTTATGTGAAGAAATGAATGATACTGTGACTGAAATATGATGTACATTGTCGCTGATATTGCGCAGATGTGTAGAACGTTATATCCATGGACGACCAAAACTTAACAGGAAGTCCCTCTGTTTACATATTGACGGCTGGAGTCGACTAATAGATATTTTATGTATGGCGTCTGTGTTGTACATTCATTAAGCGAATACATTGTTTTGAATTTTTGAAACTTAAAATGATCCAAGAACGTCAAAAATACTCGTGCATCACGTAGTTGTGAATAGAACATTTGGTTGTTTTGCAGTATCTTGCAGCATCCACAGTTTGTAGTTCTTGCAATGCTCGTTGTAGTTCTTCTGGTAATTCTCTTTGTGTTCTGATTGTAGTTCTCAATGTAGCTCTCGTTGTAGTTCTCATTGTAGTTCTCATTGTAGTTACCATTGTAGTTCTATTTATAGTTCTCGCTGTAATTCTCGTTGTTGTACTCAGTATATAGTAGCTTACTTTGTAGTTGACGTTTTCTTTATAGTTCTCGCTGTAGTTCTCATTGTAGCTCTCGTTGTGATTTTCTTTGTAGTTCTCATTGTAGTTATCGCTGTAATTCTCCTCGATGTACTCGCAGTAGTTTACATTGTAGTTCTCGTTATAGTTCTCGTTAAAGCTCGACCGGCTTAATCACCAGGGAAACTATAGACGATGACCACTTTGCCAGCCACATACACGACCCCTTTACCCTGATACCCCACGAGCAGATGAAGAGATGTCTTGTTCAGAACTAACACCAGCCCTGACACACCATCGACTTTGCATCCTTAGCCCTAGTGTAGAAGTGGAAAACCAATAAAAGAATGCATATGTCCACGTCCCCGTGAGTTATTCCTATCGTCAAAAGCTTCACAAACCGACAGTATTTATTGTCCATTGTGACAAACGTATTCCTATACACTCCCAACAGATGAGGAAATATTCACCTGAATCCAACACAACGGAGCCTCAAGCCGAGCCTAACCCGCGGACGAGTTTCATCTCACATATTTAGCGATATCCTCTTAATATCACTGACAGCGCATTGATAAATATTTGAATCCCCAAGATGGCCATATACGACCCGAACACCAAAGCTCTACGTGTGTCCTTTCAGGGTTCTGATTACTCTGTCAGTGATAATCTTGACGTGTTGCGATGTTTGCGGTGTATATTTGTGAATTTCTATTGCGCCATTGTTTCGGTTTGCAGCTCGGGTTGTTAGCCCGAGCTGTGTTCTTTCAGAGGAGGGTGATAGACCCAGGAGGCGGTCCTGGATGAAGTCGTTAAAGTCCTACCGTTCATTTCTTTTGGAATTTGGGCGATGCTTTTTCTTCTCTTGTCAAATAAACTGGCATAGTAACGTAAGCGATATAGAATTTATACCTGAATAATTTAATTTCTCAGTTTGTTGTCCGTTCTATTCCCGGCGTTTAATCCGATTTCCAATTTTAAAATGTCTTCGAAAGTTTCTAATTCCCGTGTTTTCTTTATTCAAAGTGTTTTTAATGCATTTCTATTATGTTTGCTGCCTTTACATCTGCAGTCGTAATAAAGGGATATCTGTCTATCTGTCTGCCTGATTATCTATATATCTGTCTGTATGTCTGTCTGGCGAGCTGTCTGTCGAGCTGGCTGACTAGCTGGCTGCCTGCCTGGCTGTCTGTCTGTCTATCTATATATCTGCTTGTCTGTCTAACTATCCATATGTCTGTCTGTCTGTCTGTCTGTCTGGCAGTCTGGCTGGCTGGCTGGCAACCTGGCTGCCTGGCTGCCTGTCTTTCTGCCTACATCACAGACTGTGGTCCAATCAGGGCTATGCACTACTGCCGAGTTCAAACGAGAGCGAAACTCGATTCTAGCGTTTCCAATCCACCGTGGACAAGGCCCAAGGTTCGAACCGGAATACGATCAGCGTTGCCAGTAGTGGGTTGTGCGCAATCTTCAAATCTCAAATCCCGAAACAACCAAATAAAACACTCTCAAATCTGTCTGACTATGTCCATCCGTCTCTCTATCAGTTGGTTGGTAATTCATTCAGATACCCGGCCGGCCTACCTGCCTACTTAACGGTCTACCTGCCTGAAAATAAGCCCATCTCTATAACAGCAACATTATACATCTGTAACTCACACACTCGTCATGCAAGCCCAGCTGCTGCACGTCAATGTAAAAACCAACTACATAACCAGACTACATCGGATGTTATTAAAACTACCGTCTATGACAATCGGTCTCACTTGTGCAGAAAACAAAAATATTCAAATTACCCCCTAAAGTGTCTTGTCACATTGTTTTAGATCCACGAAGAAAGCGACCTGTTTTCCCTCTTACTGCTTTCTTTTCCCTCCCTACTCTTCCTGTAAAGCCAGTGTCGTAAATTACCCGTTCTCTGATCTGCTATTTCACTCTTTGTAGCGTAGACAATCAAAGAACAACATTAATCCTTAGCTGTCCCCATTAACAAAAATGTTAATGCTATATTTATATATAATTTATATCTGCACTTGTCAACCAAAGTGTTATACTTGTTTTTCCACTAGATTGCCAGAAACTATCTGGCCACTCATGTCAACGTCTGGTCCGCCATGTTTTTGGTTAACAGAAAAGTCATATTTGACAATGACAATGATAAATTGGGCTGTTCTAAGGAAAAGACATTGTGCCAACTGGGTTCAAAGCAAACATCATGTTTAAAGATGAATTAATTCTATTCGCTTATAATTTCCATAAATTTTGGTATATTTAGAAATGTGGCTGTCTAATTTGAAATAGTTTGTGATATTAGAAATATATGCGTATATTTCAATTATGCTGTTTTATGTAGGAATATGTGTACTTTTTGAATGTCCGTCTATCTATCTATTTATCTATTTATCTATCTATCTATCTATCTATCTATCTATCTATCTATCTATCTATCTATCTATCTATCTATCTATCTATCTATCTATCTATCTATCTATCTAATCTATCTATCTGTCTGTCTGTCTGTCTGTCTGTCTGTCTGTCTGTCTGTCTGTCTGTCTGTCTGTCTGTCTGTCTGTCTGTCTGTCTGTCTGTCTGTCTGTCTGTCTGTCTGTCTGTCTATCTATCTACTTGTCTGTCTGTTTGTCTGTCTGTCTGTCTGTCTGTCTGTCTGTCTGTCTGTCTGTCTGTCTGTCTGTCTGTCTGTCTGTCTGTCTGTCTGTGGTTGGGTGGATCCATCCATCCTTTCGTCGGTCCGTCAGCCCATCCGTCTAGGAATCCCCATTGGATTTATAATATTGACTTCATATCATATGGTCCAAGACTGCCCAAAATACGACATATCTAGGCAAACCTTTTGGCCTAGAGACACACCAGTGGAAGATAAACTCCGTGGACCACTGAGCAAACTAAAAAAAAAAAGACACTGAAATACATACAATAGACAACATTGCAGTTATAGACACATTACAAGCGAACGAAAGAAGAAGAAGACCCGAAAGGGCCAGAAATCCGATTCCACTCTCCAAGAAATCAAGGATGCGAATGAAACCAGCGGTTCTTGGACAAATTTCCAGTCCTATGCTGAAATTGCACCCGCTACAACAACTACCGCAGATAGTTGCTACTATAGCCCATGCTATGCACCGCTTCTTCCTTACTTCCCTATTTACCACACACCTTATTACTTTAATTCTTTCTGAAGCAGATTGCTATTAACATAAAGTAACAACTGCCAGAGACCAAATGGGCTTTTTTCTTTAAAAACAAAAGGGACAGACAACCTGGTGGGTGTGATAACAATAAATGTTCCAATTTGTCAACATTGGAAACGAAATCTAATGTTATTTCTCATCCGGTATTATTGCCCCTGCCTGCGATTTGCAAGGGGCGGTAATCTGGGTTTTGATATGCAAGCGATTGAGATAATTGTAATGTCAGAAGTCTGTCTGTCTCGCCATTATGTTATTGTTGGGTGTTGCCCATGTCATGTCTACGCCAGATGATGTGGTGAATCGATGTTAAACCGTAGGAGAATGGCAAATGCGATTTGTACAGAATCTCTGAATGAGAATACCCCAGACAGGAAATCCTTGCTGTATAAACACGTTCGGAGCCGTTGTGGTTTCCTGGTTAACTCTTTGTCTACGCGCTAAAATGCCGTCTTTTTCTTTTATGGGCTTGGTTTCAGGAATCAGTTTTGGGTCATGAATGGTAAAGAAGAATAAGAGGAGGAGGAGGGGGGGGGGAAGAAGAAGAAGAAGAAGAAGAAGAAGAAGAAGAAGAAGACAAGGAAAGCACAAGTGTCAAGACATGTGTGTCGTAAAAGTTAAAAGAAGATGGGTAAATGTGGATGCATAACTTAATAGCAATCGTGTAAATGTGAGCTTCTTAAGTTAATATCACCTGTGTAAACTGCGCCAGGTAAGCTAACTGTACCTATGTAAATGCATATAATGTAATAGCAACTACTGTAAATTGGAGGCTTGAGTTAAAAGCAACTGTGTAAACGTAGGCCCCAGAATGTAAATGTATGTAAATCGGGCTTTCACATGTAAACACTGCTTGTAAATGAGAGATCAAGCGATCCCAAGCCAGTTAAACCGGCAGAATGAAGGGGGGCAACTCAATGACAACACTAACCGAGTTTTATTGTTTTGAGGTGTTTCTTTGAAGCCTCCGTAAATAAAACGTGGAAAACAGCAAGTTTGCTGGCAATAATCATCGCATACATAGAGAAGTAATGTAACAGGCATAAACTATTAAAACGTAAATAGGACGAGCAGAGAGTGCCAGAAAGGCCGGGAGTAGCAGCATTCATAAAGAAGGAAGGAGAAGTGTTGGGATGTTGGTATGGGTTATTTAGCAAGGGGAAGGTCTAACTAACATGGGAATGTGATATAACAATAGACGTGAAGGTGCTTACCTTAAGATGGCGGATTTAAAGTATCTAGGGGTAGTCATAACTTCCGTTGGGAGATGCCAAACTGACATTAGGCGTAGTATAGGCCCAACAAAAGCTGCATTTCAGAAAATGAAATATATATATATATATATATATATATATATAATATATATATATATATATATATATATATATATATATATATATATATATATATATATATATATATATATATATATATATATATATATGCAAGAGGCAAACATCATATAATGAGAAAAGAAGCATTAGAAAACGTGACGACAGAAAAGACCAGTGGTAAAAGATGCAGAGGCAGGTCTAGAGCAATGATGGACTGAGTCGGCGGCACGGAAGATATCAACAAATTGGTACATAACACCAAGCATCGACATATGTGGAGGGACAATAACGCTGATATTAGACGACAGGACATTTTGATGACGGTTCCTTGTCTGTGTTTGAGCTTGCAAATTACATGTGTTAAATTAGCAACATCCAGCTGATATGTCGCAAATCTAAAATGGTTTTCATACAATGGATTCTGCCAAATGGCAAGATACATGAACATGAAGAGGATCAGTACTCTTCAATGCGTGTAATAGGTCGTCTAATCTACTTAGTAAAGAGGTTACTGCTAATATTACTGTCAGAGTTGCCTTCGTCCTCCCTCCCCCACCCCCCAAATCAAATGATTGCTGAAATTGGTTTTTTTTTTTTTGGGGGGGGGGGGGAGGGGGGTTCGCTCGCTTTAAACACACGCATACTACTGCTTCTAGTGCACTGGGCTATATTTTGCGTGTGGGCCAGCTTTCCCTGTTACCAGTGTCCCTCGCCATCAGGCGAACCCACTCCGACTTCAAGAGGCGCAAATAAAACATAATTAATGTTTGAATCACGACCTTGATCAATAGAGTTGTGTCTCAAACTGGAACCTAAGCTGTTGGCAGTGAGGGACATAATGAAGACATCAAGAGCCCAGGGGGACTTCAAGCACACGGGTAATCTTGATGACCTGTCTAGAACAGTGTTAAAAGAGGACACGAGTCGAAACGCTAGATCTGCATAATTTTTGCGTTTGTTGATGTCTACTCCCATGGCCATGGCAAGTCGGCGTCGGTGGCTTAGTGAACGCAGTTACACAAGACCCTGACATAATGGGTTGAGGATTCCAAGTCAGACGCAGGCGATTTGCGAGCAGAATACTTTGCGTTAATTTCCATGGTATGAGTTCGGCTTTTCATTTTCTTTTTGTAAAATTTCCAAGTATATCACAGTTAATTGGATTGATTGCAACGTCTTGTAATAAAAACAACAACAACAACAACAACAACAACAACAACAACACGAAAGTAAACTGAATAAGGCTATGGCACGCGTTAATGTTCATCTGAGCGTTCATTCTGTACTTAGCAACTTACAATACGTTCATTTGTGACTCCAGGCACGTTTATTAATTCTTGTGTCCAAGCAAATTATTGCTTAAAGAGAAGGGCTTTTTACACGCTTTAGCTGCATTGGAGATATGTTGTTACAACCACATTTGTATAGAGTATAGATCAATCCACGATATGTGGGTGATGTAGTCGGTATCACTCTGGGCGCCTTTACTTCCCAAAGCATTTCCTGGTTCCAGGTTGTGTCGACCTGAGAGCCCTAGTTCAATTTTAAAAATTCGCCCCATGCGGGATTCGAATCCATAACTACCGGGCCCGCAGGAGGGCATCTAGCGACTGTTCTACCACAGCTCCAAATTGTTGCCTTTAATCCACTCTATTTTCACATGGGCATTGGGTAGGAGCAAGTCCAACAAGGAGCAAATGAAAGCCGTAAAATGATTATATAAGTGAAAGCAGGCAGTCAAGATATTTTGGGCATGTTGTGAGACGAAATAAACTGGAGAACTCGGTGACACCTGGCAAGATTGAGGGAGAACAGAAGACAGAGAGGTAAATATCTAGATGACTTGGCCACATGGCAAAATCACAGAGCTGATCCACGACTCTTTTGATCGCTTGAGAAGGCGACACTTGGCCGCCTAGGCTTATCAGCATGACGCATAATGATGATGATTGGGTTGACGGCTGTTGACAATGAAATACCTGATACCTGTAAGAGATAATTAAATACCTGTTAGGGACAATGGAATACCTTATACCTGCAAGAGACAATGAAATATCTGATACCTGTAACAGATGATTAAATACCTGTTAGCGACAATGGAATACCTTATACCTGCAAGAGACAATGAAATACCTGATACCTGTAAGACTAGCATGTTCGAACTAGACCTGATCCCAGCCCGCCCATATGTGCTGTGCCGAATCCTGACCTGGCTACACCTGAAAATGTTCTCCGTAGATGTTAAGTGGCCCTACCTGTCTTGAAGTCTCACCATGTTCCGGTCTAATTACTTCTTAAATCACTTCTATCCCTGGGTGTTGTCGGGATATGCGGTAGCGCAGTGTCTAGCAGCTTGACTACATGTAGCTTGGCATTTCGTTTTTAAACACCCGGTGCGCTGATGTCGATGTAGCGGTTTCAATCCCTACTCCGGTCAGTTGGACTCAAATGTTAACTTCTCGACCTTGACTTGGGTACGTAAATTACAAATACCTCAGAAGTTGGAGTGGGTTCGCCTGATGGCGATGGGGCACTAGTAAAAGGGAAAGCTAATCCACATGCAGAAATCAGTCCAGTGCACTAGAAGAAGTAGCGCGTGTATGGACTAAGCTTAGGTTCAAAGCAAACGAAAGAAAAAAAAAACATATCATATCACATTTAACCAACAGCGCTCTGCACAGTTCGTACTCTAAGTAACAGGAATAAGACGACGAGGACAACGACGAGTAGGAAGACTATGAGGAGGCGGAAAAGAAACGACAGCAATAGTAGCAAGCTAACCAAATCACAAAGTCACGAATAAGAACCCGCCAAGTGACTGCACCAAAGTAGACACTCAGTCAATCTATTATATCACACATAACTAACAGCTTTCTGTGGCGTTTCTACTCTCGGCAGTTTGACTGTGACATTTTTACAACACCGAAATTTTACGATGTTTGCTTTATTAACACAAAATTCTCCTTGCTGACGTAAGGCCTACCTGAAACTGGCTATGCCAATTGTAGCAATTGGCTACACTTCGTGGATGTTATGAAGCCGTGGATGTGTTTGGGTGATAAAGCTGTAGATCATTTATATACCTTGCCAGTATTATGGCGAAGCAAGAAACCTATGACAGGTTTGGCAAACCGGGAGGGAATTTGTGTTATCCTGAACAATAATGCCCCAAGGAAATATACGGGGGAAACTGAATGAACAGCGTTAGTCACACGCTCCGTGGCGAAGGTTTTATGGACGCAGTTAGTAATCCCGCATTCTAAACAGAGATGCGGGCGCCTTGTTTGGGTTTTGTATGAAATAGTATGGGTGCCGGTCGTTCAGAATGCAATGGTAAACTACTGAACTTCAACTTGTTCAGGAATCACGAACAGTCAACAAAAATGCTGGGGTTGACTGCTACGTCCTATAAATCTTCTTCTTCTTCTTTGCGTTCATCCGGAGTGTTTTTTCAGATGTAATTGCGGTGTGTCTAGTTAGGCACCCTTGGGTCGAAACCCTCAGGCCAACACATCCGACTTTTAGCGTGCTGTGTTGACCAGTTTAGCATTCCTGGGGTCCTGTAAATGATATGCAACTATTCGCCTGTTCGGATACGGGCGAAAAAATAGAAGATCCAATGTGCAGATGAGTATGAAACAAGTATAGGAATGTCGCAAGTGCTGTGATGTATGTTCTTGTCTCAACTCAAATCAAGTCTTATCTGGAACATTCAAGGAGGCAAAAGAATTATCTTGAAATATCACGGAGAGAATCTAGAACAATCAAGTAAATATACAACTATCTAGAACAATGAAACAGACAACGAATTATCTATAACGCTGAAGCAGACAAAGAATTATCTAGAAGGTTAAAGCAGACAAAGTATTATCTAGAAGGTTGAAGCAGACAAAGAATTATCAAGAACGATAAAGCAGCCACGGGATTATCTAGAATGATGAAGCAGCCAAAGAATTATCTAGAAAGATGAAGAAGCCAACGTATTATCAAGAGCGATGAAGCAACCAAAGAATCATCGGAATAATCTAGTAGATATGAACACCAATTTAGCAAGCGAGACTTTCCCGCAAATAAGACGACAACGTTTTTTCAGAAACAAGATGGCACCTGGTGAGTGTTAAATTAATAATAAAATGGCTGAGGTCGAAGACTGCTCCTGTACCCTCGGCGAAAAACAACAAATGTCGCCTCCTTATACTGTCCCCCAACACTCTCAGACTGAAAGGTTGCATGATTACAACCCTTGTCTTTCAGTTTTCAACTCGTTTTTTCCTTGCAAATAATGCTACTGCTGGGAATCACCAGATCCGGGTCACACGCAAAGCTAATCCGGTTTTATTGTTTCGAATTTATTTTCTGTCGTCTGACAAGTTCCTCTGATGTGAATAGACGTTCGCCTCTTGGTCCTATATTATTTAGCACGTTTGTAATGTTACAGACGAAAAGATTCGGAATGAATTTGTCAAATGGAGGATTTAATTTTCACAACAAGTCGCAACGATTCCTTTGAATTGTGCGCAGTTTGTTGATGAAAATATAAATGCTTTTACTTTGTAAGGATTTATCGCCCTTTTAAGGAGATTTTTCTCCCTTTATGCCCCGAGTAATCTGTTGACTTGTTAAGGATATTGGTTTCTTTGTAGAAACATGGCAAAATTTGAATTAGAAAAATTGATTTTAAGGCAGTCTAGGGGCATTAACTATCGCTGTACGAAGACTAAGTCTGTTGAATTTAACATGAAGGAGGAAGCTCGAAATGGTTTTTACAAAATAACATCGGGACGTCAGGAAGGGTTTAATAAATTGACAATAGATGGAAATTAGTATGTTTGTATTGGTGTTTCAGTGTAAATGTGAAGGGGCTAGGCCAGAGGCGGCGCCAGTGTATGCAGTAATAAATGGCAGCTTGTGGTTTTCCTTGTGTTCTTTGTGTTAGGCTTCAGGAGAAGACACTACTTAATGCTGGAGCTTCTATCTACTGCTCCTCCCCCTACTTCTCCTTCTTTTTCATCCTTTTGCTTTCCCTCTTTTTTTTCTTCTACTCCTTTCCTCCCTCTTCTATTCCTCTTTTCCTCCTGGTCTCCTCCTCCTCCTCCTCTTCATCATCATCACCATCATCATCATCATCATCATCATCATCATCGTCATCATCATCATCATCATCATCATCATCATCATCATCATCATCATCATCATCATCATCATCATCATCATCATCATCATCATCATCATCTCCTTCTTCTTCTTCTTCTTCTTCTTCTTCTTCTTCTTCTTCTTCTTCTCTCTCTCTCTCTCTCTCTCTCTCTCTCTCTCTCTATCCTCCCCTAGTGCTCTTCTTCTTCTCTTCCTCTCGTCTTCCTTGCCTTCTCCTGTTCTTATCCTTCTCTCCCCTCTTCTCCCCATCTTCTCCTTCTTTCCACTCTTCTCCTCACCTTCCTCTTCTCTTCCTAGCTTCCTACTCCTTTTCATCAAGATTGTTCATGTACTTTTACCACTACACTGATCGCACAGTAGCGAGCGCTCATGCCTGCCGTCTACCATATGTTCAAATTCGCACTGAGACGGAAGTTTAGAATTGATTCCCACGTGGGCACAGACTAAGATGGCTACCAGGAAATGTCTCGGGAAGTAAAGGCGGAAGACGTGATATTGACCTCTCACCCCTCGAGTATCGTTAGGGTGTATGAACATGTGGGGTTACAATGACATGCCCGTTGCGCCTCAATAAGGGAAATGGGGTTAGAATGACATGCCCGTTGCGCCACAAGATGGGAAATGGGGTTAGAACGACATGCCCGTTGCGCCTCAATAAGGGACATGGGGTTAGAACGACATGCCCGTTGCGCCTCAATAAGGGACATGGGGTTAGAATGACATGCCCGTTGCGCCTCAATAAGGGACATGGGGTTAGAATGACATGTTCGTTGCGCCTCAATAAGGGAAATAGGGTTAGAATGACATGCCCGTTGCGCCACAAGATGGGAAATAGGGTTAGAACGCCATGCCCGTCGCGCGTCAAGACGGGAAATGGAGTTAGAACGCCAAGCCCGTCGCGCCTCAAGGCGGGAAACGGGATTAGAATGACATGCCCGTTGCGCCTAGAGACGGGAAATGGGGTTCAGTACATGGAGTATCTTACTGCGGCCGTGGCACAGCGCCAGTCTCAAATGAGGTTTATGGAGTCAGGATGGCCGAACGGACAATAGCGCTCGTTTTAAAACATCCGGTGAGCTGATTCTGAGGTAGGTGTAGCGAAACGCCAGTGGCTCATGTCCTTATGCATTCTTTTATTTTGGGTAAACAGGGGGAAACGGCTGTTGGAAGCTCTCAATTCTCTGGTTCGCTCACATATCCATGAAAGATAGTGCTTTGGGTTATCTTCATGCCACAAATCTTACACGGAGTGAGTAGATATATGTCTCTCGTTTCGGGTAAACCCGAGGGAACGCCTTGCGCCAAATGTGCAATGGTGCGGCTGCTAGGAATTAATGGCGGGGCCATCACCTACCGTTGGGTTGTTGCAACTTGTCAAAGTTAGTTAAAGATAACGACAGAAGTGTAACATCCTACCGAGATGGTTAAGAAAGGTAAGACTAGGGTTCTGAGTGGTCCAGCCAAACCTGGACTTACAAAGGTATTGTGTCTAGAGGGGGAAGATGAATTGGCGAAAGGCCAATCATAATACATAACGAGTTGGTTGACCGTTAGCCAGCTGACTAGGCGTCTTGTCCTTGGCATAGCCGGGGAAGGTATTCTGAACAATATATCTCCCAGGAGGTTATCATTGGCTTTGGGCGTCATTTGAGCTGTTACTATCTTTCTTGCTATGGCTTGAATGGGGCATATTGTCATCTTTCTGTTGTATACACTCATTGGATGGCTATGGTATTCTTGGGGATGGGGTCCACCAATCTAGGATCTATCTTCTTGAGCCAGAAGAGGCTATTCACAGGACTATCTCTTTCGTCTGTTACTCAATAGGATGATGTCGGGAGGATAATGGACTTCTCTATCTCACGGAGAGAACCTGAACTCATATACACCATGGCTTGTGCAGGGCAAGGCCGGTACATTGGGGCGACCGCTCAGTCGAGAGCGGCGGCCGGGAGGGGTAGTAACTTCTTTCCTATTCTTGCTGGGAGTGGGGAACTACACTGCGTGCCATACAACCCCACTACTATACTATTAGTTAATGAGGCGAAACACACATATTACTAGGCGCACCACACCACAAGATCTTGCGGGGAGAAAGGCATGGTTTGCGAGTGAGAGGGAAGCATGGGAATGAATGTGCCCAATCATAATAAAGGCTTGGTATGAGTGTGGAGGGTGTGTCTTGTAGGGTGGACAATCAGACATCTACCAGCTAGAGGTCTACTCAAGCCCGGACGTAGCCAATCCAGGGGCTACCTGACAAGTCAAGCCCATTCCGTCGGGTATAGTATATACTGCTTCAGGTAGAGATCATATATATATATTGCTATTGTGTGATACATGAGTCAGCCCAGTCGCTCAGATATTGTTTGTCATCTCCAGGATCCTCTTCGGTTGGAAGTGACTAAATAGTGCAGTACCAACCGGGCTTAAATGCTAAAGCCAAATAAGTCTGAGGAAGCCAGATCAAGGTATTGGCCATACCACATATGGTGTGTCTAAATCTGAGTGAGAGACAAGGTGCATACCATGAGCCAATGACTATGTGCAGAAATGGCACATCTCAGATTCTTACAGAGACATAGGCCCGATAGTAGTGGATTTCAAGGCGGACTGTACACTTGATTATCCTGCATATCTTAAGCAATTGACAATTGCGGTAATGGCGCATCTCAGGTTCCTTCAGCGCCATGGGTCCGATAACAGTTGAATTCAGAGCTGAGTATACGCGTGATGATCCTACATACTCAGTTTGTCCCGGACATTGATAGTGGTTTTGATTCTACAGAAGCCTGTTGAACTTACAACTCGAGACTGGGAAGGAAGGAGATTCTGACACCCCGGTGAGAAGTGTGTGGACAGATCAGACAATATATGAAGCTGGATCTATGACTGTGGCGACCTGAGGCTCTGTGACTGAACTTTATAAGTGTTGTGTCTGTTCAGAACTATCTGTGTTAACTGCCTTGATGTTTTCCTGTGCTGTCCTGTATTGAGTTAATAAATCACGTTTTAGTTGATTCAAAAGATAACTGCGTTATGTATGGGGATCAGTCAGAAGAACACTGCAGGAAATAGGTCCCTAGGTCGAAAGTAAGAGTGACAGTGAGTCCAGGGAAAACGGAGGAGGGTGGGCAAGTAAAGACCTATCCCAGCCAGGGCTATAGAAGATTTGTGAAATATTGTGACCGGGCTATTTGGGACCCTCCACGTAGCTTGTTACAGTAGGGGGTTCAAACCTTACACTGATCAGTTGGAGTAGAATGTTGACTTCTCGTCCTTGATTTGGGGACGTAAATTACAAGTATCTCTGAATTCGGAGTGGGGTCACCAGATGGCGAGGGACACTGGTAATAGGGAAAGCTAATCCACACATAACATTCAGTCCATGATACTACAAGTAGTGTGGATGGACTATGCTTAAGTTCAAAGCGAGCGAGGCCCCCCCCCCCCCACCCCAATGGGGTTTGGAATCGGGGAAGGTAGAAGTGACTAGCACTAGTGACTACTGATAACTTGAGACCTTTGTGTTCTGTCTGTCTGTCTGTCTGTCTGTTTGTCTGTCTGTCTGTCTGTCTCTGTCTGTCTGTCTGTCTCTGTCTGTCTGTCTGTCTGTCTGTCTGTCTGTCTGTCTGTCTCTCTCTCTCTCTCTCTCTCTCTCTCTCTCTCTCTCTCTCTCTCTCTCTCTCTCTCTCTCTCTCTCTCTCTCTCTCTCTACATATCTCCATCACGATTGCAGACTATTAACAAAGACGTGCCTATACACTGAGAGAACACTTTTGCCTAACTCTATATTAGTTAGTTAGTCGCGATTTAAATTTCACGGCAAAAGGTCGCCCCATTATGCTCCGTTCCTGTGCTAGTGAAGAGCACACAAAATGCTCTCACTGCCCCATATGAAAAGTGGAACAGACGGGAGTCTCGACAAACCAACAGCCCGCACAGGTATACTATGCATAATGTCGCTGCCAGAATGCCAACACAAAAAGTCCGCTACGAAAAATACAGTTCATTATCCATGGAAGCGGCAGTCACTAGAAAACCAGCAGCCACACATTACTGCATAAGGCAACCCAGTTAGTTCAGTGACTGACCGGTCGCTGATTTAGTGATAGGGGACAGATATCCTTGTTTTCTATCAATAGGTTCTGCCTACCGTGCCTGGCTATTGTCTATACTCTTCCTGACACAGACTGACCGACATACGACGTGTTGTGGTCGTGTAATGTAACTTGTTGTGTATTTGTGAGGGCAGGTGAATAGACAATTACCTCTTCCCTTACCCTCTGAGTTTAAGATGGCATCAGCTGGGTTTAATGTCGCTGACGTACAGGCTACAGGGCGTGAAATGGGTTATGATGGAGCGGAGTTACAGAAATATGTTCAGGAAGTAGAAAGAGACTTCAGACAGGCTGTGCGCGAAGCCAAGAGGATTGAGGTGGAGGCTGAGGCTAGGAAGATGGAGGCTGAGGTTAAGAAGATGGAGGCTGAGGCTAGGAAGATGGAGGCCGAGCAGGCAGTCAGAGACCATGAGTTCCGTATGAGAGAGTTGGAGCTGAAAGCTCAAACTGCCAAGGAAAGAGACGGTGCAGTGGGAGACGCAGTTCTCCCTGACTCAACAGCTTCTGGGGGCGGTCCATACCAGGCAATGAAGTTCCCATTGCTCCCGTTCGATGAACACAAAGATAAGATCGACCAGTATCTTCACAGATTTCGGTCGATGGCTTTGGCTATGGGATTGGAACGAGGGAAATGGAACTTGAAACTATCACAGGGCCTGAGGGGGACAGCGTACGAGGTCTACTCTAGGTTGCCACCTGGTATGGAGAATGACTATGAGGCTCTGGAAAAAGCGTTATTGAAAAGGTTCCAGATGACTGCCCATACATACCGTCAGCAGTTCAGAAAGTCGAAGAGAGAGCCAGGAGAGATGTTCGCAGCCTACAGTGTCAGACTGAAGTCTTACCTTTTGAAGTGGATGTCATTAGCGGGATTTGCTAACGACTATGAAAGTTTGGAAGAATTAGTGGTCGTGGACCAAATGAAGAGGATGATGCCTAAACCATTGCAAACCTTCTTGCTTGAAAATGGGGCAGAAAGGTTAGACATAGTCAACACATTGGCGGAAAGGTATGTGCTAGCGCATGGGGATAATGGGGAATTGTCACAACCCAATCCCCGACCACCAGACACATGGTCTGGAAAGAAGAAGAACCCTAAAACAGCTCACACCAGGAAGGAGGATCCTTTCGATAAAGTTCCTAGTAAGAAACCCTCTGGTAAGAGTCCACCTGGATCTCCTAAAAGAAAGTGGAGTGAAAAGTGGTGCGCCTATTGCAAATCTCCCACACACAATACGGTTGATTGCCGGCGTAAACAGAAAGACTCTCACTATGCTGCTTGTCTTGTAGAAACCGGGGAAGGGTCTCACAAGGAGGTAGAAGGGGGGGATCTTGGGAAAAAAGATTTAGAAAAACCACCAGTAGTAGAAACGGTACTTGTGAACGGTCAACCAGTTGAGTGTCTCTACGACACCGGTCTGCAGTTTGAGGCTGTAATTTCATCACACTTAGTGAGTCCAGAGCAGCTAACCGGAGAATCTATTGAGATTCAAACGGCGACAAAGAGTGCGGTAGCGATGTCTCTTCCAATTGCGAAGGTGGACATCAAATCAAAATATGTTACCGGCACTATACAGGCAGCCGTTCTGCTAGATCCAATCTTCCCAATGATCTTGGGTTGTCGCTACGTCTTTCTAGGGATTCCAACCGAACCCATGTACGTAGGAGCGATGCAAACCAGATCTCAATCGGAGGATGAGCAGACGCCGGCCTTGATCGTGAATCCCTTGCCTGGGGAGTTAGGAGCTGCTCAAAGTCAGGATGCTACTTTGCAACCTTGCTTCAACCAGTTGCCAAAAAGTTCTGACCCACCAAGACGGGGTCATTATTATATGAAGAATCGGTTACTGTACCGGAGAGCCGGAGTGGAGGATCGCCAGCATGGACAGCTGGTAGTTCCTAAGGCTTATCGGGAACAGCTTCTTCATATGGGACATACCATTTCTTTCAGTGGACATATGGGTGTTGGGGCAACTCTCCAGCGCATTTCCTGCCATTACTACTGGCCAGGGATGACTGGAGACGTGCGTAGGTACGTCAAGTCGTGCCCAGAGTGCCAGCGAGTGGCACCAAAACACTGGACAGCTCCGGTAGTCCTGGGAGACATGCCTATTATGAACTCTCCTTTCGAGAGAGTTGCCATCGATCTTGTTGGTCCTCTTCCTAGGACTAGGAAGAGGAATAAGTACATTCTCACGATGGTGGATTGCTGTTCCATGTGGGGTGAGGCGATACCTTTGGCCACAATCGACTCTAAGCGAGTGGCTGATGCACTGATGGAGACCTTTACTAGGTTGGGGTTTCCCAACCAGATCCTAACGGACAATGGGTCTCAGTTCTGTGGTAAGCTGATGGAAGAAGTCTTTCGTATCTTCCAGACCAACCACATTCACACAAGCCCGTATCACCCTCAGTCTAATGGGCAAGTAGAGAGGTTTAATGGTACCTTGATGACCATGCTTCGGAAGCTGGCTCAAGAGAAACCAGACAGATGGGATGAGTATATCTCGGCCGCCTTGTTCGCCTATCGGGAGGTTCCCCATGGGTCGACCGGGTTGCCACCAGCCACTCTACTATTCGGGAGGCCAATCAAGGGTCCCTTAGAAGCCTTATTAAGATGTTGGACAGAGGAGGAAACTTCTGAAGAAGCTGTATCCTCATATAAATACGTCGAAGAGTTAAAGAAGAAACTCCAGACGGGTTGGGCTTTGGCAGCTCAGAATCTGAGGGCGGCCAGAAAGAGACACGCGGCCTACTACAATAGAAGGACGAAAGATAGGTCTCTTAAGGTGGGGGATCGGGTTCTGTTGTTACTTCCAGTAGGTTCCAATAAACTCGAGATTGGTTGGCAGGGGCCGTTCCCGGTGGAAAGGGTTGTGTCCCGTACCAATTATGCTATCCGGATCAGGGGGAAATCTAAAATCTTCCACATTAACCTCCTCAAAAAATATGAGGAACGATCCGATGGTACTTCTCTCCCACTCATGACTATGGCGGTCGCGATGGAAACTGAATCGGGCGAAGACGCGGATAGGGGATATCCATTACACCCTGGGGAAACCTATAGGGATGTACATATAAACCCTGATCTGTCGGCTGAAGAAACAGACCGGATCATCCGTTTGTTGGAGTCCCATCAGCAGATTCTTACCGATCGACCAGGGCGGACAGGGTTGGTCGAGTTTGATATGACTCTGACTACCCAAGACCCTGTTCGCCAAAAAATATATCCAGTGCCCTTTTCGAAAGAGAAGGCCCTGGAAGCTGAAATCCAGAAGCTTCTGGACGACGACATCATCACTCCTTCGACTTCTCCGTATAATGCCGGGGTTGTCTTGTTGAGGAAGCCAAGCGGGGAGCACCGCTTATGTATTGATTACAGGCATTTAAACAGTTGTACGACATTCCAAGTTGAGCCGTTACCAAACACAAATCAACTGTTTGCCAGATTGAATAGGGCAAAGTACTTCTCAAAAATTGATTTAAGCCGGGGATATTATCAGATCCCTGTGAAGCCTGAGGTTCGGCCCATGCTCGCTTTCAGTACTCCGAGCGGCCATTACGAATTTAAGGTGATGCCTTTTGGGCTGAGCAATGCGCCCAGTGTGTTCACACGCATGATGAGAAAGTTATTAGACCCTTTAAGGGATCCTTCTGTTGTCTCGTTTATGGATGATATTCTCATCGCGTCTGACAATCTGAAAGATCACCTGAAATCCTTGGAACAGATCTTCATAAGATTGAAAGAGGAGGGGTTAACCGCCCGTCCAGCCAAATGCATGATTGGATATCAATCCTTGGAATTTCTAGGACATACTATTACCCCAGGGGGACTGGTACCGGAAGAAAAAAATATTGAGAAGGTCCGTCTCGCACCCCGTCCTAAATCCAAAAAAGATGTTAGGTCTTTCTTGTCTCTGTGTGGGTTTTACCAGAAATTCATTCCGAAGTTCAACGAAATTGCGGCGCCGTTAACCGAGACCCTGAAGAAAGGATCACCAGATCTTATAGTCTGGACCCCGAGCTGTGAAGAAGCTTATGGGAAGCTGAAACAGGCGTTGGTGGATAGGCCAGTCCTGCAACTCCCAAATTTGGAGAAAACGTTTGTTCTGAGAACCGACGCGAGTAACATAGGGATTGGGGCAACTCTGTTGCAGGAAGGGCGAGATAATCCTTCGGTGCTGTGTCCGGTGGCATATGCCAGTCGAAAACTGTTACCCGCCGAACGGAATTACTCCACCGTCGAACGGGAATGTCTAGCTCTAGTGTGGGCGGTACAGAAATTTCAACCTTATCTGTATGGAGTCCAGTTCAAAGTGCAATCCGACCATCAACCTCTGACGTTCTTGGCAACTTCTAAGAAACTGAACGCGAGGTTAATGAGATGGTCCTTGCTCCTACAACCGTATCAGTTCACGGTCGAATACATCCCCGGAAGGGAGAATGTGGGAGCAGATTTTTTATCACGGCATCCTATGGTTGAATGTGAGGGTGGGGTCATTCGAACAGAACCACTGACAGTAGAAAGTTCGTAGGGTTCGACTTTCTTAAGAGGGGGCCTATGTAGCGAAACGCCAGTGGCTCATGTCCTTATGCATTCTTTTATTTTGGGTAAACAGGGGGAAACGGCTGTTGGAAGCTCTCAATTCTCTGGTTCGCTCACATATCCATGAAAGATAGTGCTTTGGGTTATCTTCATGCCACAAATCTTACACGGAGTGAGTAGATATATGTCTCTCGTTTCGGGTAAACCCGAGGGAACGCCTTGCGCCAAATGTGCAATGGTGCGGCTGCTAGGAATTAATGGCGGGGCCATCACCTACCGTTGGGTTGTTGCAACTTGTCAAAGTTAGTTAAAGATAACGACAGAAGTGTAACATCCTACCGAGATGGTTAAGAAAGGTAAGACTAGGGTTCTGAGTGGTCCAGCCAAACCTGGACTTACAAAGGTATTGTGTCTAGAGGGGGAAGATGAATTGGCGAAAGGCCAATCATAATACATAACGAGTTGGTTGACCGTTAGCCAGCTGACTAGGCGTCTTGTCCTTGGCATAGCCGGGGAAGGTATTCTGAACAATATATCTCCCAGGAGGTTATCATTGGCTTTGGGCGTCATTTGAGCTGTTACTATCTTTCTTGCTATGGCTTGAATGGGGCATATTGTCATCTTTCTGTTGTATACACTCATTGGATGGCTATGGTATTCTTGGGGATGGGGTCCACCAATCTAGGATCTATCTTCTTGAGCCAGAAGAGGCTATTCACAGGACTATCTCTTTCGTCTGTTACTCAATAGGATGATGTCGGGAGGATAATGGACTTCTCTATCTCACGGAGAGAACCTGAACTCATATACACCATGGCTTGTGCAGGGCAAGGCCGGTACATTGGGGCGACCGCTCAGTCGAGAGCGGCGGCCGGGAGGGGTAGTAACTTCTTTCCTATTCTTGCTGGGAGTGGGGAACTACACTGCGTGCCATACAACCCCACTACTATACTATTAGTTAATGAGGCGAAACACACATATTACTAGGCGCACCACACCACAAGATCTTGCGGGGAGAAAGGCATGGTTTGCGAGTGAGAGGGAAGCATGGGAATGAATGTGCCCAATCATAATAAAGGCTTGGTATGAGTGTGGAGGGTGTGTCTTGTAGGGTGGACAATCAGACATCTACCAGCTAGAGGTCTACTCAAGCCCGGACGTAGCCAATCCAGGGGCTACCTGACAAGTCAAGCCCATTCCGTCGGGTATAGTATATACTGCTTCAGGTAGAGATCATATATATATATTGCTATTGTGTGATACATGAGTCAGCCCAGTCGCTCAGATATTGTTTGTCATCTCCAGGATCCTCTTCGGTTGGAAGTGACTAAATAGTGCAGTACCAACCGGGCTTAAATGCTAAAGCCAAATAAGTCTGAGGAAGCCAGATCAAGGTATTGGCCATACCACATATGGTGTGTCTAAATCTGAGTGAGAGACAAGGTGCATACCATGAGCCAATGACTATGTGCAGAAATGGCACATCTCAGATTCTTACAGAGACATAGGCCCGATAGTAGTGGATTTCAAGGCGGACTGTACACTTGATTATCCTGCATATCTTAAGCAATTGACAATTGCGGTAATGGCGCATCTCAGGTTCCTTCAGCGCCATGGGTCCGATAACAGTTGAATTCAGAGCTGAGTATACGCGTGATGATCCTACATACTCAGTTTGTCCCGGACATTGATAGTGGTTTTGATTCTACAGAAGCCTGTTGAACTTACAACTCGAGACTGGGAAGGAAGGAGATTCTGACACCCCGGTGAGAAGTGTGTGGACAGATCAGACAATATATGAAGCTGGATCTATGACTGTGGCGACCTGAGGCTCTGTGACTGAACTTTATAAGTGTTGTGTCTGTTCAGAACTATCTGTGTTAACTGCCTTGATGTTTTCCTGTGCTGTCCTGTATTGAGTTAATAAATCACGTTTTAGTTGATTCAAAAGATAACTGCGTTATGTATGGGGATCAGTCAGAAGAACACTGCAGGAAATAGGTCCCTAGGTCGAAAGTAAGAGTGACAGTGAGTCCAGGGAAAACGGAGGAGGGTGGGCAAGTAAAGACCTATCCCAGCCAGGGCTATAGAAGATTTGTGAAATATTGTGACCGGGCTATTTGGGACCCTCCACGTAGCTTGTTACAGTAGGGGGTTCAAACCTTACACTGATCAGTTGGAGTAGAATGTTGACTTCTCGTCCTTGATTTGGGGACGTAAATTACAAGTATCTCTGAATTCGGAGTGGGGTCACCAGATGGCGAGGGACACTGGTAATAGGGAAAGCTAATCCACACATAACATTCAGTCCATGATACTACAAGTAGTGTGGATGGACTATGCTTAAGTTCAAAGCGAGCGAGGCCCCCCCCCCCCCCCCACCCCAATGGGGTTTGGAATCGGGGAAGGTAGAAGTGACTAGCACTAGTGACTACTGATAACTTGAGACCTTTGTGTTCTGTCTGTCTGTCTGTCTGTCTGTTTGTCTGTCTGTCTGTCTGTCTCTGTCTGTCTGTCTGTCTGTCTGTCTGTCTGTCTGTCTGTCTGTCTCTCTCTCTCTCTCTCTCTCTCTCTCTCTCTCTCTCTCTCTCTCTCTCTCTCTCTCTCTCTCTCTCTCTCTCTCTCTCTCTACATATCTCCATCACGATTGCAGACTATTAACAAAGACGTGCCTATACACTGAGAGAACACTTTTGCCTAACTCTATATTAGTTAGTTAGTCGCGATTTAAATTTCACGGCAAAAGGTCGCCCCATTATGCTCCGTTCCTGTGCTAGTGAAGAGCACACAAAATGCTCTCACTGCCCCATATGAAAAGTGGAACAGACGGGAGTCTCGACAAACCAACAGCCCGCACAGGTATACTATGCATAATGTCGCTGCCAGAATGCCAACACAAAAAGTCCGCTACGAAAAATACAGTTCATTATCCATGGAAGCGGCAGTCACTAGAAAACCAGCAGCCACACATTACTGCATAAGGCAACCCAGTTAGTTCAGTGACTGACCGGTCGCCATTTTTTTTTTTTTTTTGAATATCAGATCATGCTACAAACAACCACGGACAGATGTAAAAGCCCTCCACACGAAATTTACAACTCATAGTGTCACTCCACGCACTCAAGACAGTAGCAGGGCTGTGCTGTGCTGAATCATGGACTGGTTAAATCCTAATACGGCTCCCCGCAGGACTTTTCGTTACCATGGCCTATAAAAGAAGCAAAGAATAGTAACCCCGTAACCTACCATTCTGTACATAATCTGTTTTAAGGAAATAAACACCATTACATTTTATTCTATCATAATCCCTACCCTGTTCAACTTCAGAAGAGAAGTTATATTAGGGTTCACCGCCTGGCTCAGAATAATAATTCTGTGTCCGAGGCAGCCACAATTCCGGATATTAATTTGAAGGCGATTGCTGTCCGATTCGGGTAATCCTGTTTCACTGCATGGCAGTGAATCTTGGAATGTCAGTCTATCTGCCATTTACTGCCAATATAACACCTTGCGGTGTATGGCAGGGGGGTCTTGAACCTGGGGAATTAAGGCCGCCTGGCTAGTGCAATCGCTGCGAACTGTGCAGGTTAGGGTTGGTTTTCTTTTTGGCCCCGACAGAAACAAACTACACAACTTACCGAGGATTCGAACCCGGGTCTCCCAAACGAGAATCTGACATTCTAGCCACTCGGCCAGCCAACAAATTAGGAAGAACTTAGAAGAAACAGAGATGTGGTTCCTGAGACGAATGTTGCGAATTCCTTGAACTGCCTGAGTAACTAACAACGGTTGCTTGAAAGAGGCTAATGAAACTAGAATATTATAAACAACAATAAGAAATAGACAAACATCTTTTTTTTAGTAATGTGAGGAGAAGATAAGAACTGGAGAACATCCTGACAACTAGAAATTATGCTGGATGGACTGAGACGGTGGCACGGAGGAATTTCGTCAACAGAGTGGATCCTGAACACTAATGATCGAATCTGTGGAGAGGCATGAATGCTACCGCCAGCTGACATGGCACATGATGATGATGATGAACCTACCATTGAGACATCTGAGATGTGGTTTTACAAAAGAATGATGAGAATTCCGTGGACACCCAAACTGAGCAGTCAAATCTCTTCAAAGAGGTTAAGGCACAAAGATAACTTGTCACAAACATCAGAAAGACGCAATTGTCACCCCCCCCCCCCCCCCCCCACTCTCTCACTTTATTAAAAGAAACAGCTGGAACAAGTGAAAAATGGAAAGATTTATGGAAAGAGAGGATGACAGCGAGAGATTCTTGACAGCTTGTTGTCATGACACAGAGAGGTGTTAACACACGAAATGACACATGCTGTTGGCGACAGAAAGATGTGGAGAAGCATGAGATTTGGCACGGCACGTGATGATGATGATGATGATGATGATGATGATGATGATGATGATGATGATGATGATGATGATGATGATGATGATGATGAGTAGAACGCTTTCCAGGCAAAAATAGTCAATTAAATCTATTTTAACGTGTATGTTGCAGGTCAGCATGGTCAAATGGGTAAGAACGCGTGTTCTTAAACATCCGGTGTGCTGATGCCGAGGTTAGGGTTCAGTCCCTACAACGGACAGCTGGACTAAAATGTTGACCTGTCGTCCGTGACTTGGGGACGTAAATTACAAGTACTTCTAGGACGCTGTAGTGTTTCCAAGGCACCAGGGTCATGTTCTATACTGGCCAAGACCTACTGACGCGTCCTAGTCGCACGTCCTGGGCAGCAGGTCCCTTTGGGGTCCTGACTAACGTCGGTAGAATAGCTGATTTCTCCGAAGTCGGAGAGTATCTGCCTGCATGGCGAGGAACCACCAGTCTGCACACCAATAAGCCAGACATGGGACAACGGATACTCACGCAAATCTCAGTCCGGCATGATATCACACTGATGTTGGACAATAGGATTTCTTCATCCAACATACAGGACTTCACGCTGGAGTTCGCAGCCAGCAAGCAAGCAAGCACAAGTACCTCTGAAGTCGGACTGGGTTCGCCTGTTGGCGAGGGACACTATTAATAGGGAAAGCTAATTCAGACGCAAATTCAGTCCATCACTACTATAATTAGTGTGTATGGACTAGGCTTGAGTTCAACGCGAGCGAGCGAAAAAAAAAAACATTTATGTTGTGGGTCTTCGTTATTTGCGTTCATCCGGAGAATTTTTTTCAGATTGCGTCGTACCTGTATACAGCAGAGCTGCGTTCTTGCGCCGTTAGGCCGACACATCCGACTTCTGCGGGCATTTGTTGACCGGGATAACCTTCCCGGGGGTTGTGGGTCTTATTTTTACCATCAAGGAAATTGCGATGCACGGTTTCGCCAAGATGTTCATACTTTTCGCTAAGAGAATTTTTTTTTTTTTTTTTTCGAATTTCCTTTCCCAAGCTTGTGACTGCCCCAGTTTACCTACTAGGCAGCAAGTTTGTGTTTGTTGTCTGGTTCCTTCCTATCCCTTGACCTGTTCGCCATGGGAGTCCCTGTCAGTAGCTGTGCTACCATTGGCATGTGGAGACACAACAGTGTGTGTGTGTGTGTGTGTGGGGGGGGGGTGTCGGGGAGGGGGTGGTAGTCTTTTTTTATCGATTGCTCATTTGGCCGTCTGTCTATTGTTCATTTTCTCTCTCTCTCTCTCTCTCTCTCTCTCTCTCTCTCGTCTCTCTCTGTCTGTCTCTCTCTCTCTATCCTTCAAGATTCCTCTCTCTCTCTCTCTCTCTCTCTCTCTCTCTCTCTCTCTTTCTCTCTCTCTCTTTCTTCCTTTCTTTGTTTCTTTCTTCTTCTTTTTTCTCTCTGTCTCTGTTTCTCCCTTTCCCTCTCTTTTAAATTTTAATAATCCCTCGAAATATCCGTCTTTCCTTTCCCTTTCACCCGATGGAAACAATCAGTTATTCTTTGCGCTAACCTAATTGTGTGAAATACCCCGTATACATTGCCTTTGTTTTAATATTAAGTTCCCCGACTTCGTCTTATAATTAAAGGACGGTAATTTGACCCCAACTTCTTCAGATCCCGGCCCGTCATTGTAAAAGTATCTCGCACGAGTGATTTGTTGAAGGAACCCAACCATGAGTTCGGTTTCTGGGCATTTCTTGTCCGTATCGTTTCCTGTATAGGGACTCCATCTACGTGACTTCTGTTTTGTTGGGACACAGGCTCCTCATTGTCTGCGAGGTATTGCTTACTGCTGTCTGCCGAGAGAGTCGTATTATTTTTAACTGCATTGAGATGTCTGCCTTGCGGATGCAGTAGGGGTATGGCAGAATGAGATGTAGTGAAAAGTCGGCTAATGTGCAATGATAGACAGGCGGGTAGAGTTCTTGGTAAATAGGTGTTTGCAGGACGGTGGGTAGGGGTAGGCTAGCAGGTGGGTGGGTAGACAGACGGTCGGACGGTCGTCAGACTTAAGACGGAAAGCTGGTTGATCGAATTGGCAGACAAACATACAGACAGACAGGTGGAAGGAAGATCGGCCAAACCGACAGACAGATGGACGGAATATCGGCCGAACCGACAGACCGATATCTTGACATACATACAGACCGACAGACAGATAGACAGATGGACGAAATATTTATCGAACGATAGACAGACAGACACACACACAGACACACACACACACACACAATATATACAAATACACACCCACACACATACGCAGAACACACGTCACACATATATAACAAGGCAAGAAGAATAACCGGTCTACCTTCTGAAGGGCTACAACTTCTGGCAGTTATAAAATTAAGTGCCCAAACAATGCAAGAAAATCTGGCACCGATAACAGTCAGATACCCAGATCAGTTTAAAGACATTTCAGGATGTGGTTATAAATTTAATAACCATGCTGGTTTCGTGTGAAGATATCTGATACTTGATATATTTTCTCTCAGATGTCAGGCAGTGGTTCACAGCATTTTCATGTAACCTAGTCTTCTTCTTCTTCTTCTTCTTCTTCTTCTTCTTCTTCTTCTTCTTCTTCTTCTTCTTCTTCTTCTTCTTCTTCTTCTTCTTCTTCTTCTTCTTCTTCTTCTTCTTCTACTAGCAGTAAAGCAATGGATAGCACTGTGGTTTTGTTTTCGAATCCCTATCGAGGCTAATTTTCAAAAGAAAAACAATTAACACGGAGTTTTGGGTGCCCCAAGGACATGTCTTGGGAAGTAAAGGAAACCAGTATACTATAGACCACATCAGGCATCGAGTGCCGATCCTTACATACACATATTGGTCTAGCACCATATACTCAATTAGACATGATGCGTGTAGAAGAGCCCTTGAACTACTTTCTAACCTACATCAACCATCTAATGTCGGTTGGTTTAAAATAAGTAGAAATAAAACACAACACAAGGGTCCGACGTTTCGGTGGTCACCACCTTCGTCAAGAGCAGAATAAACACAGATAGAAGACAATTTATATGAGAGTACATATGTTTACATATTTTGTTGATATGTGTCTAAGTTATTATTATATTATTACCTTATGTTCCACTATTTCCTGCCACATTTAGTATTTTGCTTATGTGGACAGAGGCCCAAGTCAGGTATGTCTGTGCGTATGTTTTTATTGTGTACCCGAGATTTTAAATGCATTTTTTGTTGTTTCATTATATTAATATTTATCTTCCATCCTTTAACTCTCCTTGGTGAAGGGATTACGGACGCAGTTCGTAATCCCGCACACCCGCGTTCGAGACACAGCTACCTAAGCATATCCCCTTGTCTTCGTTTTTACGAAATGGTATGGGTGCCGGTCGTTCAGAAAACAATGACAAACAAAGAGAACGTAAAACTTGCCAAGAGATCACAACAGCAAACAATACTGTTGTTGACTGCATAGTACTGCAAAAGGATATGCAACTAACTAACTGAACATATCCTTTAACTGATTACCGTTTGGTAAGTTATTTGGTATAGTTAAAAGTGAAGTCCTTTACTGGCAGGAACAAATTCCATGACGGCCATAACCCCACCGTTTTGAGAACTGTTATTGTATATATTTGCATACGTTTAGTGTCAACTCAACTCTTTCTCCCAGCTGTGCAATTAATTTATGAACGTCACTTGCCAGTTTGAAGTACTGAGAGCAAGACCTAGAATTCTCTACCCGTTGTGTAGTATTTACACAAACATGCGCAATAAAATAGTGTTATTGTAGAAGTATCCTTCAGTTGCACTTTGGCTGCTAGATTTTACTACTTAGCTGGCCCACTCAGTCATGCTGTTATTCCGACTGTTTTACTGAAAATCTGGATCAGGTAGACCAGTTTTCGCTATGGTAAGCGGAATTCTTATATTTTTTTTTTTCCTGTTTCTTTTTAAATATAATGGGGTAATGGTATTCCGTTCACGTGGAAGTTTGGAAAGATTCTTGTCTGTGGAAGATATAAAAGATTTTTGTCTTTGGAAATTAAGAAATATTTTATGGGAATTAAGAAAGATTCTTGTCTATGGAAATTAGGAAAGATTCTTGACTATGGAAATTAGGAAGGAGTCTTGTCTATGGAAATTAGGAACGAGTCCTTGGAAGTTAGGATAGAGGCGCACAGATTGGGGTGCGAGGCACACATCTAATTAGACCAGTGGTTCTCAACCTATTTTGGCCCATGCCCCCTTTACCATATGTTCAGAGCGTCATCCCCCCACCCCCTTTTCGAATTTTCTCCCTAGAAATCCCCCCCCCCCCCCACCTTACACAGTATACAAAAAAATTGAAGCTAAATTTAACAACACGTACTAGAACAAGTCTAGACATCTACATAAAACGTGATTTGCGGGTCTACTTATGTTATAAAACGAATTTCATTAGGGCGAGAAGTACAGAGCCGTAAAATTTAGAGGGAAAAACAATATCAAGCAACTGGTTCTTGTATTAATGAGATCTTAAAATAATCTTAATTCCCCCCTTGGAAACCCCACAATTCCCCCCTAGAGGGGTATTCCCCACCGGTTGAGAACCACTGAATTAGACCAACACAACATGTATCATCAAGGTGGAGGTAACTCCAAAAGGTATACAATATGTTGTGTGATTTCTGCAGTATGTACCTCAAGGAATGCAGCGAAGTATGCTAGGCAATAAATCGTGCAATCTATTGTTTGTGTCTTCGTTATTCAAAAGCCAAATACCTAAACAAGCTTCAGGTCGTTTTCAGGACGTTGCAATCAACCCCGGTTTGATTTTATATGCAATTTTACGTTCGATCGAATGCGTCCGTAACCTCTTCGCCGCAGAGCATTATTTATTGATTATTTGTGATTTACTTGGACATTTTACCTTCTGTAGATTGCCATTGCTTTCTTAACGGTCAACGATCATATCATTGAAATAACCGAAAAGTAACTATCATAATAATAATAATAATAATAATAATAATAATAATAATAATAATAATAATAATAATAATAATAATAATAAACATCATGTTAGCAACCATGGCACCATATGTTGTAACCCGACGTGTTTACTGCCAGTATTTCATGTCACTGGCTTGTAGTTTGTAAGGCGTCCTGGAACTATATATTTTGCTGCATTTGTGTTGCCACGTCTTTGTGAACCATTCTTCTTCTTCTTCGTTCATCCGGAGAGTTTTTTCCTCGTGATTGTGTTGTGCCTGTTTACAGCAGAGCTGCGTTCTTGCGCCGATAGGCCGACACATCCGACTTCTGCGAGCATTTGTTGACCGAGTTAACCTTCCCGGGGTTTTCGTAGGACGTTTGACTCTCACTGTTGTGATGTTATCCCTCATCCCAGCTGGTGAAGTTAGAACAGCCGAAAACATTCCAGTCAGCCCTCAAGGGAAGGTAGGGGCAGACCATGGGCATTTCCCGCCATCCAAGGAGGCTTTCATAATTGCAGAACCGACACATATCGCTCACCCAAGGCATTGTCACGTCCTGCACATGGCTGCTTAGCGTCACTTCCGTATATTGGGCCTTCCGTTCACCACAGGCTGTTCCTCCGGAAACCAGAAGAATGCAGTCTGCAGATGACATCCACACAGTGAGCTTTCGATTCGGACTTTCCACATAATGGATTTGCTATCCAAGCAATATTTCATTTCGTGCCACTAAGACACTTTTTCCACCTTTGATGAAGCCCACACAATGAGCTTTTGATTCGGACTTTCGTGTACCATTCAATAATGAAGTATATCCAACATATATGAATGCCAGTCATGGACAATTTTGCCCTCACTAATGAAGAAAATCGGAGCTTTTGAGATCAAAAGCTACAGAAAAGTTTCTAGAATATCGTGGACCAAGAAGAAGAAAAAATACTGAAATTCTACCAGATCTGAACAGGGAAGAAACCGTATAGTAATGTCCCGGAAATTGAAATACTACGGTCCGGGATGGTTAATCCGGTCAACAAATGCCCGCAGAAGTCGGATGTGTCGGCCTAACGGAGCAAGAACGCAGCTTTGCTGTAAACAGGCACAACGCAATCATATCCTAAAAAAAAAAAACAAACTCTGGATGAACGAAGAAGAGGAGAAGAAATACTACGGTCATATTAAACGTCAGTGTGGCTTGGTAAGAGCAGCGAGGGACCGCTACGTTCCTGTTCCACATGGGAAGTGAGGAGCATTTTGTTTGGTATTCACTGGCACAGGATCGGAGAATAATGGGGCTACGCATTGCCGTGAAGTTGGAACTCCAACTAACTAACTAACTAACTAACTAGAATATGTAGAATAATACATGCAACATTTGACCCCTCTAGCTTTATTGTTTAGATGTAAGAAGCAGTTTCCCAAATGTTACTTTAGCTGTTTTTATTCCCTTTCTGGTTTCTACTGATAGCACTCTACATCAAAACCCCAGTGTATATTTTTCTTTCCCGGCGGGACAACACACTGAGCACTCCACAAACGGCGATAGTCATCTCTGAAATTAACTCTTTTATTATAAACATCCGAAAACTTTACTAAGAAAATAATCCCTTACATTTGAAGCCTCGGCTTGGCTGAGAGATGCAACCCCCACGTCCAGGCCAAATAATGTGCAGAAGAATGGCCTGTTAGTTAACTAGAATGACAAAGACACAAACACACAAACTGGTGTCGGGAGAAGCACGTGCACAAAGGCCCCGCGGGTGTAAACGTAATGCTGGGTATTGTAAAGTCACAGACATAAACCTGGCTCTTTTGACGTCATATCATCTGGATGTTCACTTGGGTGGAAAATTAATTTGTAGCAGCGCAGGACACCACCATTGAATGTGGGTTCTGATAGGAATCGCTGGTGTTTATTCAAATCCAGCTGCTTTCACGAGTGGTGTGATTTAAGAGTGCGTTTAGCCGTAGAAGAATAGGACAACCGCTACGTCAGTGATTGACAAGTTCATAGACTAGCTTGATGAACTGACGGGCTGGTTTCTTAGATGTTTAATTCATGATTCCTGGTTAGTTCGTTTCGGTGGGTATTTGGGTTGGAGTCTGCGGACAATGAGATCTATAGAAACTGTGGGGGACTCCATGGCGAAGTAGTTTTGTCGCCTAGTTAGCTCGCCGAAGGCTGTGAGTTCGATTCTGGGCTTTATCATTTGGATAACGAAGACACAAACAATAGATTGCACGAATTATTGCCTGGCATATTACGCTGCATCTCGTCAGGTACATACTGCAGAATTCACACAATGTAAAGTAAATTACCTAGATAAATCCATCAAGCCGAAATATACACATGTTCGCACAGTAATGTCAATTGTCTACCACGGTAATTTTAAGCTGATTAACATGTCTTTCTGACTCGCGTTGATTGATCATTTATTGCTTCTGCAAACTTTAACAAGCGAGTATTTTGTGTGTTAAACAACACGCGAATGGCAGTGTCTCTGTTAATCACATGGCCGCTTTCGAGAATGTGCCTAGCAATTGATGACGTTGGAGGCTTCCTGTGTGTCGGCCCCACTAGGCTCGCATCGCCTGTGTGTGGTATCTTCATCATTTGGTTAACGAGTTGCTGAGCTGTTGATCCATTAGTGCATCCTTAGGAAAAATCTCTTTATCCTCTTTCTGTATCCTGTGTTGGCGTGCTCGCTATCTGGAACGAGTGCATTTTTAATAAATCTGAGACACCTAGGGATCATCACTGGAGCTACGGAGTGGGTTCTTTGTGTGACGCTTTTAGCAGGCCGCCCCCATGGGATACATCTCACTACAATTAATTCTATCCACTCACCTTTAAACACTTTAAACCCCCTTGCAGCATGGAAACGAGTGGAGGACACATGAACAATCCTGGCCCCGCAAGTGTGTGTGTGCTATACTGAAGAGTGGCTTGGTAGTATCCCAAAATTCCCGTCCGTAGATGTGAAGTTCTAGTACACGTTTTGTTGACGCCCTGGTTTCTGGGCTTGCAGAGGGGAAAGCCAGGTATGCATCACAATCCCCGTAAAGTAAGTAATTTGGTAGTGGGTTGAGAGAAGTCTCTACACCAGTGGTTCTCAACTGGTGGGGAATTCTCCCCCTCCCCCCAGTGGAGAATTTTAGGGTTTCGGGGGGGGGGGGGGAATAAGATTATTTCAAGATTGCATTAATACAAGAACCTGTTACTTGATATTGTTTTTCCCTCTAAATTTTACAGTTCTGTACTTCTCGCCCTAATGAAATTCGTTTTATAACGTAAGTAGACCCGAAAATCACGTTTTATGTAGATGTCTAGACTTGTTCTAGTATGTGTTATTAAATTTTGCTTCCATTTTTATGTATACTGTGTAAGGGTGGGGGAGAATTTATAGGGAGGAAATTCGAAAAGGGAGGGGGGGGGAATGACGTTCTGAACATATGGTAAAGAGGGGCATGGGCCAAAAAAGGTTGAGAACCACTGCTCTACACCAACCTTAGACTGACAGATAGATGCTCAGGCTCTCTGAAAGCCGGTGTGTCGGACTTTGATATTAAAACCCGGTCTTCAAGAGAAATCTATAATAAACTAAATGAAAGTAAGCATGACCGATTGGGTAAGAGCGTTAGTTCTTAAGCATCCGGTGTGCTGATGCCGAGATAGAGGGTTCAACTCCTACTCCAATCAGATGGACTAAAATGTCGACTTCTCGTCCTAGACTTGGGTAAGTAAATTATAAGTACTCAGAAGTCGGAGTGGATTTTCCTGATGGCGAGGGACACTGGCGATACATGGAAAGCTAATCCACAAGATAAAATCAGTCCATTGCACTAGAAATTGTAGCAGGTGTATGGACGCTTGAGTTCACAGTTAGCGAATGCCAAAAACTAAAACAAAATTTAATTTTAAAAAAATAAGAAACAAAAGAAACGGCAGTGGCTTCATGGTTACCATGTCCGCCACATGTTGTGGAGAACTAGTTCGGTACTTAATCTGAACTGTGTGAATTATTAAATAAAAGAAATCCGGAAATAATGGTAATACCCCTTGACCCCTCAGCAGTGTATAGGATGTCTAGTCTTCTCGGATACGGGCAAAAAATTAGAGGGGCCGCGTGCACATTGCGAACGTCAACAGTTCTCGACAGTTGGAAATTGAACAGAACACGCTGAACTCTGTAGTGTCCGGGTTAAATATTAGAACACGCTGAACACTGTAGTGTCCGGGTTAAATATTAGAACACGCTGAACACTGTAGTGTCCGGGTTACATGTTAGAACAAGACAACCTACCCTGGACAAGATTATCTGTAGCAGGTGTGAGTCTGGCACTCACAAATTTAGACAGACAAACGATGGACACATAGAATGACAGGCAACCATACAGACGCGAAGTCAGTTAGACAGACATATAGACAAATAAATAAATAAATAAATAAATAAATAGTTACACAGGGAGACAGACAGAAAGACAGACATATTAATGCGTAAGTGAAGCGATGTATGGATGGGTGAGTTGGTAGATGATGGATAGATGGAAGTAAGAATGGATAGGTGAATTAATGCACAGACAGTGAAGTTAACTGGTCCAGGTTTAGAAACAAAGCTACATTAAAAGTTGAAAATTCACTACACGATAGAGAAACCAAAAAAAAAAATCAAAATGTCGTTCTCAGTTTACCCTCTCCCCTGACCTGAAAGATTCACACACAAAACAGATGTTCGTGGCCCTTTGTTGTGTCTAGAGATCCCAGATCTTGTTTGACAGGGATCAGTTCTCTCCAGGGTGCGTTGTAGGGTGGCAGTACCCGCAGACGAACAGTAGTAGCGGACCAGCGTGTGCTGCAGACATCGGGCACAAAAACTACACGCCAGGCTACAACTAGGTCACACTCTGGACAACAACAACAACATAATCTGACTGCTGGCAGTCCGGATTTCAACTCACATTTTGACCCAAGATCAGCTAGACAAGGAAGTCGTGGTAATGTAGCGGCTATGGCTCGCCTTCCGTACCGTTGGTCTTGGATGTGTTCAGCAACAGGACCGTTTCGAATTCTTAAAATTGACCTAGGCTATCCCAGGTTGTTACGACCTTAGATGTGTACTAAGAATAGTGTTGGGAAGTCAAGGCGGCTGGTGCAACACCGACCGCATCAGCCATAAAATATCGTTTGGTCTCTAAACAGATGGGTCTAGCTTCATGAGCCCAAGGCGCCATAGGCATGTAACAGGTTCGCTGACTTTACTGGTTAAGATTGGGTATCAAGCTTTAAGCCGGCTCCTTGGCCTTCAAGTTAGCGACTTTCTCCGTAATCCCGTATATCCACGTGAGGAATGTAACTAGCGCGAGAATTGGTAACTGTTCTCGCCGCGTTGGTGACTTACGGGGTATGTGAGCCGGCCGCTCAGAAAGCAATGGCAAACTACTGAGCGTAATCTTGCCAAGAAATCAACAATCAGCGGAAAGATGTTGATGTTGACAGCGATGTCCTGTAAAGGATATGCGAACAAAAACAAAAAAACAAAAAATATATCCTTAACAGAAAAGTAGGTTTAAACAAAAAAAAAAATGAGAAAGACGAAAAATGGGAAGTCAGGGTATGTTACAGTTATGACTTAAAAGTTTAATATGTTAGTAGACCTGTTGTATTGCAACGCAATGACAACATTTCGGCGATATATAAGCCTAGGACATATACGGGAAGTCACTTAAGATATTTAAAGGCGTACATTCACTACACGATACAGAAACATCCCATGGCATTTAATCATTTAAAGTATCTTCTGGTATAGACGTTTTCCCTGTCTTGTAATGAGCGCAGATCATTGCTGCTGGATCCTCATCGACACTACGGAGGTCGTGCACATTATTGAGAATCTCCATGGGCGATCTGTGGGTTAAGCAGTATTAAGAACCCACGGCGCAATACCAGCAGATAACTGAAAGTAACATTTTTAAGAACATGCATCTGTCTCTGGACAAGGTACAGATGTGAGTCTTGCACCGTCTCACAGTCACTAAAGAAGCCATTCGCGGTATGTAAATTGAAACGTTACAGAACAGTTCGTAGTATATGGTATACTATAGCCGTCAACATTGTCTAAAGGATAAGGGCACTCACTCTTAAACTTCCGGTGCGCTAATGGCGAGGTGATGGGTTAAACGCCTACGTCAGTGAGTTAGACTAAAATGTTGGCTTCTCGTCGTTGATTTTGGGAGGTAAATTACAAGTACCTCAGATGTCGGAGTGGGTTTGCCTAATGACGAGGGACACTGGTAATAAGGGAAAGCTATATATATATATATATATATATATATATATATATATATATATATATATATATATATATATATATATATATAACACATACCAAGAAAAAGAAACATATTGACTTTCTGGGTTTGATCCCGATTAGGACAGCCCTTGACTTCCGCAGCCGCATAACATAGATACTATAGACTTCACTGAAAAAGTATGGTCCCGACGTCATCATCATCTTTTGTTTTGTTTTTTTAAATGGTTTAAAAGGCCTGTCGAAAGCGTCCAACAAAGGAATGAACTCCGAAGCCCCACTGCACTCATGAATCGAATCACATAGGCCAGAATCAAACCCATAACCTTCCTAGTGCGAGGCAGGTGGAGTACTCCCTTCGTTACCGACACTCCCCGTCATCATCATCGTGTACCCTGGAGTGTCTCCGTAGAGAAGTGGTCAAGTCGTCTGTCCAGCGCCCTGAAGTTCTGGGTTTCGTTTTTTAACTATTCACTTCGGACCACGAGTGCAGTTCTTCCCCCGGAGCCCCTGTAGGACCATCGCCGGTGCAGAGAGAGAGAGAGAGAGAGAGAGAGCGAGAGAGAGAGAGAGAGGGGGGAGAGAGAGGGGGGAGAGAGAGAGAGAGAGAGAGAGAGAGAGAGAGAGAGAGATAGAGAGAGAGAGATGGGGTAAACTCGTTGCAATGATTTTGGTAATTTATCCTTAAATAGTTATCACTCGTCATCCTTTCTGTTCACCTTATATTTTTCTGTCGTCCATTACAGATGTTCACGGACCAACAACAACAAAACAAAAATGATAGTATCAACACGCCATCACACGTGCTCTGTCACATTCTCTTTCTTCCCATAATCCCATTGAACGCCATTCCTGTCCACAATAATGGCGGACGCTGATCTAGACTCAATGACCCTAATTAGGTCACCATATGGAGATTACTCTGACCGTGTCTTCGACCATATGAAAACGAGTTGTCTGCTCATGTTTTGCCACGCTCATTTTGATGGTTATTGCTTTCTGAAGGGATTACCAATGACACGTTGTAAAGGTGTCCAGTTTCTTTCCTCAACCTCCATAGACACAGAAGTCCATTGCTACTGTTATTATCCTGTTCATATTTCTTTAACTGAGGATTTAGGTGTTTCAGTTTGCGTGTCCGTATTATAATTAGGTCTTATTTTTCATTTTTTTGTTTTTTAACAACAGTCTGTATGTAGTGTTCTTTTCTTTTCTGGCCTAATTTGAGTCGTCAGGGCGTATGATTTTTGCCCAGCTTTTGTCTCTCTTCCCACTTCCATCTGTCTATCTGTATATCTGTCCGTCCGTCCGTCCGACCGTCCGTTTTGAACTCGAGTTTGGTTCACACACGTGCTACTACTGGTCACGGGACTGATTTTGCACATGGGCCAATTTCTGTGTCTCGCCCTGATTGTACACGCTATCATACTGCTGTTCGTCCATCTTTTTAATGTTATCTTCCCACATGTGTCCTGGTCTAACTCTTGCTCGCTTGCCATCAACCTTACCCTCCAGTATGATTTTAAAAACAGTGTTGCCCGGGAAGGTTAACCCGGTCAACAAATACCCGCAGAAGTCGGATGTGTTGGCCTAACGGCGCAAGAACGCAGCTCTGCTGTAAACGGACACAACGCAATCACGTCCGAAAAAGAAAAAAAAACTACGGATGAACGCAGAAGAAGAAGAAAAACAGTGTTATATCTTTTAGCATGGGGGAAATATTTCACTTGCCATAATACAAGACTGTCAAAAATTTTCTCAGGCTCTCTTCCTCTGTCTCTCTTTTCATAAATCTTTCTGGTTGCCACAACATGTACCAGTTTTTGTCTTCTCATAATGTGGCCAAAAATGATGACTGCTTCTTTCTGATATTTATGATAAGTTGTCTTTGCTATTTAGCCTCCCTAAAAAATGTCCAGATTGCTCTGTTTGGATGCCAAATGAATTTCAGCATTCTTCTATAAAACCAAATCTAACTCATATATATTTATTTAATTACAATTTGTATTACTATATTTGATTACTTTTAAACATTCATGTCCTAGTTATCACAAATCCCTCCTACTGGCTTCCACACAGTTCATCCTTATAATTTACGCCAGTTGTACTAAACTGTAAGAAGGCATTTTTCTCTGCACCCTAGGATAGAAGAGGAGCCACGGGGAAGAATGGGAGATGATTATCATCGCCATTGTCACCGAGTTGATGGTATTTGCCTTGACAGCTAGGATAACTCTCCTTGACATTGGCCACATTATTTTGAGGGGGTGTCGTATACTCACATCAAATTCCTGGACTATTTTCCCTCCACAAGAAAACAAAAATAGATGTATGAAAGGTGGAAAGGGATCTGTGGTCATTGGGGACTTATAGTCGTCTTGTCTGTGTATGGGACTGGGTGAATGATGGGTTTCTTTCAGTGTTCTGTTCAAATAATGATTCATTTCTCCTGCATTCTGCATAAAAGTGTCCCCAGTTATCGCGGGATTCGCCCTCGCCGAGCTTTCGGGTTGTTCATATGTGAGGATTATATCTCGTTGTTTGCTTGTGGCCACAAAGACTGAGACTTCCCACGAGGGCGCATGAACAATCGAATGCAAAGAAATATTATTTTTTCCCGTAGGAATCCGCTGTACCCCGTGTTTACTGTTTCCACTGACATCGGGACCGATTTGCCCCTAGAAATATAGTCTCTTGTTAGAGTGTTTAATTTCATAGCAGCATCAATCAGTGTGGGGTTTTCAGTGGCGCCTTAGTGATGTCTTTGGTACAAAGAGGCGACGTAGAATGGGAATTAATAACCAATGCAAACGGTTCACACTTTATCTCATTCATTCCACTTGAAAGGCGCAGGTATGTACTGAAAAAGGTGAAAGCAATTCCGTGATAGAGGTATGAAATGATATGACTTCAAGTTACTAGCTCTGGGCAATATGAGGTTGGTGACCAGCTGTCTTCCAATCCAACGAAGAATATACATTTTAAACATAGTTATGATTATTATCACCATCTAGTTTCGTTTCCGAACTATATGTCCTCTATTTTGCGTCTATATATGTGCCTTCACGCCACACTCAGTCATCTCTTGATGTACTCTCACATACAACTGTTTGTATTCTCTTCAGCTTGTTAGCTTTAACCTCATCTTTTCCGTTGAACGCAATTCTCAGCAAGAAGTTGTGTTCCTTCCCATTCTATTTCCTCAACTATTTGGACTATTTCAATTGTCTGCCATTGATCTGATCATTAACTGATTCAGTGCCGAATGATTATATATCGCCTAATGTGATCTCCCATTTGGACAGAAGGACGTTATATCACCATACTATGGTTATCGTTGTATATGCTATTTATTTTGTTTCGTAGTATCTCCCGCAATTTCAGTGCTCAGTGACAGGAATTTTACATTATAATACTTGTTTATTTCATTGTGTACCATGTTTGATCCAAACCGACTGTTTGTTTGGTGCTGGATCGGTTGATGTTCCCCAAGTTTGGTAATACTTGTTTGTTTGTTGTCTTCTCACGAGGGAGTCTCCGTGGCCATGAGGGTACGCGGCCTGACTCGCCCTCCAAATATTGTAAGTGTGATTCCGGGCTACGCCGTTTGATTCACGGGTGCAGTTTTATTGAAGACTCCTCGGGGTGGTTGCTGGAGCTACGGAGTTCCTGCTTTGTGCAACTCTTTAGGCAGGCCGTCCTGCAGAAAGACACCAGGCCATATGGGATAACACCCGGTGCTATTCAGTCGATCCTCTTGCTTTTTTTCCCACCCTTTATCTTGAACCTGTGTTGTCGTTGTTTTGTTTTTTTCTTCTCTTGTACTGGGTGTCCTCTTATTCGCCTACACGATCATATTTTTAAATCCTCACTCCTCTCCTCATGCCGTGTTTGTTTGTTTGTTTGTTTTTATTGTCTAGCGGTTCTGGTGGGTGTTGAAAAACTGGTCTTGACCGCCAGGTCGACCCAGACATCAAATAGGCATGAAGAAATGTCCTGGGAAGGAAAGGCGGGCGGCTGAATATTGACAATATCACCCGTCGAGTGCCCATTGATCTATACAAATATGGCGCTAGCACCACATGTCCAGTAAACTTCAAGGTGTGACAGAGTTCCAGGAGAAAGGGGCTCCTCGCTAGTGCAACGGAGTTTTTGTATTCTCATCATTTGTGTGCTATTTCTGTATTCTTATCATTCGTGTGCTATTTCTGTATTTTTATCCATTCGTCAGCTGTTTCTGTATTCTTATCATTCGTGTGCTATTTCTGTATTCTTATCATTTGTGTGCTATTTCTGTATTCTTATCATTCGTGTGCTATTTCTGTATTTTTATCCATTCGTCAGCTGTTTCTGTATTCTTATCATTCGTGTGCTATTTCTGTATTCTTATATTCGTGTGCTATTATTATCATATACTCTATGAGTGAAGTGTTCAACATCACGACAGCCGCCATTATTTTTCCAAATTTACTGATACTCATTTTCAATTGGGTCAGCCTGGGATTCAGGTCAGTTTTAAATATACCCCTGGATGCTGATTCGAACTACTAAGCATAACAATTTCTGGGGTTGAATGCGACGTCATGTAAAAGACATGCAACTAACTTAGTTTGCCATTGCTTTGTTTAACGGCTGCCGCCTAGTATCATCGAAATCAACGCAAAGCGATCTGCCCCCAAAGCGTCCGCGGTTGATTTCGAACTCCCGACTCGGTTTGTAGGGGAACTGTGAAACTGCTTTTCACTAACCCCTAAGTCCCTGACGCCTGTGAAATGAAAGGCACGCGAAAAATAAATCACGGCCTGAAAGCTGAACTAGCCGCTTTTGAACCGAAAATACATAATTACTATTCAAAAAATAACCGAAGACTGACAAATTATTCGGTATGTGTTGCACACACAACCCAAACAAGGAACCGTACACTAACATACACCCGCGGAGATAAATTATGTAGACACCGTGTCGTTAACTTCACGAGAGGGGTAATATTTTGCAAGGAAACAAAAACCAGTGTCTTATTTCTGCGCAATGTCAATGCGCAGCAACAGTGCAAGAGTTGTTGAATGTTCTAATTCAGATTCTTGTGGGAACAACTGTATTAGAGAAAGAAAAGTTCATCGATTTATGGGCGTTGGTTGTGATTTGCCATAAAGACCTCTGTTTTAACTCTTAGGAGCGCTGCATTGCCGTCAAGTCGTGTAATTCGCCAAATGGGCTTGGTTTTATCAAAGCGGGTAGACCGAAAGGATAAGAGCTCACTTCCGGTGCGCTAATGGCGGGATAGGGGGGGGGGGTTCATCCTCTACACCAATCAGTTAGGCTTAAACGTTGTCTTCTCGTCCGGAAAGCAATGGCAAACTACTGCTTGTACAATTGTCTAGAGTTCCAGCTTGGAGTTGACCGCAACGTCTTGCAAAGAACAAAGTAATTTTGTTTTTAATTTTTAAAAGGATGGATGTAAAGATTTTCGCCCTTATTCGTTTTTGTCCCCCGCATAACCTATTACAGGACATCGCTGTCAACACCAGCATCTACCACGTTCATCCAGAGTGTTTTTTTCAGATGTGATTGCGGTGTGTCTCGTTAGGCACCCTTGGGTCGAATCCCTTAGGCCAACACATCCGACTTTTAGCGTGCAATTTTGACCAGGTTAGCATTCCTGGGAGACTCGCTTTTGTGGTACCGTCCACATCCCAGCTATTCAAGTTGGAACAGTCGAAGACTTCACGGTCGTCCCTCAAAGGAAGGCAGGGACAGTCCATGGCATTTTCCGCCATCCTGGGTGGTTTCCATAATTGGAGAGCCGACACACAGCGCCCTGGTGCTGGGCTCACAGAGGGAATCGTCACGTCCTGCTCATGGCTGCTTTAATTCCTCACTACAATATATTGGACATTTCGTTCTCCCCGGGCCGTTCCCGTAAAAACCAGACAGGTCTGTAGACGGTATCAACTCAGCGAGTTTTCGATTCGGACACGTGCTTGTCGTTGTGCCCGCCAGAGCTGTTCCAGGCACGACGGACATTCAAAAAAAAACAAAAAAAAACTACCTAGTTAGAGCTGTTCCGAACAAGAGCGGCACTCAGAAACTAGGTAGTCAGAGCTCTTCCTAGCACGAGAGACATTCGGATGAGACATTTCACTCGGACGTAAATGCGTAGTGCCAATTTTTATTTTGCCACCCGTAGGACCGCACTTCCGACTTCGGCGGGCATTTTTAATGAGGTTAGCCTCCTCGGGTTTCGAGGCACGTTAGACTTATTGTTGTGATGTCGCCCACATCTCAGCTGGTCAAGATAGAACGGTCAAAGGCATCACGGTCAACCCTCAAGGGAAGGCAGGGGCAGACCATGGGCATTCCCCGCCATCCAAGGAGGCTTCCATACTTACAGAGCCGGCACATATTGCTCTGAGACTGGGCTCACCCGAGGAGTTGCCATGTCCTGCTCATGGCTGCTTTAGTTCCTCACTTCCATGTGTTGGGCATCTCACTTGCCACTGGTCGCTCAAGCACACACCAGGAACGGTCAGTCTGCGGGCGACATCCACTAGGTAAGCTTTTGCTTTTGACTTCGGACCACGCAATGGATTCGCTAGCCGTGCGTTCCATTTCGTGTTATTTAGTTGTTTTCCACCTTTGTCTACACTCTCTATTAGTTAAATACAAACAGTTTTCGTAATCATTTCATTCGACTGGGGCACTTCTTCTACCTTTTAGTACTCGCTCACGAGGTAGGCTACATGTGCTGCCGGCTCAGCACCTTACCTCCGTGCAGCGAAAAGCTATACCAGCTTACTGACTGCAGGCCCACTACTCATCGAGAGAGAGAGAGTGGGCGCTTATCGAGACATTATCGAACGGTCGTACACATTTGCTCTTTTGCCCGCTCAAACCACGACCCTGGCTGCACGATGCGGTTACATTCTCGAAACGCCTGCCTCGCTAACTTGCGTTGGCTGGGAAGATCTCATTTTGGTGCACCTCACACAGCCATCCGAGACAACGAACGCTAGACGCGGAACTGATCTTGCGAACCAGACCAGCCCTCACATCTACCGAAGTAATATCGCGGCGAGGACTGTGTTAAGTTTTCTTTCTCCTTTCTAAGTTCATCAATGAGCGGGGTATTCAAGACCAGTACTGCGTCTTCACATCTGCGGAGAGGTTTGGGGATCCCCTAAACGTTAGTTAGATTGGGGACGCCGTTTGCGGAAGGACCGGACAAGGAAATGGAGTGGGCTAATGTGAAACCTACTCCTGGTCTTGTAATCAGGAACTTCCATATAGGGATCATAGACCAATTAAGCAAACTACACGTGCCATAATCAGGAACTTCCATATAGGGATCATAGACCAATTAAGCAAACTACGCGTGCCATAATCAGGGGTTTCCATATAGGGATCATAGACCAATTAAGCAAACTACGCGTGCCATAATCAGGAACTTCCATATAGGGATCATAGACCAATTAAGCAAACTACGCGTGCCATAATCAGGGGCTTCCATATAGGGATCATAGACTAATGAAGCAAACTACGCGCGTCATAATCAGGGGTTTCCATATAGGGACCATAGACTAATGAAGCAAATTACGTGCGTCATAATCAGGGGCTTCCATATAGGGATCAATATACTAATTAAGCAAACTACGCATGCCATAATCAGGGGTTTCCATATAGGGATCATAGACTAATGAAGCAAACTACGCGCGTCATAATCAGGGGTTTCCATATAGGGACCATAGACTAATGAAGCAAACTACGTGCGTCATAATCAGGGGCTTCCATATAGGGATCAATATAATAATTAAGCAAACTACGCGCGTCATAATCAGGGGCTTCCATATAGGGATCAATATACTAATTAAGCAAACTACGCATGCCATAATCAGGGGTTTCCATATAGGGATCATAGACTAATGAAGCAAACTACGCGCGTCATAATCAGGGGTTTCCATATAGGGACCATAGACTAATGAAGCAAACTACGTGCGTCATAATCAGGGGCTTCCATATAGGGATCAATATACTAATTAAGCAAACTACGCGCGTCATAATCAGGGATTTCCATATAGGGATCATAGACCAATTAAGCAAACTACGCGCGTCATAATCAAGGGTTTCCATTTAGGGATCATAGACCAATTAAGCAAACTACGCGTGCCATAATCAGGGGCTTCCATATAGGGATCATAGACTAATGAAGCAAACTAAGCGCGTCATAATCAGGGGTTTCCATATAGGTACCATAGACTAATGAAGCAAACTAAGCGCGTCATAATCAGGGGTTTCCATATAGGTACCATAGACTAATGAAGCAAACTACGCGCGTCATAATCAGGGGTTTCCATATAGGGACCATAGACTAATGAAGCAAACTACGCGCGTCATAATCAGGGGTTTCCATATAGGGACCATAGACTAATGAAGCAAACTACGCGCGTCATAATCAGGGGTTTCCATATAGGGACCATAGACTAATGAAGCAAACTACGCGCGTCATAATCCGCCATGACCTCAGCCATTGTTGTTGTGGGTTGTTTGCGTTCATTGTCTTTGAACCCAAGCGTAGTCACGTGCTCCTATTTCCAGTGCACTGGACTGATGTTTACGTCTGGATTAGCTTTCCGTGTTGCCACTGTCCCTCGCCATCTGGCAAACCCACCCCGACTTCTAATGTACTTGTAATTTACATCCCCAAATCAAAGGCGTGAAGTCAACATTTTAGTCCAACTGCCGGGTGCAGAGGTTGAATCCGCTATCTCCGAAGCAGCACACCGGAAGTTTAATAGGCAAGCGCTGTTATCCATTCGGTCATGCTGACCGCCGACAATTTTGTTAATGTGAGAACATGATGTTGCTTGTTCGGAAATCACGTAATAAATTGACGTTCTATATATGTATTAATTACATTCGCTATAGCAAAGGTGGCCTGTAGGATAATGGACAACATAGAATAAATTACATTGCTGACTAACCCTCATTTTTTAGTTTATGAGTATTGTGTGTGTGTGTGTGTGTGTGTGTGTGTGTGTGTGTGTGTGTGTGTGTGTGTGTGAAACTGGCTTTTTGGAAGGGCCTATGTGACGAGACACCCTTCTTCCTTTTCTTCCTTTGCTCTTGAGACTACACAGTAAAAGCCACGAGAGGTCTGCGGTGTTACTATTCTTTCTTTACCCATTATAAATGACTGGACAGTGAGAGGTGATGTATGAGGCCTGAGATAAATGGAATATTTTATAAACGTCATCAGTGTGCTTATTAAAGAGGAAACGAATAATACTAATAAGAAGCCGAAGAGGAGGCAGTGAGGCGGAGCACGACGACGAAGACAATGACTAGAGGTAGATGAAGAAGAAAGTGGAGTAGGGGCAGAATCAGGAGGAATACGAGAAGAAGAAGAAGAAGAAGAAGAAGAAGAAGAAGAAGAAGAAGAAGAAGAAGAAGAAGAAGAAGAAGAAGAAGAGGTCACCACGCCTATCTCATAAATCGAATGTCTCTCCTAGGACTACAGCTGCCGGCGATTTGGCAGCTTGCTGTCTTGCGTTTTTTTTTTTTAACGAAATGGTATGTGTGCCGGTCGTTAAAAAAAACAACAACGGTAAACTACTGAACATAAACTATCCAAGAAAAGAAAATGCTGGTGTTGACTGCAACGTCCTGTAAAGGATATGCAACTAACTATTTAACTCCTAGGACACCTTCCTCACGAGGCAGTTTCTCCCACAACTGGTTGGAGTCAAGTCTGAACGCCATTATCTTCCTCTCTAGGATAGCACATTGTCCCCGGACATGATCTTCTGTCTCCGCGCCCTAGGGTAGAAGAGGAAATACCGCGAACAGTAAAACGAATCTGTCATTTGTTCCCTCCTTCTTATTGGATAGCCTCGCATTGTCGTCGGCCATGCTTCTTTATCATATTGCACGTGCACACAGCAGCAAGGGACATAACAACTGCAACATCCGGTCACCTGCACATCGGGAACAAAGCCGATTGGTATTTCTGAATGGCCGTGGCACACGCCCCGGATGAATCGTTTTTGGTCAGAAACCTCGTTATTGCTGCCGCCCATAGAATCAAGTCATAAACATAGAAGCACATTTACGTGTCAGACAACAAATACATAGACCAGTGGTTCTGATAGCTTGTTATGTCTGGTCAGATTGTTATCATCAGGAAGTGCCTTGCCAGCTGGCGTAGATTTAACATCTCCATAGTTCACGGTTTGTGTCCATGTTCAATTCTTCTGTCTGCGCAATTGGGAGGGTACAAGCCGTACCCTAGGGCGAGGAAATGCAACCTAAAGATTAAATGTCATGGTAGGGCAGACCAGGCCCTAAGCCTTGGTTTGCAACTGATCTAGGAACGAAGCTCTGGCAGGCGGACAGTTGCTTTGCTGATCCGGCAACTTCTGCAGATTGTCTTGTTCCAGATGTATTTGTGTTACCTCTGGAGTAAACTAGGCAGGCCGAGAGAGGGATCATGCTGCATGGGCAACACATGGTCTCTACATTTCAGCCCAGGTTTTGTGCTGTGGAGAGGTATAACTCCATTCCCTGTATTCTACCGCCATGGGTTGTAGTTATTATGCCTTTATTAAGCACAATATAACAAACTATCGCCTGCCACGACGGCAGTGTGTCAGTACAGTATTCCCCCACATCACTGTCCCAGTCCGCCCAGCATCATGTCTATGTGTTTGCCCGTTCGTTTTTTACCGCTGATCTTTCCAGTTGTCACGATGTTTCCAGCGCCTCTCTTCTCATTACATGACCAAACAATGCTTTCTGTCCACTCCTTCTATGTGTATATAATGTTCTAATTTTACTAGCCTTTTTCAAACAACCGTTGTTAGTTTGCTTTTACAACTCCATTTTTGCCCCCGAATCATACGTGTTAGGAACCAACGTCTCCGTTGCCCCCGTGTCTTATTTATTTGTCTGTTTACGTTTCATTATTCATTATTCGAATTTAGCAGCGGGCGATTTGGAAGCAGAGCACTTTGCATTGATTTTAAGGGGTCAGTCGTTCAAAAATGCATGGCAAACTACTGAAATAAAAATGTTCTAGTAAATCCCACACACAAAATACACTATGGGGTTTATTGCGACGTCTTTTTTAAGCCATAGAACAGGTTCTACATAACAGTTGACTCTTGTTCTGACATTTAATATTAATGATTTATTTCATAACAAGCCTTCATTGTCAAGAATGAAGGTTTTGCTCTGCCTATCTGGACTTAAAGTTCACTTCTCGTTTAGAATGTAATGGCAAACTGCTGAACGTAATTAACTTTGAACATCAAAGTGGGGTTAATCGCAACGTCCCGCAAAGAACATGTAGCATGTGCATGCTGTCATTAATCTGTGTCACGCATCTTCCATCTGCTGTTATCATTTCCTCCAGATATTTAAATTTATTAACTCCCAGTGAAGCATTTTCCCTTCTGTTGTAAACCTACTATCCAAATTAATATTTCCTCTAAATCACACCGAATTATCTGTTATTTATCATCATAATAACCAATCATCATCATCATTTTATTTGTTGCGGTCGTTCGCTTTGAACTCAAACTTAGTTCACACACGTACTACAACTTCTAGTGCACTGGGCTGATTTTGCGTGTGGAACAGGGTGTGTCCTTTGTCATCAGACGAACTCATTCCGACGTTTGTGGTACTTGTAATTTATGTCCCCAAGTCAAGGAAAGAAATCAACTTGTTACTCCAACTGACCGGTGTAGGGGTTGAACCTAAGCATCAGCAACCGGAAGTTTAAGAGCTAGTGCTGTTATCCATTCGGTCATGCTGACCATCACCACCATAAAGTGCAGCAGTGCAGTAAATTAAAGAAATGTATAGATATATATCGGGCATGTTTCGCTTCATCTCGTCAGGCGCATGCTGCGGAAGTCAGCAGAAATATGTCAGGCAATAAATAGTGCCATTTCTTGTTTGTGACTTCATTATTCAGAATGACTAGGGAAAATAATATTCTTGAATAATCATAATAGTTGTGCTTATTTTCTTGGTTCTTCCCCCCCCCACCCCTTTCTTTTTCGACGACGACGATTAGCTCGACATAGAAGAAGGAAGAGTAGTAGTAGTAGTAGTAGTAGTAGTAGTAGTAGTAGTAGTAGTAGTAGTAGTAGTAGTAGTAGTAGTAGTAGTAGTAGTAGTGGTGGTGGTGGTGGTGGTGGTGGTGGTGATGGTGGTGGTACTAGTTAGTCGGGAGGAGGAGAAGGAGGAGGAGAAGAAGAAGGCGAAGAAGAAGAAGCAGAAGAAGAAGAAGAAGAAGAAGAAGAAGAAGAAGAAGAAGAAGAAGAAGAAGAAGAAGAAGAAGAAGAAGAAGAAGAAGAAGAAGAAGAAGAAGAAGAAGAAGAAGAAGAAGAAAATTCAATCTGCATCTAGTTGAATACTGCCGTTATGCACACTGAATCCAATCTGACAGCACATGGAGAGAATGTTTATCCCATTACTCACCCTGGCTAGAGGACTGGACCCTCGCCCAACGTTTCCACAAAATGTTTCTTTGTTGACAAGCTGACCGTTCTGACAGACGATCTCAGAGTTCAGGGTTCACGAGAACAAAACACGCTGATAGATACACGCGAGGCCAGCGGTTGATGTCCCCATTTGACCTTGGACTCAGGCCAAGACAACCTACATTTTCATCTCTGGGAAACATTAGATACAAGAGGATCAAGAAAGGAGCAAAGGTGAAGGGATTCTACTAATAAAAAGACAAAGCACACCCAAAGACATTCAGCGGGTTGGATACAGATTAAAGGACACTTCAAGACGAAGAGCCCCGGGAAGAAACTAAAGACACTCACGACCCATAGTTGTTAAATTATCCGAAACAATCTAGGCCGCCCACCAAACTACTAATGCATTAATCACCAGTCTCATTTAAGAATATAGATAAGGGGTACAGTTCTTGTGACAGAAAAGTGATAATTTGCATTATTTTGTGAGGATTTTGTGAAAAGGTAATGTGAGGCTCGAAGGTTGGGTTCATTCAAAGCAAAAACAGGCAGGTGATAAAGGTTGTGAGTGATCTTGGCATACCGCTTGAGACAAGAAAAAAAGAAAAGAAAAGAGGTCAAAGAATAAATCCGTGAGAAATCGTTTGTGCACTGTGAGGATGCATTAGGAATATATATTTTTCTGAGGACAAAGGAAATGTCCGTTTTGTATGTAGCGGGTATATATCTGCGGTAAAAGAGAAAGTTGCTTTAGGAAGGTTGAAAGCAAGAAAACATTTAAGTGCTAGTTGTTTGGTCGTGAGAACAAACTTAATTCAAGCGTGGGATTCATGTGGTCCGTAAGCTGAAACGAAGTATTATTTTTCAGCTGCCAGCTTCAATTACGGCTCAAACGCTAACTATTATTCTCTCTCGCTACTTAGCCTCGGTCCCTGCATTTGACCTGAGGTGCGCACTCGTTAACTTGAGCTGTTGTACATTTTCTGTGTTGTGTGTGTGAAAGAGAAGTGAAAGTGGTGGCGGTGTTGTTTAGAAGCAACACCCCTGACTTTTACTCGATGCGAGGGGTGTTCGAATCCTGGTGATACATATTTCTAGTCAGCTTTAAAGAGGAAATTGATTATGTCAAACTGTTCTCTCTCTCTCTCTCTCTCTCTCTCTCTCTCTCTCTCTCTCTCTCTCTCTCTCTCTCTCATCTCTCTCTCTTTCTCTCTCTGTGTATACATGTTTGTCTCTCGCCCTCTATCTCTTGCTCTTTCTCTTTACCCTTCACCCTCTCTTGCTCTCTGTCTCTTTGCCCTTCACCCTTTCTCTCTTCTTTCACACTCTCTCTTCTCTCACTCCGTCCCACCCTCTGTCTGTCTGTTTGTCTGTCTGTCTGTCTGTCTGTCTGTCCGTCCGTCCGTATGCCCAGTCTGCACAAATAAGGGCTAAACCTGGATACACCGTGTACATGTCGAGCACGTTAAGAATGAGTTCACCCCATCTGATTCAGTCTCTCTTCGCAGAACTGCAAGCCGCCTGTCGAGATCATCGCACTGAGCACAAACTCCGCAGCCTCAGCCCTCGGGCTGCCGTGGAAAATAATTGCACACGTCATCTAAACAACGCAATCTAAACACGAACCCATGATAGTCACAGTTCGGGACAGACGGTCTGGCCACGGATAACCCCTTTTAACTTACAGCGGATGTCTCATAACTAGAACCAGGTTTCTTACTGGCAAAGTTCTTGTGTTTCAACCTGTCCACAGACTGATAGCTTTACACTGGCTGAGTTCTTATGTTACATCCTGTCCACAGACTGCTAGCTTTACACTGGCTGAGTTCTTATGTTACATCCTGTCCACAGACTGCTAGCTTTACACTGGCTGAGTTCTTATGTTACATCCTGTCCACAGACTGCTAGCTTTACACTGGCTGAGTTCTTATGTTACATCCTGTCCACAGACTGCTAGCTTTACACTGGCTGAGTTCTTATGTTACATCCTGTCCACAGACTGCTAGCTTTACACTGGCTGAGTTCTTATGTTACATCCTGTCCACAGACTGCTAGCTTTACACTGCCTGAGTTCTTATGTTACATCCTGTCCACAGACTGCTAGCTTTACACTGGCTGAGTTCTTATGTTACATCCTGTCCACAGACTGCTAGCTTTACACTGGCTGAGTTCTTATGTTACATCCTGTCCACAGACTGCTAGCTTTACACTGGCTGAGTTCTTATGTTACATCCTGTCCACAGACTGCTAGCTTTACACTGGCTGAGTTCTTATGTTACATCCTGTCCACAGACTGCTAGCTTTACACTGGCTGAGTTCTTATGTTACATCCTGTCCACAGACTGCTAGCTTTACACTGCCTGAGTTCTTATGTTACATCCTGTCCACAGACTGCTAGCTTTACACTGCCTGAGTTCTTATGTTACATCCTGTCCACAGACTGCTAGCTTTACACTGGCTGAGCTCTTATGTTACATCCTGTCCACAGACTGATAGCTTTACACTGGCTGAGCTCTTATGTTACATCCTGTCCACAGACTGATAGCTTTACACTGGCTGAGTTCTTATGTTACATCCTGTCCACAGACTGCTAGCTTTACACTGGCTGAGTTCTTATGTTACATCCTGTCCACAGACTGATAGCTTTACACTGGCTGAGCTCTTATGTTACATCCTGTCCACAGACTGATAGCTTTACACTGGCTGAGCTCTTATGTTACATCCTGTCCACAGACTGATAGCTTTACACTGGCTGAGCTATTATGTTACATCCTGTCCACAGACTGATAGCTTTACACTGGCTGAGTTCTTATGTTACATCCTGTCCACAGACTGCTAGCTTTACACTGGCTGAGTTCTTATGTTACATCCTGTCCACAGACTGATAGCTTTACACTGGCTGAGTTCTTATGTTACATCCTGTCCACAGACTGCTAGCTTTACACTGGCTGAGTTCTTATGTTACATCCTGTCCACAGACTGCTAGCTTTACACTGGCTGAGTTCTTATGTTACATCCTGTCCACAGACTGCTAGCTTTACACTGGCTGAGTTCTTATGTTACATCCTGTCCACAGACTGATAGCTTTACACTGGCTGAGTTCTTATGTTACATCCTGTCCACAGACTGATAGCTTTACACTGGCTGAGTTCTTATGTTACATCCTGTCCACAGACTGATAGCTTTACACTGGCTGAGTTCTTATGTTACATCCTGTCCACAGACTGATAGCTTTACACTGGCTGAGTTCTTATGTTACATCCTGTCCACAGACTGATAGCTTTACACTGGCTGAGTTCTTATGTTACATCCTGTCCACAGACTGATAGCTTTACACTGGCTGAGTTCTTATGTTACATCCTGTCCACAGACTGATAGCTTTACACTGGCTGAGTTCTTATGTTACATCCTGTCCACAGACTGATAGCTTTACACTGGCTGAGTTTTTATGTTACATCTTGTCCACAGACTGCTAGCTTTACACTGGCTGAGTTCTTATGTTACATCCTGTCCACAGACTGATAGCTTTACACTGGCTGAGTTCTTATGTTACATCCTGTCCACAGACTGATAGCTTTACACTGGCTGAGTTCTTATGTTACATCCTGTCCACAGACTGATAGCTTTACACTGGCTGAGTTCTTATGTTACATCCTGTCCACAGACTGATAGCTTTACACTGGCTGAGTTCTTATGTTACATCCTGTCCACAGACTGATACTACTAATAGCTTGACACTCTCGAAGTGAGACATAAACTTGCTGCCTTTTTGTAGATAGACTGGGAACAGTCAACGGCTAGGAGAAAGCACACCCGAAAAATTGCTCACCTAAGTCGGGTGTATGACACGGTCTCGTAACAAAAAAGTGCAATGTAACTCGTATGACGATTGACTGCTTACGACGTTACGCTGACAATGGCGTAAGGAGGGCTGGACGATGCTAGCTCTCGACGGTCGCTAAAGGAGGGAAATACTGACTACCTATTCCCCCATGCACTCCGAACTACAGAATGTGAGAGTTCTAACACTTCACATGGTCACAGAAAGTTTCCGTTACTACGAGACAATTTCTTTAAACAGATATCCGTAACAGCTGTCACGGCCTTCGAATATTCATAACTTGTTACAACCTACTGATATCCATAATAGTTAACAGACTGTACGTATACCCATAATGTTTATCACGAGCAACCGATATTTATGACACTGATTAGGGTGTATGTATGTGTGTGTGTAAGTATATATATATATATATATATATATATATATATATATATATATATATATATATATATAGTGTGTGTGTGTGTGTGTGTGTGTATGTGTGTGTGTGTGTGTGTGTGTGTGTTGCATATCCCTTACATGACGTTGCAGTCAACACCAGCACTTTTCAGCTGCCGTTGATGTACTTGGCAAGATTACGCTCAGTAGTTTGCCACTGCTTTCTGAGCGACCGGCTCACATACAGAATCTCCAGCAGCAGCGTTACTCACGAGAAAATACGGGATTACGGAGAAAGACTTTAACCCCTTCGCCAGGGTAACCGGCACACACACACACACACACATATATATATATATATACACACACACACACACACACACACACACACACACACACACACGAAGGAAAGTCAATAAGTAATTCACTGTGGAAAACTAACTAAAAATGATAACAAATTGAAACCAGTTTATTTTTATACACACATTGTCCCTTTATTTCTCAACATAATTTCCACCAACATTGATGCACTTATCCCCTCGTTTTATCAGTCCTCCCATCCGGCTGCATAGAACTGCATGCTATGTTTTCTAAACCACGTTTTCACTTCACATTCAACTTCGGCGTTATTCGCGTCCTTGAGAAAATTTTTCTACCCAGCTATGAACCGCTTTACGGGACAAACATTTGTCAGCATAAACAGGAAGCAATTCATTATTAATATCCTTTGCAGGCAGTCCTCTTTGCCCACAAAAAACGCACAACAACACGTTGCTCTTTGGTAGTACACTGCGTAAGTACAGTCGTCATTTTGTTTATGCGCTGCGCATGCGTATGAGACAACTAGCGCCACCTGATGAACGGGAATATGAAGTTCGATGTTCCTGTCACCTAATGACACTTTTGGAAAACATAAACTACATTTACCTGCCATCCCACAGAACTGTGTGACTTACTTATTGACTCGCCCTCGAAAAAAAAAAAAATATGTATATATATATAGGAAGATATTGTGTTTTTTAAAATGCTTTCTGCGTTTCTATCCTATTTCAGGATAGTGCGGTCAACATCCGCATCTTTCAGCTGTATGTTGATTCCTAGGCTAGATTACGCTCATCAGCACGCCACGACTTTCTGAACGACCGGCTCCATACTCTTATAAGGTGCTGGCGCGACTCGATCCGCTTCCAATTCTCGTGCGCTCACGTCAACCACGAGAGTATTCGGGGTTACGGGGAAAACTGCTAACCCCTCGACCAGGGAGACCAGTATAAGAAGATATATATATATATATATATATATATATATATATATATATATATATATATATATATATATATATATATATATATATATATATATATATATGCCGGTCTCTCTGGCCGAGGGGTTACAACACTTTCTCCGTAATCCCGTTTATCACGCAGAGTCTCATAGCAGGGCGAGAGCTGGGAGCGGTTCGACCCTCGCTGGTGACTTGCGGGATAACTGAGCCGGCCGCTCAGAAAGCAATGGCAAACTACTGAGCGTAAGCTTGCCAAGAAATCAACATACAGCTGATTTTGACAGCGATTACCTGTAAAGGATATGCAAAAACATATATATATATATATATATATATATATATATATATATATATATATATATATATATATATATATATATATAGTAGCACGACCTGCGGATAGCCGTAACAGTAATCAGGATGTATTCATAACATTGGCACGATCTACTGATATCGATAACATTGACACGATCTTCAGATATCCATAACAGTGATCAGGTTGTAAGGAAACCGATAAGCCTGATGAAATCTACAGGTATTCTTTAACAGTTAGTTAGTTAGTTAGTTAGTCGCAGTTCCAACTTCACAGCAACGGGTCGTCCCCATTATGCTCCGTTCCTGTGCCAGTGAATATCACACAAAACGCTCCCCACTGCCCAATGTGAAAAGTGGAAAAGACAGGAGTCTCGACAAACAACAGCCCGCACAGATACACTGTGCATAATGCTGCCGCCAGAATGTCAACACAAAAGTCCCCCACGAAACACCCAGTTTATCTCTGATGGAATCGGCAGTCATTTTCCCATCTGGATGTTTCCTAGATGTTCACCCACACAGTCCACGAAAATACAGTTCATCGTCGATGGCAGTGGCAGTCAACCAGAAGCCCAGCAGCCACAGTTATTGCCACCTACTTCTAAATCCATTACATTTGTCACGACTTTCGTATATCCACAACAGCTGTCATAATGTACGGATATCCACAACAGTGGTTGTGTTGCTGAGGTATCCAAGCAGACAGATTGCCCTCACGTGACCCAATCTTTGGTTTTTACTCCACCGTTAATCCGTGATCTCATTTCACCACCTTTATTCTTAAATCTCACAATACACTTCATTCATGTCCCCCGGGCTTTCCCTGCTTGCGAAACAGAACTGTCATGGGTGTTTTCCTGACAGTTTCACAGGACGCTAATTTCTCCTCTCGTTTTCTGCCCTCCTCATTGTTTCCTCCTATCTTGTTTTCCTACTAATCTCAGATGTCTATTGCCTTTCCTCCCACCCTTAAATAGATTATCACTTCAGCTTCTTTCGTTTCAATTCTACCCTTTCTTGTATTTGTTTTCTACTTCTTTTACCCCACCTTCTTCGCGGTCCCACTTTCACAATACATCAGTGAGTATCATTCAGAATGCCCTAATTTTTGTGTAAGAGGATCCATTTCTTTGAACCTCTTTCGAACCTAACACGACCTGGAGGTCTACCAACCCCAGCTCCTGCCCCAGAAGACACACTTCTTTCAGAGAGGCGTGTCTCAGCCCAGACTTCACATTGTTAGCCAGTCCGCTACCTTCTCTTAATTATTTCCCCTGAAGTGACAAGGGGGATATTACTCTTCTAAATAAGTTCAATTAAGGTGAAAGTCTCAAGGCTGAATTAACAGGGTTTAAACGACATAAGAATCAACTTCGTTGCACCACATTTTATCCCACACGATTCGCTCTCTTTCCGCGGGGCGACCTGCAGACGCATCGCACATAGCACGAACTCCGTAGTCCCAGCGACTACCCCCGGGAGTCACCGAGAAAGCTGCACTCGTGAACCGAACAACGTACGCCGGAATCGAACCCACAACCTTCGGAACGATAGGCTGACGCCGTAATTACTTTGCCACGGAGACTCCTCAAGCAAACACAGTCATAACTAAACGATACTTATTTTTAAAAAAAAATAATTTACTGTGTTCTTCATAAATAAAAATCCTTTACAAGACGTCGCAATCAACCCCAACATTTTTTGTATATTTTATTTTTACTAGGCAATTTTTATATTCAGTAGTTTGCCATTGCTTTCTGAATGGCCGAGGCGTATACTATTGAAATCTACACATGGTCTGCATCTAAATAGCTTCCGGCACCTTGAAAGGCGGCTGCAACTAGAATACTTTAACCCCGCGCTATCGTCCGTTCTTTGAACCCCAGATTTGATCCACTTTCCGTTCACTATCAGGCCCTATGTCACATTCCAACCTCTTGACAAGGTAAGAGTTAATGTATAGCCCCCTTGGGCCATTCATGTGCTTGTAATCAAAGCTACAAATGAACTGGGCGTTTGCTAGAAGCGAGAATTTACGACACCGGAAATGACTGTTAGTGATGGCGTGCAAGTGCCGCGGCGAAATTAAGTAGGTCAGGTAACCACCGGAAGGTGAGTTGACAAACCAATGAAGGGAGCAAACTTCTGTTCCACGTGCTGTCGTAGCGTTACACAAGAAATTTGTGTTTTATTTTATTATTAAGTGATGTGATAGGCGCTTCTAATTCTGGGAGGGTGGGAAATCTTAAGTTATGAATATGATGGTGATAATGATAAAATTATTATAATAATGTGATGACAACAACGACAATGATGATGATGATGATATAAATTATAATAATAGTTATAGTAATAATAACAATAATTGAATTATTTAAGGGTTAGTTAGTTAGTTAGTCGACAGATCATCCTCATTGCACATCGAACCATTCAGTCCATAAGTGCTCGGATCCCCTCCTCAGCAAATCCCGCAGCGTGTAGCGGCTAACGACGCCAGTTCTGTGTTGGTTTATCAATCTTCTTTGGCTTCCTGCGTAGTGTTCTTGTTTGGTCACCCCTCTTTTAATTTGCTGCTCTAGCAGTCTGGCCATTGTTGTAGATTCACAGTCATCACTTGGTTCTAGCAAAAGTCTTACTTCTCGTAGAGCATTTAGAATGTCAGCCTGGTCCATGGCGCGTCCGCCCTCCACAGTAGCCTCACCTGCGAGCTTGTCAGCCCGCTCATTTCCTTGTACTCCCACATGCCCTGGCACGAAGATGAAACTAATCTTTGCCAGCCGAGACCGCTCCAGAGGCAGCAACCATTCTCTTCGGATCGACCCCTCCTCTATCCTCTTGATCATGTTCATTGAGTCGCTAAGGAAACAAGCCCTAGTGAATGTCTGTGTCTCGAGCCATGTTATTGCTTTACTTACTGCCATGACTTCCATGGTCAGGCTACTTGTGGTTTCAGTGAAAGCACCAGAGTCCTCCTTCACAATTCTCCCTCCGGCCCGAGCTGTAAAGGCCCATGAGCTTCTCACATGTCGGACGACCGACCCATCTGTGTAGATGACCGCGTCACTGTCTAGCGAATTCTCGAAAATCAACGCTTGTACTTCAGCCTCCACAGCAGCCGGATTTTCTTGTCTGCATTTCCTATCTAGTTGGATGCAAACTGAAAAGGATGTACAGAAGTCTGTTGGCACTTGTACCCACTCCTCGCCAGGTTCTAAGTCCTCAAGTGAACACACCTTTTGAAGAATGTCTTCGGCTTGACCCATCCACGACCGTCCTCTTTTTAACCTGCTGCCCTTCACCTTCCTAATTTCATTATGCAGTGGATGTTGTGTGTTTGCGTTAACTCTGAGGTAGGCGCGTGCCCTGCAAACTTGTATTCTCTCTTCAATGGTTGGAAAATCAAGAAGGTAGCGCATCGCCCTGCATGCTGTATCTCTTGTACATCCAAGAATAATGTGCATAGCTTCATTCTGTATCCTTTCCATCCTTTCTATCTGCTTATGGCTGAGAGTCAGGATTGCCATTGCATACTCCAAAACAGACATGACCAGCCCCTCGTACAGAAGACATAGATGGCGCTGCTCACAATTTGCTGCCGCCATCACCCGCATCGCAGCCAAACCCCGCTTGGCCTTTGTTATCACCTGGTCTATGTGCTCATTATAAGCAAGGCTTCGATCAAACCGTATCCCCAGGTAATTCATTGCCTGCGTTCTTTCCACCGTCTCTGAACACAGCATTACAGCTGGTGTTGGAGTGTTGACAATATGATTATTCAACGAGAACCAAGTCACTGTTGCCTTTGTTGGGTTGACCATTGCCCCAGCTTCATCACACCAAGTACTTATGCGTTTGAGTTCGGTTTGTAGTTCCACAGCAACCTGCTCTCTATCCTTACCCTGACGATACACTAAAACATCATCGGCATACGACAATGTCCTGCCAGGTCCAGTGATCTGCTCACTGGTGATTCTCACTGTGTAGGCGTTGAACAGTATCGGAGATAATGGTGATCCCTGTGGTAGGCCAAGATTTATTGTTGTTGGTTCCGAAGTCCAACTGCTACATCTAAAAACTACTTTCCGTTGGAAGAGGGCTGCAGCGATCCAACTAAGGAGGAATGGACTTACTTATTATTTAAGCGTGAGGAAGGGGAGGCAGAGCCAATCTCAAGTTTAGTCGTTTAGTCGTTGGATCAACATCACGGCACACGGTTTAACCCATAAGTGCTCCGTTTTCCTCCTAACTCAAACCTGAGTCTGGAGAAACTCAGCTCAATGCACGAACTCCGTTGCATCGGCGAGGATCCTGAAATACTTTGGGTAGATTTTTAACTCGAAATTTTGCCCGGGCAGCGCCGTTAGGCTACTCTTTTTCGATTTCCAACTGCCAAGGGATTTTTTACGTGCGTAACAATACACACGGGCGTCCGGTCTCACTACCCAGAGACCAGGGGACATTTAAAAAAAATTATTACTGGAAGTCCAGGTGGATTTTTTAAAATAAATCCCGAAAATGATGCACATTATACTAATAATGTGATTACGACGACAATAATGATGGTGTTGATGATAGTAATTGTAATAACACCAATAATAATACTATATGAGTTATTATTATTATTATTATTATTATTATTATTATTATTACGACATATTTCAATAAATGATGCGGTGTCTATTCCATCTTACAAAAAATTTATCAAGCTCCTTGATATTGTTGTTGTTGTTGTTGTTGTTGTTATTATTTTTATTGAAAATTAAAGGTATTCACGCCTGGGGTTTTTAGCCGTATATTACTTTTTTATGTGTGAAATAAATATGTCTGTTGTTACACGGGTTGATTGGCTGCTTAGTTAGTTGGTTCGTTGTTTGCGTAATTAGTTGGTTGGCTGCTTGCTTGGTTACTTGGTTGTTGGTTGTTTGCTTGGTTCGTTGATTAGTTGGTTGGTTGGTTGTTTACTTGGCTAATTGATTAGATGGTTGGTTTGTTGTTTGCCTGGTTAGTTGGTTGATTGTTTTCTTGTTTAGTTGGTTAGATGACTGGTTGGTTGTTTGCTTAGTTAATTGATTAGTTGGTTGGTTTGTTGTTTGCCTGGTTAGTTGGTTGATTGTTTGCTTGTTTAGTTGGTTAGATGACTGGTTGGTTGTTTGCTTAGTTAATTGATTAGTTGGTTGGTTTGTTGTTTGCCTGGTTGGTTGTTTGATTGTTTGCTTGATTATTTGGTTAGATGATTGGTTGGTTGTTTGCTTAGTTAATTGATTAGTTGGTTGGTTTGTTGTTTGCTTGGTTAGTTGGTTGATTGTTTGCTTCACTAGTTGGTTGGTTATTTACTTAGTTAGTTGGTTGGTTATTTGCTTAGTTAATTGGTTGGTTATTTCCTTTGTTAGTTGGATTTTTATTTGCTTGGTTAGTTGGCTGGTTATTTACTTGGTTAGTTAATTGATTGTTTGCTTGGTTAGTTGTTTGCTTGTTTAACTGATTGATTGTTTGCTTGGTTAGTTTGGTTTGTTGTTAATCCTCTGGAAGTCTGAGCTTGAACTCTAAGTCCGGCACATCGGCGTTCATGCCGCCGAATTACCAGCTATCGGTGTGAGGATGGTGTAGAGCAGTGGTTCTCAACCTTTTTTGGCTCGTGCCCCCCCCCCCTTCACCATATTTTCAGAACGCCATCCCCCCATCCCCTTCGTATTTCCTACCTAAAAATTCTGCCCCCGCCCCTACACAGTATACGTAATAATGGAAGCTAAATTTAATAGCACATACTAAAACAAGTCTAGATGTCCACATAAAACATGATTTGTGGGTCTAATTACTTTATAAATTGAATTTTAGAAGGGTGAGACGTACTGAACCGTACAGTATGAAGGGAAAAACAATATCAACTAATTGGTTCTTGTATTAACGCGATCTTGAAATAATCTTATTTCTTCCTCTCCCCCCCCCCCTCTCCCTGAAAACCCTAAAATTCCCCCTGGGATGTTGGGGAGGGGGGATTCCCCACCGGTTGAGAACCACTGGTGTAGAGGCTTTGCTATCGACCTGATACAAAGAACCATCTCCACGGAAACTATAGTGCAGACCTCTCCTTTCCTTATCCAAGCTCAGTAACAAGCGGGGTGTGCAAGACCAGCATAGTAACTTCACATCTACAGATTGGCATACTAGAATGTAACCAGGCCATGAATCAGCACAGCACGCACAGATTGCCCGGGACCAGGCCTGGGCTGACCATGTGTCCTCACTATCTTCAGGTATTTCATTGGAAACATTCTGCAACCCAATGCCCAGAGGGGGAAATAAAACAAGAAATCAGAAGCAACAGACCAGTTTCAGACGTCAAGCAAAAAGGTCAAAGCGGAATAAAGGTATCGAGTTTAACGGCTGGAATTACCAATAGTAATATAAGTTAATGGAAGAAGGAATGAAGCAAAGAGCTTATACAACTCGCGTTATTGTCGTGTTTTTGTTTGTCTCAGCGTGCTTCTTTTCAATTTATGAACCACATAAATATCGCGTGCTATTTTAATTGTTTTGTGTATGTGTTTTTATTTATTTATTTTTCTTTCCAGGCAATCTACAGTCGTAAAATTGTTTAATCTTATTCAGGATAATCACTCTGCCTCCCCGCCGTGACGATTGTATGTCACGTGATATGTCAGTATTAAGGTACTGGCTTGTGTTAACGTGTTGCGGCTTTATTTTGGTGGGAAGTAAACAAAAACAGAAGCTAGTTACCTTCGTCGGTTACCGTTCTTCGTTGACAGTCTTAGCAGGGGATGATTTATTGCTTCTGCCGTAATTCTTTGAATTGTTTTTCGTTGTTTCGAAGAGTTCTTGTCATGTTAGACTTATTCAGAGTTAGAGTTTGACTCATTCTGTATTTGGTATTCATGGTGTGTTGACAATACCAGAGTTGGTTGGTTGATTGGTTGAGTGAATATTTGATAGATAGATTGGTTGGTTTGTTGATTTGTTGGTTCATTGGTTGGTTTTTAATTGATTGATTGGATAGTTGGTTGGTTGGTTGATTGATTGGATGGTTCATTGGTTGGTTTATTAATTAATTGGTTTGGTTAGCTGGTTAATTGGTTGGTTTGTTTATTGATTAGTTAATAGGTTGATTGATTGATTGGTTAATTGGTTGGTTTACGATTCCGCCGAAAGACTGTTTTAACTCTTAAAGTCCAATCCTTTGGTGTTTTAGCTATTTGAACCAGTAAAAGGGTTTTGATCCTTGAAAAAGGTTTTCATCAGCAGCAGTGAGGTTACACCATCATTGACACACCTGTGATAAGAATAGAATGTATGCGTTACTGCCACTGCAGTCACGTATCTCCAACAGTTCAGTCAGGCTTGCATTTGGGAGTTATTTAATCACCACTTTAGGATATGCCAATCTAGAATTAACATTATTATGGATGCCACTATTAAACTCAATTTAATTCCTTTTATATCATGCTCATCGTGTTTCCATAAGTAACTTAATTTTCCTCGGTTACATTGTGCATATATTTAGATTGATATTACTTGATTTTTGCATCTATATATTTTAACTAATTTACACCTTTCACGTGCACGGAAGTTACTGTCTTTAACCAAACATTTATTTGTATTTTGTATAACTTATTCGTTATATACAATACTAAAAGAAAGTTGAGCACCCATTTTTGATCATATAATAGTTATATTTTGTTCAATCTGTATGTTATCTACATGAATAATGTCTTTTATTAATCCTTTCTGTGCTGTTACTGAAAATGGTCTATACGACCGAAACGTCGATTTTTATGTTATGATTAGGCATATTCATTACATGTGTTCTTGCTATATTGTTATTGTTATTACATTTTACTAGCACGTCGAAGGCAGAAAGATAAATAACTGGATGGATTGGCCACGTGGCATAATCGTGATAATAACACGCAACTGATCACACTCTGGTTATGGTATGGGATGGCGAACCATGAACACACACTGGTTATAGTATGAGATGGCGAACCATGATCACACTCTGGTTATAGTATGGGATGGCAAACCATGATCACACTCTGGTTATAGTATGGGATGGCAAACCATGAAAACACTATGGTGATAGTATAGGATAGCGAACCATGATCACACTCTGGTTATATTATGGGATGGCGAACCATGATCACACTCTGGTTATAGTATGGGATGGCGAACCATGATCACACTCTGGTGATAGTATAGGATAGCGAACCATGATCACACTCTGGTTATAGTATGGGATGGCGAACCATGAACACCCTCTGGTTATAGTATGGGATGGCGAACCATGATCACACTCTGGTTATATATAGTATGGGATGGCGAACCATGAACACACTCTGGTTATAGGATAGGATGGCGAACCATGATCACACTCTGGTTATAGTATTTGATGGCGAACCATGAACACACTCTGGTTATAGTATGGGATGGTGAACCATGAACACACTCTGGTTATAGTATGGGATGGCGAACTATGATCGCACAGGCTTATTGAAAGACGTATGATACTGACGATTTTCGGGCCTTCATCGAAACAGGCACGGGAAATTGAACATATGATCTGGGTGATCGGGTCTTCATCGAACCAGTCACGGACCGTTTAACACATGCAGAATACAGGGATATATTTACATTAAGTTCAATCTCAAGAATCCCAAACTGTCGACCTGTTTACGAGCAGGAGTCACGAACGTTTCCAAGGAAGTGCCGACATAAAAACGTGACAAAAACCCCCAGTTCCGGTTGTGATGATAACGGCGGAGGAAATCAAAAAGTCATCTTCTGTCGGAATCACCAGTTTCCGCCATTGGGTTTCCGTATGTCGTTTTTCCAAGCTATAAAGATAAAAATATGGAATCAGACAAGATATTTATTTCTTTATTTAGGGTTTATTACTTGTATCACCATTTTATGGATGCAATTGTGTGTGTGTGTGTGTGTGTGTGTGTGTGTGTGTGTGTGCGCGCGCGCGCGTGTGTGTATTTACATTGGGGGGGAAACTGGTACTAAAGGAAATAACAATGGGAAGGGATTAGAAAAAGGGGGAAATTGGGGGGGGGGGGCAAATCCACAACTTCCAGACGTCAATAAAAGTAATCATCAAAAAGAATATTCATGTATTTTCAGAAGTGCCATTCTCGTCCCGGGGCCATGATACCGGAAGCAGTCCTTTTGTTTTTCGGGGCATTATGGGAATGTCTATTCAAAATGGTCGTCTTCTGTTGTGTTCTGGCCCGTGTTATTCGGTCATCTTCGTTCACATGCTAATACACCCGCGTAGTTTTGAAGTGTGGTTTCTCTGTACAGTCTGTCACTCCCTGTCTTTTATTGGCGATGGTTTGCCGAAGGATCAGTAACCAGTTTATGGTGGTTTTGAATTGAAACAACGAGGATATGAAATAGAAACAAAATGAACGCGAAAGCTCAAAATAAAATTAACAAATATAGTTGACGTGTGGCATGAGTCGTCGTGGGTGAAGGTCTGCTTAGCAAACCAATTAAAATGGTTATGCCCTACGTGGGGTTAGCGTTCGTGCTTTGACGTCTAAACTAAGGAGGTTTGTATTTATGTTTACATACCACTAAGGATTTTGGGCATGCAGTCTTGTTAGGATTAAGTGGATCTAAATTTTACATCCTTTGCGATCTCACTACTTCCTAGGATTTCGTGGGAACTAACTACGTGTAAGAATTATGCGAGCTCTCACTAATTGTAAGGATTGTGCAGTACTTCACTACTTGTGAGGATTCCGTGAGATCTCATTGCTTGTAAGGATTCTGTTGGACCTCACAACTTCTTCCGATTCTGTGGGACCTTGCTAATTCTTAGGATTCCATGGAAACTGACTACTTATTGGGATTCTATGGGTCTCATTACATCTTACGATGCTTACAGCTCTGAAGAAAATAGCTAACGAAACGTAAATTATTTGTTGTCACGGTATTGTCCAGTACAGCCTAAAGAGGAGAGCAGAAAAGCTAATGAAACATTAATTATTCCTTGTCACAGTACAGTCCAGTACAACTGTTACATACCTATCATTCTTGATCTGACTTAAAGTTATATCTATAGAATAATAAAAGTCGCCCCATTTCCCCATAAATAAGAGACAGCCGTTGGCTTAAGTATTGACCCGATGCGCGTTCAGTAGTGTTTGTCAATGATTCTTTAACCGTTTGTCATTAACGGCGCACAAGTGCAATAATATTTGACGTCTGGTTCTATGTGGTAGGTGCGCATCACAACAGCCAGGGGAGTGTGTGGTAGATAGAAAACTGTTTATTGATTTACGATGTGACTGAAATCATTCGCGTTTTAATCACCATATACAAAAGAAATCGGCGTGTGTTAGTTTGTTACTCTGTACGTGATTCTTCTTTGTCTGTGTCTTCTTCGTGTTCTTCTTGTTGTTGTTGTTCTTGTTACCTTAGGGAGGGTGGGGAGGTGCACATCATAACGGTTGCCGGGGATGTGTAGTAGATAGAAAACAGTTTATTGGTTTTAGTTATGTTTGATACTTCCACGTTTTAGTCGCCATATACCGAGAACATCGGCTTGTGTTAGTTCGAAGATGGTTCTTCTTACTCTGTTGTGTTTTCTTGTTGTTGTTGTTGTTGTTATTGTTGTTGTTGTTGTTGTTGTTGTTGTTCTTCTTCTTCTTCTTCTTCTTCTTCTTCTTCTTCTTCTTCTTCTTCTTCTTCTTCTTCCTCTTCGCCGAAAGTCGTAAATATCGTAGCTCTGCTGTAAATAGGCACAACGCAATCACATCCAAAACAAACATTTCGGAGCAACGCAGAGAAGATAGATTACGTCTGCAGTTATGTTTGGATGGCGCCATGTGAAACGTGTCATTCTCAACGCAAGTTAGATATTAACGGATTCATGAAGAAAGAAAAACCGTAAATTTGGACGAAACATGAAACACAATCAATGAACAACTATTATAATGTATATCTCTGTTCACTGTGCATTGCTATAGTGGAAGATACCACGAAACAAAACAAACAACATGATGATCCTAGTATGGCGATATATCGACCTTCTATCCTAATTGGAGGTCAAATCTGGCGATATATTATCCTTCGGCACTGAATCAGTTAAGACCCACTGAAGGTTCTTTTTATATACATTGAGAACCACTGGTGGAAATGATCAAACTGAGGGTCTCACACAACAATACGCATACTTGTTGTCCATAAGTATACGTCTATAAAACTATATACAAGGAAAGTTAGGGAGATTCCCTTGTGTGGAAATTGAAATGAACTTCCTCTTGCCAATTACTGTATTCGTATAGAAAACACCGGAAGGTCTGTAATTAGACCGAAATACAAGTCGTAGGCGCCGCGGGATGAGTTGAGCTTAATTTGGCATTTACAAAAACCACAGCTCATTCGCAATTGGACTCGTGTATTACAGTAATGAAGCGGCCTGATAACTATGTTAATATGAGGTTTCTTTTTCGCGGCTACATGATTTGTGCAGTGAGTTTATAGAACAAACCAGAAATGGCGGCGTGTAATTGGTAAGTTGTCACACGACGTTGCAGCTAATCCCAGCATTTATTGGCTGTTAGTGATTTACTAAATAATTTTACGCTCAGTATTTGTTATTACTTTCTGCCCGGCCGGCGTTCATGTCATCGAGAACAACGCAAAGCGATCTGCTCGCAAATCAACTGCTGCTAATTTCGAACAGCCGACCCCGGGTGTCGATGGGCTATGAAACTACTTTCATTAGCCCTTAAGCCACAGACGTTCAAAAATGGTAAATCATCCGTGGCGAAGTGGTCAAACCGTTTGACTCGGGCTCCGAAGGTTGTAGGTTCGATTCCGGGCCGCGTCCTTCGGTTTACGAGTGAAATTTTTTAGGAGACTACTGTGGGTCGTCGCTAGAGCTACGGAGTTCATGCTTTGTGCGAAGCTTTCCGCGCTGCGAAAAGAGACTGAGCCACATGGTATAAAACCCGGTGCAATGAAGTCGACCCTTTAAGCGACTTTATATATATATATATATATATATATATATATATATATATATATGTGTGTGTGTGTGTGTGTGTGTGTGTGTGTGAGTGTGTGTGTGTGCATGCGTGTGCTAGGAAGGACAAGAACCCTTGCTCTTAAACTTCCGTTGCTCTGATGGTGTTTTGTGGAGTCCATCCCTACATCGGTATTAAGCTGGAATTAAACGTTGGCTTCTCGTTCCGTAAGCAATGGCAAACTATTGAACGTAAAATTGCCCATGCAAATGACATGCAACATTTAACTTTCGAGAAATCTTAAACATCGTTTAAAAAAAAAAAAAACTTCATCTGAATCTGAACTGGGGAACACAATCAATGAAGCAAGGACTCCTCACAACATTACAACATTGCAAAATCTAAAAATGAGACGTAGGGACTGGAGGTGACGGTCCGCAAAACAACAGTGAAACCTAACACATCCCACAGACAGTCTACAGTACGTGTTGTCGAAATAGATGAGATGAACCACTGTCAATTTAAAAAGGAAAACAGCGACAAGAAAAACAATCGCACCCTCGTTACCGATTAAAACGACGCCATGTCAGAAATGACGCGTCCTTTCTTTTATCACAGCGACCCCTACCGTCGCCAAATCAGCCAATAGAATTGTAGTCTGTACAAGGCTGTCCAACATGTCGGCAAAAATATCTGGGCAGATGGTTTCTATTCGATTCTCATTTCGCCCCTTACCCTACAAAATCTTTACACGTGCTGCACATGTAGAATAAGTATTCTTTATATTTGCTAACAGTTTCTGTCTTTCAAACCGTATACATTCGCAGAAATGAAACTTTGTGTGAGTGTTTCATTTGGTAGCTATTATTTTTGCCGCGCGTTATGGAAGATGGCAAAAGCCAATTTACCAGCAGACGGTTTAGATTCGGTGTCGTTTGCTGGAGGTGATGCGCGATTTGTATGGTTGGTTTTACGAAGATTGTGTTCGTTTGTTCGTGTTTTTGATTAGGCAGCAAGCGTTGGAAGAGATTGAGAAAATCTGGGAAAGGTGGTAGAGGAAGAAACAGGACAATGAGATGTAAGATAAGTGTGATGGCATGGGTTTAAGGGGGATTGTGAAATACTTCAGCAAAGAGGAACAGAAAAGGAAATTGAAAATGGCTGTTAGGATGCACAGAAGGATTAGATCCGTGGACGAATGGGTGTTTGTAGATATGCATAGATGCATGCATACTTGCATACATTTTTTTTTTGCATATCCTTTACAGGATATCCCTGTCAACACAAGTATTTTTACCGCCGTTGTTGATTTCTTGGCAAGGTTACGCTCAGTAGTTTGCCATTGCTTTCTTAACGGCCGGCTCACTTATCCCGTTAGCCACCAACGCCGCGAGAACCGCTACCAATTCTCGCACGCTACGTTATACTACGTGGATAAACGAGATTACGGAGAAAGTCGTTTAATGCAAAGGCCAGGGAGACCGGCGCATACATATATACTGACATAGATACGGACTTACCCACATACATATACACACACACACACACACATACACACACACATACACACACACTACCTATCTACCTACTTACCTACCTAACAACCTACCTACCTATCTGCTTGCCTACCTACCTCCCTCCCTCCCTCCATCCATTGAACTCCAGCATAGACATGGGCATGTTTACAAGAACTATTAGATTCTAATAATATAACGCGGCTCCTCGACCTCTTGCGTAGTGAAATCCAAAACCTTCTCTTCTCGCATAAGGGTGAAAACATCTCCGGTGTCCAAGTGGAGAAGATAAACTCCCATGCTGTTCAAAACAGCGAAGGACGGGCCACAAAGCAAGTGCCTTGGTGAAATTATGACGGCAGTAAATAAAATTAGAATAAATAAAACCGGTGCCGTAGTGGCAATGTGTCCAGGGTAATAATTGCCTGCGGATTCGGACAGACTGACCTCTCAGCTAGAGCAGTGTTTAGGTGTATGTGGTGCTTGCATGTCGAAAAAGGACAAACACATACAGGGAAAAGAAGATTCTAATGACGAGGAGGAGGATTCTCAGGTGGGGGATGAAGAATAAGAGTAAGAACAAGAGTAGTAGTAATTGTAGTAGTAGTAGTAGTAGTAGTAGTAGTAGTAGTAGTAGTAGTAGTAGTAGTAGTAGTAGTAGTATTAGTAGTAGTAGTAGTAGTAGTAGTAGTAGTAGTAGTAGTAGTAGTAGTAGTAGTAGTAGTAGTAGTAGTAGTAGTAGTAGTAGTAACAGCTGCAGCAGAAACAGCAAATATGAAGAAGAAGAAGAAGAAGAAGAAGAAGAAGAAGAAGAAGAAGAAGAAGAAGAAGAAGAAGAAGAAGAAGAAGAAGAAGAAGAAGAAGAAGAACAACAACAACAACAACAAAAACAACAACAACAAACAACAACAACAACAACAAGTGGCTAGGACCACTATGTAGTGGGCGTCTGCAATAATGACTCCACCCTGACAGATGAGCAAATTATGGGCAGCCAAATAAGGAGACAGTTGGAGACAGGTAGGTAGGTACTAGCATATAAAGAAAGTGACTTACAGGATAGGTACTGACAACACATGTGACACTAATCCCCAAACAGACAAAACCAAGACAAAGACAAGAACAAAGAGGAATAACAGCGATTAACAGACACAGTTGAAAGAACTGAAGCAAGAATGAAAAAAAGAAGAGAGACAGTATTAATATTTCCTGAAAAGAATTGGTGGAACAAATTATGCTGGTGACAACTATTCTTTCATCCTTGAACTACATTGTTTAAAAAAAGGTATCACGAAAACACAGCGAAACGAATACAATTTGCTAGAGGCGCTTGTTTCAATTTATCTTTTTCACGGCACTGATGTTCTTTCAACAACATAAAAATGCGAAGACGTCCCTTCGACGGTGCGTGAATGAATCAAGGAGAGGGGCAATGAATGAGTGAATGAATGACAGGATGGTGTCAATAGATTTAACGTGACAAATATGAAAACGAAACTTGGGGGAAGATAACAGCACTCGACAATGATGAGATTTCTCAATACAAATAAATTCGTTTGGCTTTCTCACTGTTGAAATTGTTCCGTCTCTTTTTTAGTGAAGAAGTTTGCTTTGAGTGTGTTCTTGCGTTTGTTCCGTTAAGTGGTGTTAAAAGATGTGTTTTGTATTAGTCCTTCTGTACACGTTGTTCTTACGTTGTTATTATTATTTGCATAGTGTGTTTTGAAGATGTAGCCAGGCGGAGTGAAATGCTGTGGTGTTAGTATTTGCTAGGCAACTTTTTATGAGATAGGGGTGACATCTTTTCTTCCTCGTTGTAGTTATACTCATAATATTATTATTCTTTCATTCGCTTGAAACGTGTCTATATCAGCATTGTTTTCTGACTCATAATGGTTGTTTGCTTGGTTAGTTGGTTGGTTGTTTGCCTGGTTAGTTGATTGGTTGTTTGCTTGGTTAATGGATTGGCTGGTTCTTTGCCTGATTAGATTACTGGTTTGTTTGCTTGATTAGTTGGTTGATTATTTGCTTGGTTAATGGGTTGGTTGGCTGTTTGCTTGATTAGTTGATTGGTCATTTTCTTGATTAATGGATTGATTGGTTGTTTGCCTGGTTTGTTGGTTGGTTGTTTGTTTGTTTGGTTAATGGATTGGTTGCTTGTTTGCCTGATTAATTGGTTGGTTGTTTTCTTGGTTAGGTAGTTGGTTGGTCTTTGATTGATTAATGGATTGGTTGGTTGTTTGCCTATTTATTTGGTTGATTGTTTGCTTGGTTAGTTGTTTGTATATAATATATAATAATAAAAATAAAATAAAAATGCATAATATTCGCAAGGAGAAACAGAAATGAAGACAGAGAAATGAAACATTTCGTTTGTTATTTCTTCTGAAGTCTTTTAAAGAGCAAATGTACTGTCAGTCGTGAAATGTGTGGGGGTGTGGATCCTGGACAATCAGCAGATTAGTCAGAAACGTGTTGAGCTTGTTGATTTCTCCATAGAGTTTGTCTTGAGATGTTTAGGGTGTCGGCCAAAATGATTTTCTCTGCGTAGTTTGGACACTCCTGCAGCAAATGTACAGCCGTCATTTTACCAGTTCCGCAGTCACATACATCAGTGTCTCCTATCTTTAGTTTATGTCAGTGGTATTTCAGCGTATAATTTCCAGTGTTGATTCTGAAGACTGCTACTGGCTCATTGCGGTCGAATTGGTCATCTTATCACATCTATGGTGGCCTATATATCTTATTTTATTACTATTTTTAATTTTCGCTGGCTCGCGTTGAACTCGTAGTCCATACACTTGCTACTATTTCTAGTGCACAGGATTGATTTTTGCGTGTGGATTAGCTTTTCCTATTGCCAGTGTCCCTCGCCATCTGGCGCACCCACTCCGTATTAAGAGGTATTCGTAATTTACGTTTCCAAATGGACGAGAAGTCATCATTTTAGTGCAACTGACCGGCATATGGGTTGGAGCTCTATCTTGGCATCAGCACACTGGAAGTTTAAAAGCTAGCGCTCTTATCCATGCGGCCATGCTGACCTTCTAACAAGCAGTGTAGAGAATTAGGACCCGGTACATGATGATGATGATGATGATGATGATGATGATGATGATGATGATGATGATGATGATGACGAGACAGTAAGAGTTAAAAGTCACAATTAGAATGAGTAAATCTAGCAACTTGATAGGACGTAAGGAGTTAAGCCAGGCATGTCGTGAAAACAAGTAAAGGCAGATAAGGGACCCATTGACACACCTTCGTGCATTGAGAATATGGTGCTAACTGCATTTTGTATAGTTCACGCGGCATTTGATGGGTAAATATGGACCCCGTTACTTCCTGAGACATTACCTGGTTCTCATTTTAGATTAGGTCGGACTGGGGGAACCAGGGCAATTTATAAATAGTCCGCTTCTATGGGGATTTGAACTTATGACTACCTGGCATCACGCAAGAACGCTAGCCACTGCGCTATAGCGGTTATATGGTGTAATTCGAATCATGTAATGGTTCACTCCATTGATAACCATCATACGCGCTGATCATTTAAGACGTATCTAGTCACAACAAGGATTCCTATACGTAACTTGTATATTTATATTTATAGTTTCATGTAGTGTTTTTCATATAGTTATGTCGGTTTGTGTTTGTTTATTCTGTGCTGACGAAGGCATTAGCCGCAACGTCCATGTGGTTTCTTGAAATCATGTTCTGGAAAAGCTCACAATCTACTTCTCATGTTCTGGTGATTATTTCATTGCCTTATACCGTGTAAGGAACACCCAATAGTTACCTGCGACAGGAGGAGTTAATGTCCTACATGACAAGAGAGGACTTTCTGGGTACAGTTCAGAAAGGAGTGTATTTATCAACCGCGAGCAGACTTCGTACAGAAATGAATAACCAGACACAATGACCTGCTTTCTCTATTGTTTCATGGCCTTTCTTTTAGCGAGTCCAGGTGTTGTTGTATTGTGTAATGCCTCACACACCTGGGGCCTGACAATAGATGATATAAGGAATTTTCCCCGTTTCTTTGCCGTATTCTTTATCTATCCTTTTTTGTTTTCACGGGAAGTCGTTTGTGTTTTCTTTTCTGTTTCTTCTTTCCTGTTTATATCTTAGTTGTTAGTCTTTTCAGTGTTTCGTTATTTTTTTTTTTAGTGGAGTTCTATTGTTGTTCCGTTGACAGGCGTATTGGATGGACAGATGGACGAATGGATGGAGGAGCAGGGTGATTGATGGATGGATGGATGGATGGATGGATAGCTGGTTGGATGGCTGGATGGATAGATGGATGAAATGTTGGAATAGAAAGACAGACAAACAGACAGACATAAAGGTAGGTAGGTAGGTAGGTAGGCAGGCAGGCAGGCAGGCAGGCAGGTAGTAGGCAGTCTGATAGGTAGGTAGGTAGACTGGCAGGTAGAAAGGTAGATAGGTAGGCAGATGGACAGGTAGCTAGGTAGACAGGCAGGAAGGTAAGTAGATAAGTAGGTAGGCAGGCAGGTAGATAGATAGATAAACATCATACTTGTCTCTTGCTCTCCCTCTCTCATCCTCCCTTCCTTCCCTCCATTCTCCCACCTATTTGTTTTCCACCTCGTGTACCCTTATCGGTACTCTTCTGGTTCCTTTCTCGTTCTCCTTATCTGTCTGTTTGCATCTCTGCACGCACACTCACGTACGCGCGCGCACACACACACACACACTCTCTCTCTCTCTCTCTCCCTCTCTCTCATACCTCTCTCGACCCTTATGTCCATATCGCCTCTATTTCCCCTTCTCTCCCCAGCCATCTCTTGTACTTCATCTTTACCTCCTCACCTCTCTATCTATACCCACTTACTCCAACTCTTCATTCTCTTTCCTTCCTCCCACTCTCCGTCCCCTCCTCTCTATCTCTGCCTCTCATTAGTCTCCGATTTTACATTCATTTCATCCTCTGTTTTCTCTAGTATACCCATCTCCTTATCTATCCATCTATACCTACTTACTCCAACTCCTTTACTTTCTCCCTTCCCTCTTCCGTCCCCTCCCCTCCCTCCTCCACTCCCTCCCAACCTCTCCCAAATCCCCGTCCCGTAGTTACGTCTTGTTTATCATTCAAGTCAGACCGCAAACCTATTCTCCGCCTGACACTGAGTGACAGCTACTTTCACATTCAGCCACCGTCATCTTATCATCCAAGATCAAAGAGATGATACCATCAAAACCACGCCCACCCCAGCAGCCGGGTGCGAACCAACACAACAGACACCGAGCACAAAGAAACTTGTTTCAATTTAAGTTTTTTTTTTCTTTTTTCTTCTTTCTGTGACTCTCTTCTGCTCTTGTTTCGCTTGTGATACTTCAAGTTCTGTTTGTCAGACAGTGTGGTTTGTGTGATTTCGCACACACATTTATGGGTGTGCGCGCGCGCTTTTGTTTTTCATATGGTTTTCGAGGGGCGTGGTTTGTCACGATCTATTATTCATACCACAGCTTGAAAATTGTGGTACTGGCCGAATTAATGAAACAAAGTAAATGAAAACAATTGTTATTCAGTGTTTTATGTTTTTTTTTTTTTGGGGGGGGGGGGGGGGTGGTTTTTGTGTCCCCCTGTCATTTTGAAGGAAATATCAGACGAGAATCACACACACACACACACACACACACACACACACACACGCACCCACACACACACACATTTATACGTACACACATACACTCGCACTCATACACTCACACACACGCGCTTAAACACACATACACTCACACTCACTCACTCACACACATACACACTCTCACACACACCCACTTACACACACATACACTCACACATACACTCACACACATACACAAATTCTCAAACACACGCACACTAACATCCACACGCACATACACACACATATATACTCTCACACATACATTCACAAACGCACTCTCACACACACTCACACCCACACACGGACTTACACACACATAAACCCCCACAAGGACACGGACACCCGGGTCGCAAGCAAGCACACCGTAAACGACCCTTTTCACTCGCCTTTTTGAGCATTGAGCATATGGTGCTCGACCCACACATTTACAGACCAATGGTCACTCGGTGGGGGGAATGTGGTCAGTATCAAAACAGCCGTCTTTATTTCCCAAGCCATCTCCTGGTACTTATGTTAGGCTGGTTCAATTTTGTACAACAATCTTTTTCTTCTGCGTTCATCCGGAAGCTTTGTTCGGATGTGATTATGCTTATGCCTGTTTACAGCGGAGCTGCGATACCGCGCCTTTAAGTCGACACATCCGACTTCTGTTGTTGACCGGGTTAAATTTCCCGGGATTTTGTAAAACAGTCTACGCCGATGCGAATTGAACCGGTGGCCGATGGGCAGGCAGGCGGTCGTCTAGCGGCCACGCTACCGCGGATCTCGTATGTGGCAAGTATCATGATATGGCTATAGGTGCGATGGGATGACAGGTCATACTGCGAACTGTATTAGCATGTAGCATTTATATATGCTGAGTGAGACCTCAACGTTCCGTTAAAGGACATGCAACTAAATTTTACCTTTAGTTTGCGTTGCTTTCTCTTTGTGTCTTTGTCTCTCTGTGTCTCTATCTCGCTGTGTCTCTCTCTGTCTCGCTCTCTCTTTCACGCTGTCTCTCTCTGTGTCTCGCTCACCCTCGTTCTGTTTCTATCTGTCTCCTTTTCTCTCACTGTCTCTCTCTGTCTGTCTCTGTCTCTCTGTGTGTCTCTGTCTGTCTGTCTGTCTGTCTGTCTGTCTGTCTGTCTCTCTCTCTCTCTCTCTCTCTCTCTCTCTCTCTCTCTCTCTGCCGCTTTCTCTCTTTGTGTGTGTCTCTCTCACACATAACAGTCAACGCCTAATACGCAAAGCGGTCCGTATTCCAAAGTGACCGCGGCAGATTTCACACCCCGGACTCTGTATGTTGAGGATTTGTCAAACTGCGTTTCACTACCTCCTGAGTCACATAAATACCGCTCGTACTAAACGTAAGAGGTACAACCACAAATTTCATGCTGGTACATGCGACGACTTGTCAATTGCAAAGGCTTGCGGCAAAAAAAAATAAAAAATAAAGAGTTAATGCAACAACTGCCCCGGATATAACTGGTTCTCAATCGGTGGGGAATCCCCCCCCCCCCCCGGGGGGAGGGGATTTATGGTTACGGGGGTGGGGGAGGAATTAAGATTATTTTACGATCGCGTTAATACAAGAAGCGATTAGTTGATATTGTTTTTCCCTCCGTACTTTAAGGTTCTGTACTTTTGGCTCTTCTAAAATTAGTTTTATAACGTAAGTAGATCCGTAAATCACATTTTATTAGGCGTCTAGACTTGTTCCAGTATGTGTTATTACATTAAGCTTCCATTTTTACGTATACTATGTAGGGGCGAGAGTTGGGGGGGGGGGGGATTTATAGGGAGGAAATGCGAAGGGGGTGAGGATGATATTCTGAACATATGGTGAAGGGGTGCATGTACCGAAAAAGGTTGAGAACCATTGGGATAGAAGCATGTCAAGTAGCACCTGTCCGGGACGGAAACATTTACCTGTGAGATGGGATTTATATCCGATCTCGTTTTTTTTTTTTTTTAAATTTTCCAAACTGTTGCCTGTAATGTATTTTCCCGTGTTCTTCTTTATAAATGTGTCCTTATGCAGTTTTCTGCTATGAGTCTGTGTAGTGACAGCGCCATCTTGTTTTGTAGGCCGGAATGCACGGAGGAAAGGTGGCCAATCGTTCGCTCACCTTCGCATGCGACCAGCCCAGGCGTTGAATGTGTCCGACCTTGCTCATGATATTATCAGCGCATCTGGCTATCAACTTCGCTAACCCGCCATTTTCCGATATTCCTTTCGTGTAGCTTCATTGTATAGAGGTCAAAGAGGTCGTACGATCAGATCACTCTCTCTGAAAACTTCCAGTGCGTCGACGGCGTGCTAGTGGGATCGTCTCTTACACGAGTTAGTTGGACGTAACAGTTGGCATCTCAAGCAGTTCAGTTAGTTACATATCCTGTACAGGACGTTGCAGTCAACACCAGCATTTTTTTGTTTACTGTTGTGATCTCTTGGCACATTTACGTTCAATAGTTTGCCATTGCTCAAGCAACTGACATGGTCGAAGTGATAAGAGCGCTAGTTCTTAGACTTCCAGTACGCTGAAGTTGATGTAGGGATTTCTTTCCCTACCGGCTTTAAGTCGGACTTGAATGATGACTTCTCGTTCATATAACAACGACAAATGTGAAATTGACTAGAAAATTAACCCGGGGTTTATCGCAAAGCCTTGTAATAGACATGCAACATTTTGTCCCTCATTCAGAAAGCAATGGCAAACTACCAAACGTAAAATTGCCCAGTAAATTAAGCTGCGTTTGGGGTTGACCTCAGCGTCCTGCAACGGACATGCAACATTTGCTTAAGTTCATTCTATGCCTGCCATGGCATCTGCCACGCTTTACCCTCCTCCACTATGTTTTTGCTTTCTTACAATTTCGTCTCTAATCGGGCCTGTTCTGAACACATCCCCGACAAAGCCTGTTAAACAACCCCCAGATCGCGAAGACGGGCCTCTTTGAAGTGACACTAGTACATCCCACTGGACGTAAAATGATGCCAGGAGAAAACCCTGTCACCAACGTGACACGGGGACCCTACATTTTGGAACGCCAGGGAAAACCCTGCGAAAGTCTCCCTCCAACAAGCGACAGCTTACTTCCACGGAGGGATCAGATTCAACAAAGCAGCACCTTGCCTGCCAAAAAAAAAAAAAACATATAACTTTTTCAGAATTCGAATGAAATCAACAAGAAGAAACGGCAACGAGACACTACTTGAAGGATAAACAGCAAACTTTCACTTCAAGATTGCAAGGCAAACTGCGCGAACTACTTATTTAAAGGGTGTTTCTACTGCCATCGCGCCCCGGATCAAACCGCGGAGTAATACACTTCAGGTTTTGCTTACACTTTCACGGTGTCATTACTAAAGAAAATAGCATACAATTGATATGATATTTGTTGTTATAATACGCGGGGCGTCAGAATTTCCACGTTGCTGTCTTTCATTTGAAAGGGGCGGAGCTTCGTCTCTGGTGACATTTCAATGCATAATTTCGGTATCCTTTCTGGCGGAGTAATCTCTGTTTTAATTTACATAGAGTTGAATCATGTGTACGTAATTTTTTTTTTTTTTTTTGCTTTTTGAAAATAGAATTATTTTGGTGAAAGCAAGATATGCTCTGGAATGAAGGCTTCTGTCTGTCTGACTGTTGTGTGTGCGTGTGTGTGTGCGTTCGTGAGAGAGAGAGAGAGAGAGAGAGAGAGAGAGAGAGAGAGAGAGAGAGAGAGAGAGAGAGAGAGAGGTATATTATATCCGGGAATTGTGAAATTGCGGTTGCTAATATAAATATGGATTGATGGATGGATGGATGGATGGATGGATGGATGGATGGATGGATGGATGGACCTTGTTGATAAACATATTGTGTAAGCAACATTTTCAATAATTACCAATAATTAGCAATCGGTAACGAACTTTCAAACTGTCATCTGTGTGTCATCTGCCTACAGTACCTTGCGTTGTATGAGGGAAGGGGAGGGAGAGGAAAGGAAACAAAAAAAGGGGGGGGGGGTGGGGGGTTGAGTCTAAAGAATTCAGGCCTCCTGGATTGTGCAGTCGCCGTGAACTGTGCAGGTGAGGGATTTCTTTTTCCCCCGACAGAAAAAAAAGTCCTCACCTTACCTAGGATTCGAACCTGGGTCTCCATTTTCTCCACAGCAATTATCAACAGCTAGGGACGCATTAGCATAGTAGCTAACTCCTCAACTGCTGACCCGGAGGTCAGGGGTTCGATTCCATTCCATGGCGGATTGTTCAAAGTGATCTGGGCTCCCGGTTCGACCCAACTTAATCTGGATGCCAGGAAATGTGTGGGGAAGTAAAATCGGTAGGCGTCATACTGCCCACATCAGCCACTGAGAGTCGATTGGTCTATACAAACATGGGTTTAGCACCACATGTCCACTGGTCTTAAGGCGCGAACAATTGTCATGTACTTACTTACTTGCTATCTATCGATAGAAATGAACTAGTTATATATCCCTTGCAGATCTGCGTAGCCGAATAGGTAAGAACGCGAGGTTAGCGGTTCAGCCCCTGCACCGGATAGCTGAACTAAAATTTTGACCTGCCGTCCTTGACTTGGGGACGTAAATTACAAGTACCTCTGAAGTCGGAGTGGGTTCGCCTGATGGCGAGGGACACTGTTAACAGGGAAAGCTAATCCACACGCAAAATTCAGTCCATCACTACTGTATATAGTGTGTATGGACTACGCTTGAGTTCAAAGCGAGCAAGCGCAAAAAACAACAACAACAACAACAAAAACAAACAAAAAATGTATCTCTTTACTTTCTATCGGAGAAATTGACTAGTTATGTAACCCTTTACTTACTTACTTTCTATAGGAGAAATTGACAAGTTATATATCCCTTTCCTTAGTAACTTTATATCGGAGAAATTGACTAATTATGTGTTTCCCTTTACTTACTTACTTACTGTTTATCGATAAAAATGGACTAGTTATATATCCCTTTACTCACCTAATTTCTATCGGCGAAATGGACTATTTATATATCCCTTTACTCACTTTCTATCGGAGAAATGGACAAGTAAAGTGTTTCCCTGTGCGTAATTATTGACTATTTATCGATAGAAATTGACTAGTTGTATGTCCCTTTACTGTAGGTCATCATGGCCGAATCGATAAGAACGAATGTTCTTAAACATTGGGTAATCTGATTCCGAGGTAAGGAGTTTAACCCCTACACCGGACAGTTGGACTAAAATGATGACATATTGCCCTTGACTTGGCGACGTTAATTACAAGTACCGCTGGAATCGGAGTGGGTTCGCCTGATGGCAAGGGACATTGTTAATTGGTAAGGATAATCCACACGCACAATTCAGTCCAGTTCTACTAGACGTAGTGTGTATGGACTACACTTGAGTTCAAGGCGAGCGAGTGCAAAATAATAATAATAATAATAATAATAATAATAATAATAATAATAATAATAATAATAATAATAATAATAATAATAATAATAATAATAATAATAATAATAATAATATCCCTTTATTTACTTACTATCTATCGACAGAAATGGATTATCTATTTATCATAGGTTCTTATTTGTTCTTTATTTTGTGTCTACAGTGCCAGGCCTGGGCGACCACCCAAGCGAGTACACTCAACCAACCCTGTGGATAACGACGTATTAGAGAAGCTGAAGCGCCGAAAGTTGGAAATAGGCGGGGAATATCCATACGACCAGAGGTTTTACGGTAAGTCACGTCTGGTTACTATCTGCTGAAAAGCTAGGCATGTATGATATTTAAGACAATGTGTACCGTCTCTCTCTCTCTCTCTCTCTCTCTCTCTCTCTCCCCTTCTCTCCCCTCCCTCTCTCTCCGTCTCTGCCTCTCCCTCTCCCTCTCACTCCATCTGTCTCCCTCTCTCTCTCTCTCTCTCTCTCTCTCTCTCTCTCTCCTCCCCCTCTCTCCCTCTCTCTCCCTCTCTCTCTCCCTCTCTCTCCCCCTCTCCCTCTCTCTCCCCCTCTCTCTCCATCTCTTTCTTTCTCTCTCTCATGTAGCAGGTTCTTTGTACATCCTTCCTGTCATCACGTTGCATCCAAAGACTCTCCATCTCTCTCCCCCTGTCTCTCTCTCCCCTCTCTCTCTCCCTTCCTCTATCTCTCCTTCTCTCCCCTCCCTCTATATCCGTCTCTGCCTCTCTCTCCCCTTCTCACTCAATCTGTCTCCCTCTCTCTCCCTCTCTCTCCCTCTCACTCTCCCTCTCTCTCCCCTCATCTCCCTCTCTCTTCCCGCCTCTCTCCCTCTCTCTCCCTCTCTCTCCCTCTCTCCCCCTCTCTACAACTCTCTCCCTCTCTCTCCCCCTCCCCCTATCTGTCTTTCGCTCTCTCATATAGCAAGTTCTTTGTACATCCTTCTTGTCATCACGTTGCATCTCAAGTCTCCTCATCTCTTGCCGTGTCCCCTGCACCGTTCACCCCCCCCCCTCCCCCCATACACCCAAGATGTCTGCAAAGCCCTGTGCCCATCTTCGTACTGGTTGACCTCTGCCCCTTCTACCAGGAGCCCTACCTTCCATCACTGTCATTGTATATCCGTTTTTTTTTAAACAGAACATCGCAATCAACCCCGCTGTTTATTGGCAGTTTGAGATTTTCTGTTCAACTTTACGTTCAATAGTTTGTCCATGCTGGCACTGTTGCGAAGTAGTTACGAATGCAAATCGCAATCCCGCATATATCCTTCGAAACACTGTTGCGGGCTATTTGAAAGCAGACTGCCGTGCGCTGGTTTTCATACAATGGCATGGGGCAATCATACCAGAAAGTAGAAAGTTCACAAAGCAATGGCAGACTACTTAACATAAACTTGCCAAGAAGTCACAAACAGTCAAAAAATGCTGGGGCTGACTGTTTCGTTCTGTAAAGAATATGCAACTAACCTAACAGATTCAGTGCAAACAAACAGTTGGTTTGGATCAATCAAACATGGAAGGCTGAAAATAGGAATACTAGTGTGTCACAATTATAACTTAAAAGTTGTAAATAGCAGACATGTTGTATTAAATATCAAATTAAAGGAGGTTGCTTGGGGAAAAAACCTCTATATATAAGCCCATGGCAGATATGGGAAATCACTTAAGACGATTGATCATCGCATGACATTTAATCAGTTAAAAGGCTTGCCAATGGTTTCTTAACGGCTCATCCCATTGTGAAAATCAACGCAGCGATCTGCTCCAAACTGCTTGCATCACACCCGCCATGTCGGTTGTGTGAAATTGCGTTCACTACTATTAGGTCACAGACGCCGACGTGGTATCGGTCACTGGGAAATAACCCAGGCTCATAACTAATCAGAATTGAACCCTTGGCGACTGTATTGATAACGACTGCACTAACTACTACACCACCCCGGCTTCAACCTCTTTCTACTTCTATATATAAAGAGCAGTCTTCGTTTTTGGCCACGTTATGAGAAGACAAAAACTGGAACATGTGACAGCAGGAAATATTTCCAGAAAGAGAGATAGAGGAAGACAGCGGGAGAAGATTCTTGACAGTTTTGTGTTATGGCACGGAAGGGAGTCAACACACGAACTGATCCATGCCGTCGGAGAGTTCTGGATTTCTGGAGAGGCATGATCGCCCACACCAGCTGGCAAGGCACTGGATGATGATATAGGGGCAGGTGGTTGCATTGTTAATGCCGCGGTTAGTAGCCTCAGGCGATTCTAAAGGGAAGACAACCATGATGCCTGCTGTCTTCCATTCAAATGAACATTCCAGAATCACAAGGCCCGGGGGCTGGACAAATTAATGGTTGTGTAAAACGTTTCAGGTGAGGGGCAACAAATGTAGAACCCGCTGGAATTTCTCAAAGTAAATATTTGAAACAGAAATTTCATTAAACTCAACCACAGAGGAATAAATCACGTATTTGGGAGGTAAATCACAGATTTAAGATTTCATGGCGTGGATTTGTGAGATTTCTTATCTTTACCTGGGGACGAGAACGAGGGAATCCAGAACTCCGTGGAGAAGACGGCACATTGTTAGACTGACATTTTTGGCTACTGATGAAGGTGAGTTTGTTTTGGGCATGCCACATGTATAATCAACAAATGAAATCAGATGGTATTGCTTAAACTGTGAAATTAAATGGTTAATTTTGCATACCCATTTTGGAATGTAGAAATAAAGGTGCGATCTGTTGTTTACATATGGAAGCGAATGTAGACATATGGAAGCGAATCGTGGACAATTAGCAGACAATTAAGGAATTATGTGAAAGCTGCGGAGATGTGCATTTAAAGAAGAATGATGAGAAACATCGACAAACAGACTGAGAAATGAAGATATCTTGAGAGAAGGCAACTCACGGTGAGAACTGAATATTCGCATCAGAAGAAGGGAATTCACATTCTTAGGGCATATTGCGGGAAGAGGAAAGCAGGAGTACGCTATCACAACGGGAAATTTGAGGCGGGAGAGGCAGAGGGAGACCAAGACGAAAGATCGTAGGCAGTTGGACGTCATGTCACGGAGGAATATCAGTATAAAAGAAATGATTCACAGCAACTTTACCGCCGAAATAGCTACTGAGAGTGTATTGGGGTAAGCATACTCCTTTATCTCGAAGAGGCTGAATGAAACACCTAATAGGAATATTGTCTTATCTACCAATACATTTTTCTTTTGCGTTCGCTCGCTTTGAACTCAAGCGTAGTCCTTATATATGTTACTACTTCTAGTGCGTGTGAATTTCGCTTTCCCTATTACCAGTGTCCCTCGCCATCAGACGAACACACTCCGACTTCAGAGGTACTTGTAAATTACGTCCTGAAGTCAAGGATAAGAAGTCAACATTTCAGTCAAACTGACCGGTGTAGGAGTTGAAACTACAACTTCGACATCAGCACAATGGAAGTTTAAGAGCGAGCGCTCTTGTACACTCGCCCACGCCGATCTCCATATCTACCAATAATTGTTATTCATAAAGTTTCTATTTTCTTCTATGAGTGTCAATCATCACCGTACACGTATTTAAACGGTTAACAAGAAGACACCAGTCAGTAATATAATACATCCGGCAGCACTATGTGCATTTATAAGGGATTTCTCGCACTGCACGACAAGGACTGTCGCTACACCATCGTGCGTTCACATCCCTGATATTTAACAACTAAAGAAAAATACCCGTACTCCCGTATATTCTCGTGAGTAAATAATCTTCGCGAGAATCGGTTGCGGTTCTCGCCGCATTGGTAACTTGCGGGGTATGTGAGCCGGCTACTCAGAAATAAATGGCAAACTACTGAGCGTAATCTTGCCTAGTACATCAACAGCAGCTGAAAAATGCTGATTTTGACTGCAACGTCCTGTAAGGGATATGACAAAAAAGAAGAAAAATACGTGTCTGGGAGAAGTAAGCTTTTGTTTCAGCTCATTATCACCGGGGATGCAAAAAGTGGGGTCTGGGAATTGATTAGCGAATATTCCGATTGAAAACACAATTTATGGAAGTGTTAGTTACCTGAAGAAAGCAAATTACTATAAATAAGGTATTCTCTCTTTCCCCCCCCCTCTCTCTCTCTCTCTCTCTCTCTCTCTCTCTCTCTCTCTCTCCCCCCCCCCCCCCGTAGTTTACTATATTTGTATATTCATCTTTTTAAACTTAAAACATACGTACAGTACACATTAGGATATTTCAAGCGTGTTAGTCTAATAAGTAACGTAGCGCTGTATTTCTAATGTTTTCCCGCATCTCTCTCTCTCTCTCTCTCTCTCTCTCTCTCTCTCTCTCTCTCTCTCTCTCTCTCTTTCTTTCTCTCTCCACCTCTCTCTTTTTCTCTTACCATTTCTCTTTTTTCTCTCTCTACATATCTCTCTCCGTCTCTCTCTCTCTCTCTCTCTCTCTCTCTCTCTCTCTCTCTCTCTCTCTCTCTCTCTCCATCCCTTTCCTTGTCTCCCTTAGACTATTTCCTTTTGTCTCTCTGTCTTTATCTCTCACTCACTATCCCAACCCACCCTCTCTCTCTCTCTCTCTCTCTCTCTCTCTCTCTCTCTCTGCGCGCGTGTGTTCCTAAAGACCATTTTCATACGGTCTACTTGGCGTTGAGAGACCGCCCGACACACAGGTATCTCACTTCTCTTATCTGTGTTTTCCCCTGACATCATTTATGCCGTCAGGCGTAGACCGGAAATGTACTACCGCATTCTGAAAACCTCTAAAAACCATGTCCAACTTTGAAAAACAATCTTTATTGCTCCTTTTAAGAACCCGGTTCCTTTTCCGAGTCACGGCCCGCCCCTCGTATCACAGCGCATGCGCGTTTGAACTGCTGTCTACTAGCAAGTTTGTATTTCCGGAGCAAGCCTCAAATGTGAAGGAAAACCGCCATTTTGTAGTTGACTTTTCGCTTCCGGCTATGATCGACATTAGAAATATCTGTGTTTAAAATCAATTTCAGAATTACTGAGTTTATTTGAGCCAGAGGTTTAATATTTTCTTTGATCTTTCTGCATTTAAACCTTGACAGAAATGGAAAATTTCAGTCGCTGTATTGAAATTATTTTGAGAAAATACAAGAGTTCTGAAAGGATTAAATTACATTCTAAAAATCAATTGTTATTGTAAAAGTGATGTTGAATAACTTGAGCAGTTATTGTCAAAGATTTTAGAGAGTAAACTAACGCTCACTTTATGCAGCTTCATGTTATTACACTTAACATGCAGATTATATTTCTACCCGAAGCACTTGCAGATGTCAAGACGCGAAGTATCTTTTTGTTCCACTTGTTTTTTTTTTTGTCATGTTGTATTCCACGAGTTGTTATAATTTGTATTTTGGTTCTCTGTTGCGGTACTTAATCCAGGTTTTAACGGTGAACTCTATCGGCACTATCAGTTTGTTACTGTAACTCTTTCTATTCTAACCAAATATTAATTTACAGTAATTAACTTTTTGGGCGGGGTTGTTACATTTATTTAACTTTTAATTAATTAGTGATGTATGAATGAAATATTTTATGAAAGGCCAGAGATAAGAAGGGCAGAATGTTAGACGGGCCTGTGTGCCTAATTCTGAACCCCGTGTAAAATACTGCAGTTATGGGTAAGACATGTTACACCTTCACATATCTTAGTCCACGGCATAATAGGGTGGGATGGTAAGTTCACTTTCTCGTCTCTTTGATTTCCAGTAATGTATAAAAGCTGCCCGGAACCCATTTTATGAGACTTGATTGACCCCCAGCCGCAGATCAGCCCGTCCATTCGGCTCCGTGGTGAAGAGGTACCGACTTAGTTCGATCAATGACAAACTACTGAACGTAAACTTGCCCAGGAATCACAAACAGCAAAAAAAAATGATGTGGTTGACTGATACGTCCAGTAAAGGATATGTAACTAACAAGTAACCATACGCCATCTAGGTATAGAATAGGGTCCTTTGCTTAATTTAGTAACATATTTCATTACGCGCTTAACATACAATTGACAGGAACGAAGGAATTAATGAATGAACTAACGGAATCAACGAATGGACTTTTACTTTCAAAGGGTAACGAACTAACTAACTAGCGAATCAACGATCTAACGAATGAACTAACGGAACCACGAATGGACTTTACTTTCACAGGGTCACAAATTGTGGACGCAGGCCAGAAAGACAGCGACAAATAAAGAATAGGGAAGAAGAAGAATGACCATAGGGCTGTTGCTACACCTATCTTAGACTTGTGATGTCCCTGATATTTCAATGGACTGTGTCCTGTTCGCAGTCTACAAATGATCACCTGACCGCACTTTGAAATCTAATCTTAATACAACAACACACAAGAAGGAATCGTGGCCATCTGACGGTCAGTTAATTAGTTGCATATTCTTTTACAGGGCGTCGCATTCAGTCGCAGCATTTCTTGGCTGTTTGTGATTTCTTTGCAAGTTTACGTTCAGTAGTTTGCCATTGTTTTCTGAAAGATTGGCACGCATGTCATTTTATGAAAAGCAACGCAATGTGGTCTGCTGCTAACTCGTTCCCAGCTGTTTCGGACGAGGTATCCGGGATTATGAATTGTGCCCGTGACCCCTTCGCCACAGAGTCAGAGTTAAGTCAGGTAAGTTAGTTGCATGTCCTCTACAGGACGTAGCAGTCAAGTATACTAATTCGACGCATTACCAACTAGACATTTTGTAGTAGTAGTAGTAGTAGTAGTAGTAGTAGTAGTAGTAGTAGTAGTAGTAGTAGTAGTAGTAGTAGTAGTAAGAATAGCAGCAGCAGGCAGCGGTAGCAGCAGCAGCAGCAGCAGTAGTAGTAGTAGTAGTAGTAGTAGTAGTAGTAGTAGTAGTAGTAGTAGTAGTAGTAGTAGTAGTAGTAGTAGTAGTAGTAGTAGTAGTAGTAGTAGTAGTAGTAGTAGTAGTAGTAGTAGTAGTAGTAGTTGTTGTTGTTTTTGTTGTTGTTGTAATAGTCGTCATCGTCGTCGTCGTTATTTTTGGAGAATGTTGCCAGATGGTCGTATATAGCGTATGTAGTGGCATGCAACAGAATGGGAAATACAATATACTTGCATTACAAAATTGTTATAGTTACCATTTGTGTCCAGTGTGTACCACATTTAGTGCTTTTTCAAGTCATTTAGTGCCAAAACTTGCATTTAGCGCGGCCGCTCGAAGTTGGTGCTTCAGAATATTTTTTTGGGGTGCTTTTTTGGTGCTTTTTTTTGGGGTGCGTAAAAATTACTTTATAAATCAGTTTGGGAACACTAAAAAGCCGAATTTGAACTGAAGCGAGGGAGTAAAACAGTATTAGTACATTACCGCGCAATATTCACGTAATTTAACTCCCTTTAATACGATTTAGTTGAAGTGAGTGACTGCAACGCGCAGGCAATATGCAATGCGTTAAAAGATTGTTTTTAAAAGAATGGACTTGGGTTGCAAAGACTAGTTGCACTCGGCATTGACAATGCATCTGTCATGACAGGTGTAAACAATGGAGAATATACAAAATTAAAATCCGAAGTTCCTCATCTGGTACTAATTAGGTGTGTATGTCATTCTCTTCAGCTGGCAGTGTCACAGGCTGCAGCTGCTTGTCTGCCCAGGAACATAGAGTTCATGATTAGAGAAACATATGACTGGTTTTCTCACTCAAGTCTTCGTCAAGCAAAGTACAGGGAGCTTTTTTCTTCAATAAATGATGGACAACATCCGCTGAAGGTTGTTCAATTAAGCCAGACACGATGGATGTCCATTCAATCTGCCATTGTCACAATATTGCAGCATTGGGTCGAGCTCAGAACTCATTTTGATATAGCAAGAGTTAACAAGCGCTGTTATACAGCAGAATTTCTAAATTCTATGTTTAGCGACATGAAAAACTATGTGTATCTCATATTTTTCAAACATATTCTCGGTTGTCTCAAGCATATTGTCAGTTGTGTGACATGTCAGGATGTCTGTTTGTCCCTGAATCATGTCAATAAAAGTCAAATTTTGTTGTTCTTAATTAGTTTTGTTTAGTTTATAGTTTGTTGTGCAAACTCATTGATCCTGTTACAGTCCAACAGTGTAATGTTTTGTATGGGGTATACAACAGTATATCCCCGGCCGAAAGAACTCCTGGAATTTTCTAACTCTCTATCCTTTTTCTTGTTAACTGAGGGGAATGTATAAAGTGCTCTTTCTCTCTTTCTTCTTTTTACCCTTTTCTTCTCTGGCCCACTAGAAGTCAGTGTTGCGCTTCTTTATGTTTGAGCACCTAAGTATAGGAAATTATATCTTCCTATCCTTTATATTATCCCCGTTACATTAGTCCATAGCGTGCCTTCATTCATTCATTATACTTTACGTTCCATGCGTTCCTCGTCATAAAATATTTGTGTGGAGGTCACCTTGGCCGAATGGATAAGAACACTCGTTCTTAAATATCCGGTGTGCTGTTGCCGTAGTAGCGGGTTAAACTCCTGCACTGGTCAGTTGAACTGAAATGTTGAATTCTCGTCTTTGACTTGGGGACGTGAATTATAAGTACCTCATAAGTCGGCGTGGATTCACTTGATGGCGAGGGACACTGGTAATAGAGAAAGCTAACCCACACATGAAAGTCAGTCCAGTGCACTAGAAGTAGTCGCACGTGAACGGACTACGCTTGAGTTCAAACCGAGCGAACAAAACAACGAAGAAACAAGTCTTCCGCGCTGGTAGAATCGGCCCAGGTATAGTGTTCTCAGCCCGTCCTGCCGCACGTGCTCGTGAGCCTGGAGAATATGACAGCTTCAAGGAAATGTATCCGGGAGATGTTGACCCTGGCAAATTGCCACAGGAACTGTCAAAGGAGATTCACTTTAGGAATTTCACCACGGATCCATTGATTGGTGCCTGCGCAGAATAGAAGGTCTAAAATGGCATGAGAGAATCTCCAATGTGGAACTAATGGAGGGAATTAGACAGATGCTAGGGAATCTAGAGATCAGGTATAGACGCTGGCGCTGGGAAGCCTTCATGCACATTGAGAAAACCTAAGATAGTATAACTTGAAGGTACTTTGTCTGAAAACCCCAGTGCAACTAAAGTAGGGGGAGACCTAAGAACCCACGGAGAAGAGATGTACAGACAGGGAAGAATAATATAGAAGAAACATGAATGCAGATGCATGATATGATATAGCATAAGTTATGAAGGTTGGGGGAAACGTTGATTGGGTTCCGACGCCCCAAAGAGAGATTAAAGGAAGAAGAAGAAGAAGAAGAAGAAGAAGAAGAAGAAGAAGAAGAAGAAGAAGAAGAAGAAGAAGAAAACTTCCAAGTCCACCCAGCCTAAACTGGGTACCAGTATATTTATGGGAAGCAAACGCCATCGGCGAGATATTGGCCACATCACTCATCGGGTATTGATCGGTATAAAATATGGCGCTAGCACCAGATATACAATACGCCTCCTTGCGTGAAAATGGGTCATTTAAAGCCTCTTACCATAATCCCAAAATGGGCCATTTACAGCCTCTTACCATAATCCCAAAATGGGCCATTTACAGCCTCTTACCATAATCCCAAAATGGGCCATTTACAGCCTCTTACCATAATCCCAAATGGGTCATTTACAGCCTCTTACCATAATTACAAAATGGGTCATTTACAGCCTCTTACTATAATCCCAAAATGGGTCATTTACAGCCTCTTACCATAATCCGAAAATGGGTCATTTACAGCCTCTTACCATAATCCCAAAATGGGTCATTTACAGCCTCTTACCATAATCCGAAAATGGGTCATTTAAGCCTCTTACCATAATCCCAAAATGGGTTATTTACAGCCTCTTACCATAATCCCAAAATGGGTTATTTACAGCCTCTTACTATAATCCCAAAATGGGTTATTTACAGCCTCTTACCATAATCCCAAAATGGGTCATTTACAGCCTCTTAACATAACCCCAAAATGGGTCATTTACAGCCTCTTAACATAATCCGAAAATGGGTCATTTACAGCCTCTTAACATTATCCCTAAATGGGTCTTTTACAGCCTCTTACCATAATCCTAAAATGGGTCATTTACAGTCTCTTACTATTACCCAAAATGAGTCATTTACAGTCTCTTTCCCAAAATGAGTCATTTATAGAGTCTCTTACCCTTATCTCAAATTGGTCATTTACATTCTGTTACCATGATCTGAAATTGGGTCATTTACAGTGTCTTACCATGGACTCAAATTGGGTCGTTTACAGTCTCTTACCATTATCCCAAAATGGGTACCCGGCACTTTTCAGAATGTCTGGTACTTGTCTGGGAAAGACAGACGACGAAGATGGAAACTGGGCAACTTGCTCATATCTCGAGGCCTAGAATATGTTATGGCTTAACACTTCGACATCCCTATGCCAGTGTCTGCTACTTGACAATCTTTAACCATGTACACTGTATCTGAAAAGTTAATTGCATGTCCTTTGACAGGACGTCGTAGTCAGCCCCGATAGTTTTTGGCTTTGTGTGATTTTCTACGCAATTTTGCTTTCGGTAGTTGTCCAGTGCTTTCTGAACAACCGACACTCATAGCACTATAAAATCAACACATCGTGGTCTGTCTCCAAATCGCCGGTAGCTGATTTCGAACCCAGTATGTCGGAATTGTGAAAGGACGCTCACAACCATTAAGCCACAGGCTTTCCAACAGTCATATCCTTTATATAATTTCAGTTTGAAATCCCATGGTTGGTGGGTATAGTAACAAGCGGAGGTTGCGGAAAGCTTGCTTGCTTGCTTGTGTTCATTGGCTTGAGCTCCAACGCAAAGTCCTGTATGTCGGATGAAGGCATCCTGTTGTCCAACATCAGTGTGATGTCATACAGGACCTGAGGTTTGCGTGAGTATCCGTTGTCCCATGTCTGGCTTATTGGTGTGCAGACTGGTGGTTCCTCGCCATACAGGCAGACACTCTCCGACTTCGGAGGAAAAGTTATCTTCTTCCGTGTCAGCTGGCCAGGTACTTGTAGAAAACTACGCCAAAATACTTTATCTTCGCGAATCCTGTGAAGCTTTTGTCTTGCTCAAGGAGGTCATGTCTTTCTCATGTGCCAGTCTCCCTTACACCTTGTCACCGATAATCCATATGGATGTTTCCAGCACACGACCTATCAGGAAAACCTTTGCAACGGAAAAGGCCCGCCATATTGTCTCCGTAGTTCCTGCGTGCGCAGATATCAATTTGGCTCACTTAGCACGAGCTAGTAAAATGATCTGGCCACTGCAAACATGGCCGAGCTGGGTTAAGAGTGTAAATGAATACATGTTTATCGATGAGATATTCTTTTCTGTCCTTTAAAAATAAATTTCTTTCAGTTGTCACAGTGGCTTGTCTCCATTCTGGGTTTATTATTATTATTATTGTAATTATTATTGTAATTATTATTATTATTATTATTATTATTATTATTATTATTATTATTGTTATTGTTATTATTATTATTATTATTATTATTATTATTATTATTATTATTATTATTATTATTATTATTATTACTGGCTATCCTTTTCAAAGGACATCGATGTCAACACCAGCATTTCACTGCTGTTGTTGATGTCTTGGCAAGTTTACGTTCAGTAGTTTGCTATTCCTTTCTGAACGACCGACTCCCATACCAATTCGTAAAACCCAGCGCAACAAGGTTTACTGCAAAATCGCGCGCAGCTGTGTTTCGAACGCAGGTATGCGGGATTACGAACCACGTCCATAACACCTTCTCCGCGGAGACCGGCATTATTATTATTATTATTATTATTATTATTATTATTATTATTATTATTATTATTATTATTATTATTATTATTATTATCATTATTATTATTATTATTATTATTTATATGAAATGCTACAATTAATCGTGCTTTTAGTACTTGGTATAAATCACGCTAGGAGATCAGCGTGTTTGAGAGGGTTAACGTGCTTAAATTATCTCTTCTGACGACCGGTTAGTGGGTTAGTTTCGTACGCCGGTCAGCTGGGCTGAAATGTTGACCTCCTTTTCAGAAAGGAAGGGTAAACTACTACCCGTACAATTGCCCAGAAAATCAACCTGGAGTTGCTTGCATCGCCTAGCAAAGGACACGCAATTTAATAATAATAATAATAATAATAATAATAATAATAATAATAATGCACACTGACATAGAAATGCGATCAATGAAATCATCCTCATCATCATCACCATCATCATCATCATCGTCATCATCATCATCATCATCATCATCGTCATCATCATCATCATCATCATCATTAACATCGGAAGGGCAGAATGTCAGACGGGCCTGCGTGCCCAATTCTTAACCCTTTGAAAATAAAGATTTTCGTTCGTTCGTTCGTTCTTTCGTTCGTTCATCATCATCATCATCATCATCATCATCATCATCATCATCATCATCATCATCATCATCATCATCATCAGCTGTCACCTCCCCATTCAAAGCCTACTGTAAACAAACTTCACGAATTTCCTATATGGCGTATTGTTGAAGACTCTTTCTCCCAGCTTACCACCTTATTCATTTTTTTTCCTTATAACAAAGTTAGCTGCATATCCTTTACATGACGTCGCAGTCAACCCCAGTATATTTTGACTGTTTGTGACTTCTTGGCGAGATTACGTTATGTAGTTTGCCATTGCTTTCTGAACGACCGGCACTCATACCATTGTATGAAAACCAAAGGCAAAGCGGGCTGCTGCCCTGTCGCTCGCAGCTGTGGTTTGAAGGCGGACTGCAGGATTACGAATTGCGTTCGAAAACCCTTCGCCACAGAGCCGGCTGGACAGTATGCCCTTATTACTCCTTCACTATTTTTTTTTTCTTTATATTGCGTTTGCCCGCTTTAAACTCAGGCGTACTCCGTACACGTGCTGCAACTTCTGGACTGATTTTTTTTTTTTTTTTGCGTGTGGATTAGCTTTCCCTATTTTCAGTTTCCCGCGCCATAATGTGAACCCACTCCGACTTCTCTGAGGTACTTGTAATTTAGTCCCCAACTCAGGGACAAGAAGTCAATATTGTAATCCAATTGACCAGTGTAGGGGTTTAACCTACTACCTTTACCTATAGCGCACCGTAAGTTTAAGAGCGAGCGCTCTTATCAATTTCGTCATGATGACTGCAGTATCATTATCTGTTAGATGGCGCTCTCTCTCACTGTCTCTCTCTCTCTCTCTCTCTCTCTCTCTCTCTCTCTCTCTCTATCTCTTCTCTCTCTTTCTCTGTCTCTTTCTCTCTCTCTTTTTTTCTCTCTGTCTCTCTCTCTCTCTCTCTCTCTCTCTCTCTCCCTCTTTCTCTCTCTCTCTCTCTCACACACACACACACACACACACACACACACACACACACGCGCGCGCGCGCACGCGCGCCATCTTCCCGTTGAAACACCAACCCAACATTTGTACAGCCAAGTGTTTTTTTTTAACTTCAGAAAACTCACTTGTCCTCCAACTCCTCAAACCGGACATAACCTTTTCTGCAAGCGACCTCCGAGTAAAAATTCATGTTTTCTCACTCTAAAGAGCATCTGAAGGGGAGATAAATGCTTCCAGTAAATCCTGACCGAGTTGTCTTTTACGAAAGAGAATTAGAATCCCTGTCAAGCAGCCCCTCTCAATCCATCTTTGTAGCATTGTCTGTCCTCATTCCGTCTCAATTTTCATCTCTGTCTCTTCGCGATCCTCTATGCAAATATTCTCAATATCCAATTCACCACTGCATGAGCTTAAAGACCAAAGTTTTGTCACCAAATGACGAGACGAATGCAAAACGAAACGGAAAACTTCACTGAAGAACAACAGCAACAGAGCATTTTCTACTCGTCTTCCTTTTCCATCTTGTCTTTTATTCCAGTTTGTCCTCCCCGGGAATCTGTGTATTTCTAGTCCCATCTTCAATCTTTCAAGGACTTTTCCCATCGTACTAATATCCAGTTCAGCTTTCAACAATGTTTTGTTTCGGGGTTTTCTAAAGCGGCGGGTAAGTGGATTTGAAACATTCAGAACGCAGCACCATGGACAATTGATTTGGAGAAGGACTGGAAGTGTGTTCTGTTGTCTTTGAGTTTGCTGAGGATATTTATCACCGTCTATTTCAGTTGATCCAGTTTCCCCCGGGTTTTCCCGGATGACATCAGTTTGTTTCCAGACATTAACAAAAGAAGTACCGGTCGGATGGCGGATGGATTTTTAGATAGCTGACGCTTGTATATAGAAAAACATATTGTTGAAATGCGCTTTGTTAAAAGTTTAGACTTAAAATGTTTAATTTATTTATACAAATCCTGGATTATGAAAGTGTTTTCTTTACGTATGTGGTGGGGAAAATGAGATACAAACTTATTTAGAAAAGATAAGCCGCGGATTGTCGCAATACAGAGATATAAATCGAAATTAGAGAGAATAATTGGTCATTTGTTGTTGTGCTGTCTGTATGTTGGTTGTCATGTTAATTCTTACACCTTCGTGTTTGTGAGGTAGAGGTTGGGAAAATACACTTTAAAACAAAACACAGTTGCATATCCTTTACAGGACGTTGCAGTCAACATCAGCATTTTACTGCCGTTGTTGATGTCTTGGCAAGTTTTACGATCAGTAGTTTGCAATTGCTTTCTAAACGACCGGCTCCCATACCAACACATTAAATCCAGCGAGACATGATCTGCTGCCAAATCGGTTACCGCCGTGTTTCTAACGCGGGTAAGCGGCATTACGAATCGCGTCCTAAACGCCATCGCCAAGGAAAATCGCTGGCTGAAAATACAATACGGTATTTAGTAAAACTTGACGTGTAATAATGTGACCTCTTTCTCTCTGTCTCGGTCTCTGTCTGTCTCTCCCTCTGTCTGTCTGTCTGTCTGTCTGTCTGTCTGTCTGTCTGTCTGTCTGTCTGTCTGTCTGTCTGTCTGTCTGTCTGTCTGTCTCTCTCTCTCTCTCTGTCTGTCTGTCTCTCTCTCTCTCTCTCTCTCTCTCTCTCTCTCTCTCTCTCTGTGTATGTATGTCTTGTCCTGTCTGTCTGTCTACCTGTCGGTTCGTTCGTTTTGACTTTTTGTCTGTCTGTCTCTCAGTCCCCTCGTCCACCACTCACCAGTTTGTCTTTCCTGCCTGCCTGCCTGCCTGTCTGTCTGTCTGTCTGTCTGTCTGTCTGTCTGTCTGACTGTCTGTCTGACTGTCTGTCTGTCTGTCTGTCTGTCTATCTACCTATTTTCTTTCTCTGTCTGTCTTTCAACGTGGTCATGTCTTTTTGTTTAGAAACATTCCATATATAAGAACGCATTTCCGTTATTAATTTCGTCTTCTACTGTATTCTTCCTTTTTCCTCTCTCTCCATCTCTCGCCTCTCTCTCTCTCTCTCTCTCTCTCTCTCTCTCTCTCTCTCTCTCTCTCTCTCTCTCTCTCACCCCCCCCCCCCCCCCCCCCCTCACGCCTTCATACTTCATCAGTTTTTCAAAGTAGTTGGAAATAAAATCTGACGATTTCGTTTTCCTTACATAGTATCTCCCGGCCCTTCTCTAAATACGTGACTTTGAAACAAACCATTACTTCAGAGAGAGTATTTTTGGGGGTTACTGGGACGGGAAGAAGTTCACCCTAGTCTCTTTTCTCAAATAAGATCTGGAAATTGATATAACAAACCCAATTAGTAAGGATCACACTTCACTTTTCAACAAAATGGCTGCTGCACTTCCAAAAGTTGGAAATAACTCCGAATCATAACGAGGTGTTTGATTGTTAGTTATCTGCCCCTGTTTGAAAGATACATATATTGCATTGAAAACTGTGCAGTGTTTTAGTCATTGCAAGAGATATGATTTTTGGAAAAGCTGTTAAAAGACATTGCGTGAAGTTAGAATTGCTGAGGCGGTAAGAAAAACACGTGAAGGAACTGTAGATATTTATGCGTGTGAGTGGAATGTTTTGCAATCGTTAGCTTGCAAGATATTATATAGCGCGTGGGGAAAGCATTAGCTTCGTGTCTTAATTACGTAAAATAACTGTATGCATTGGATTTCTTTGGATATGTGGGCAGCATGTCAGGAAGGTTTCTTTGGGAATAGCAGCACAGCTTGACTGTCTCGTTTTGTGTAATGTTTTCAAATAAAGTCCTTCTCAGCATCATTTTCAGCTAGGAACATTAAAAAAAAAAATAACGCTTGGAGCTATGGCAATTGAACTTAATGCGTTAATATGTGTATATTTCATCTTAAATGATTTATCTAATGGCTTCAGTTTATGTTGTGTGATCTCTGTAGTATGCACCTGACGAGATACAACGAAATATGCCATGCAATAAATCGTGCAACCTATTATTTGTGTCTTCGTTATTCAAATTTGAGTATCTGTCCACAGATCGCAAGCCACTGATGAATGGGTTCCCGCCCATGGGCTACCCCGCAATGCCGCAGTTCTCAAACTTCTTCAGCATGCACCACCTCATGCAGCCCATGGCCATGGCTTCCCACATTGGGCTCAGACCAGACACAGGAGTTCCCAAACTAGAAAGGACAGCATCCGATTCCGGCATTGTCTCTCCTCGGTGAGTGTTTGTTTTCGTCTCCTTGTAGTCCATGCCACTTATATCTTAACATAGCAAAAGCAAAGATAATGTATACAGATACAACTTATGTGGAGAAAGAAATATATGTTAATGAGGAAACACTGGAAGTAGTGGAACATTTCGGATATCTGGATCATTAATTATCAACAATGGTGACAAGTTGAAAGAAATTAAAAGACGAATATCTATTGCTCTTCAAAAGCTAAAACAACTGAATAAATTGTGGCGTGGAACAGCTAGACCTATAACAATTAGATTTTTAAGAGCACGCATCTTTCCCATTGCAACATGTGCATATGAGACCTGGACACTTGCTAAACAGCGCATAAATGCCTTTGAAGGTAAATGTTATAGACGGGTTCTAAGAATATTTTGGATACAGAACAGAAAAAAAAAATACGACATGATTTGAATATTGAAGAAGGTTGGCTACTAAAGATGATAAGTCAAAGAAAATTGAAATATTTTAATCACTTTTAACGTCATGAAAGTTTTGAGAGGACAATAATGGAGGGATGTGTGCCCGGGAAGAGAGGAAGAGGAAGGCCAAAGAGGAGATGTGTGTAGGATGTGGCGGATGTTTTCCAGATGGGTGTATCGGACGCGGGACATCTTACTTATGATCGAGTTTTCCGGAAAGTTGTTTTGGGAGTGAGGTTCTGCAAAGGACATGGTACTGAATGAATGGGTGTACAGTCCATGCCGTGAAGTGTTGGTTATCACATCTGTCCACGGGGATCGCCCGTGGCTGAGAGGTAACGGTGTCAGATTCTGGCCTCAGATTCTGAAGATATCGGGTTCGATCCCTGCATACAGCTGGGGATTTTTCCAGAAACCATTTGTATCAAATGATATCACACGTCCCCCGGATCTCTTGGGGATGACAGTGGATACCTAGTTTTCTCGTATGATTGCGAGAAACATTAGGTACCATGTGCACGTTAAAGTTAAGTTAGTTGCATATGATTTACGGGACGTCACAGTCAACCCGAACATATTTTTTTCATGTTTGTGATCTCTTGGCAAGTTTACGTTCAATAGTTTGCAATTGCTTCTGAACGACCGGCACATATACCATTTCGTTTAAAAAAAAAAAAAAGCAAGGCGGTCTGCTGCCAAATCGTCCACAAGTGTGTTTCGAATGCGGTATGCGGGATTACGAACTGCGCCCTTAGCCCCTTCGCCATTGATCCGGCAACATGGGCAAATAGTGCAGGTTAGAAAGCTGACCTACAGAACGTGAGCACGGTCAACTATAGACAGATGCATGTCGAGGTCGGACACAGTGACGTGGAAGGTGCGCAACCAGGATTGATGCACTCATGTCGAAGGGGAGATGAAGAAGAAGGAGACAGAGGAGAAGATGTATGTCCACAGCATACGTGCGTGCGTGCGTGCGTACATATGCACACACCCATTCAGACAGCCAGCTGTAAAGCGGCGTGCGTACGTAGTACGTACTTACATAAACACATGCATACACACACACACACCTACCTCCCTACCTACGTACCTACCTACCTACATACCAACCTATCTGTCTGCCTGCCTGCCTGCCTGCCTGCCTGCCTGTCTGTCTGCCTCCAGCCAGTTTAAAGGCGGCTCGCAAGCGTGCGTCCTTTCGTCCATACATACGCATACATTATGAACATAAACGTACACAGATCTAACGAGAGAGAGAGAGAGAGAGAGAGAGAGAGAGAGAGAGTGAGAGAGAGAGAGAGAGAGTGAGAGAGAGAGAGAGTGAGAGAGAGACCCACAGACAGACCGACATGCAGACGCAATGAAATCTCATTTTACATTCCGAAACTGTGGGAGAATTGAAATAAGTCCTTTGACCTTTGAAGCTGCGTGCTCTAAATCGTACAGCAGAGAAATAAGAGAAGAATGGCGGAGAGGAGCAGCTCTCCATACCACCATATGAAGCAAGGCGAAACGAAGCTCATAAAAGATTTTCTAGAGCTCTTCACACCCAAATCAAAGTTTTAATTTCTTCATTTGTGCCAGACTGGAATAGTATTTTTCGATTTCGGCCAAAAAGCAATATCTTTTTTTTAATTTGACATCTCTGCTGGTTTGAGTTCGTCATTCGTGTCTGGCACAGCTCTAATTTGTAGCAGTCAGATTGATGCCCTCGTCGTGATCTCGTCATTGGAGGATGGCTTGTTTGCATTGGTGTGCAGTGTCCTGAGCATTGCTATCTCCACTGTACTCGTGGGCTGAATTGTCTCTTAACTTACTACAAGCCACTTGACTTGGCGCGTATTTCTTGCAAGAATTATTGGACCTCTTTCGTAGTCTGGAATTTTGGGCTTAATGTTTAAACCGAAAGAATGTTTATAGTGTTCTTGTCTACCGTTGTGATATAGAAGAGTATTGGATGCAGGTCAATAACAGTGCAAAATGGAGGCAGCAAAGTATAATTCTGCGGAGAAAGAAAGAAGTAGAAACAATATATGCTGTTTTAAAAACAATATATTAATGTAATTTAAACACAGATGCTACAAACAATACATTGTACGATTTATTCAATGAGTAATAACCGATTGCTCAAATGTAGTTAGGCATTAGCGATTAGGCCATTCTAGCCGGTTTTATGTAAACATAAAGAGTTCGTGTTAAATTTGAAATTACTGTGGGGATAACAGATGCTCCATATTCGAACAATACTTGTGACTGTGTGTTTTAACTGTTTAAGTGCCATGGGATTATTAAACGTCTTAAGCGACTTCCTGTGTCTGGCATGGGCGTACATATCACCGAAATATTGTCACTGCTTTATAATACAACTTTTAGGTAATAACTGTATCACACTCTTACTTCCCGTTTTTCACCATCCAATTTTGTGTGATCTAAACCTTCTTTTTGTTTGGTACTGAAACTGTTAAGTGTTTCAGGTAAAGTATTATACATTTATTTAATTCATATGATATATAACTCTGCGGTATGTACCTACCAGATGCAGCGACATCTGGCAGGCAATACATTGTGCAATATATTGTGTGTGGCTTCTGTGATTCTATGCTGTTTTTCTGAAATTCCGATTCTGATACTAGGGTGCTCCGGTATCTCTGAATTAAGGGATAGTGAGACGCGCAGTTTCATAATTCCCCACACACCGAGTCGAGGGTTCGAAATCAGCCGTGTGCTTTTTGAAAGCAGGCTGCTTTGCGTTGTATTGCCATAGTATGAGATGTCGGCCGTTTGAAAAGTAATGGCAAACTGCTGAACTAAATTTGCCTAGTAAATCACAAACAGCCAATAAATGTTGGGGTTTATTGCAACGTCTTGTTGTTTGTGTGCTGACGAAGCCTTTAGCCGCCACGTTCATTGTGCCACTTGATATCGTGTTCTAGTAAAGCTTGCCGATTCTACTTCTCGTCTTTGTAGATTCACTGATTGCATTTACTACAATGGGCAAGGTCATCTTAACCACACATTTGCTACAATTACAATGAGCAAAGTCATCTTAAACATATATTTACTACAATTACAATGAGCAAGGTCATCTTATAAATGCATTTACTACAACGAGCAAGGTCATCTTAAAAATACATCTGACGACAAGCACAAAGCTCCGTTTGTTCCCAGCGATCACATCAACGCGCCCGCTCTGTGTACCTTAGATATTATAAATGATTACATCCTATGGACAGCAATTCCTTTCAAGTTAATTTCCGTGAATGTGGTTGCTTTGGTCACCGGAGTGTTGATCTGAGGCTGGGACGGGCCCTAATTATAACTTCTCTTCTCAGGTTGAACGGGGTAGAGGTAATGGCTGAAAATATATATTTAAGTAAAAACAGGACTGTGTATACTCTGTCCGGGAGAGGATAATGTACGTAGAACTTTATATACAACTATAGAAAAGAGGCAAATCACTGTTTGATCAGATACTGAATAGAGAAGCATTGGAAATTGTGGCAGCTGGAATGATCAACTGATCCGTGGAGAGACACGGGGGTGGGGGTGGGGGAGGGTGGCGGTGTCATCGATAGAATAACTCCAAAATACTACACACGGGATCTGTGGAGAAACATGGAGGGATATCATCAATATAATTACTCCAGGGCACCAATGACGGGATCTGCGGAGAGACATGGAGGAACGTCATCAATAGAAATATTCCAGAACACCAAAGACGGGATCTGTGGAGAGGCATGAACATCTAAACCACATCTAAAACACTAGGAACATGATGATGGTGATGGTGACCCTTCTGTCTGGTGGAGTATTTCATCCTACCTTCTAATTTCCCCGATCTTTACGCTCTAATTTCTAAGCAAGTACCACATCCCACAACCTAATTTTTTGACACACTAAATAGCTAACCTTCATTAACTCATGGAGTAGATTATTTCTTCCCCGCCTTCAATTTCTGTTATTTCTGCTCCGTGCTTCTGTTCTCGACAACGAGTTAACCGCTAACTTTGCTCTTCAACAGCGAATCTTGTCTGGTCATTTAAGAAAGCAGTTCCTAATGTTTTTGCACCTACCGCCCTACAAGCTTTCCTAGATTTATTTTCGCCATCTTTTCTCGTCTGTAAGCACCAAATAAAAAATCAACCAATCAGAACGAGGGCTTCCAAGCTCTGCGAGGTAGCACGGTGCAAATGTTATCATTGCAAATTAAACCAATAGGAATCTATGGGCTATTACTCTTAAAGTTTTCTGAGTGGGTTGTTACGGCCAAGAGGTCTACTTTCAACCTGCTTTGCTGGTAAAATATAATAAATAATACGCAGAAGAAAAGGGAACATTATAGACAACAAAAACGTGTATCAATAATGCGTATAACATGTCTTTTTTTAATCACTGTTACATGTGATAGTTTTATGGCTGTTGAAGTATTTGTGCAGGAGCGAGTAATGTATCACATACCAGTCTCGACTCAATCTTTGGGCACTTCAGAACGTTGCAACATCTGTAGGGCATGCTGAATCGCGGGCAGGTCAATAGGTAAAGATATATAGTTCCGCCATTTTCCAGTTTAATCTGTCCTCTTCTATGCTAGAACGGGAGATCCCAGCTTCACCTGGCGACCCAAATTAGGATGGCCTGGTGGGTGCGACAGGTAAGAAACATAAAAGACCTTTTTGCCCCATAAGACACACTTGGCATATGGTGCCAGACTCATATTTGTATAAACTAATGGACACTGGGTGGGTGATGTGGTTAGTATCACACATGCCGCTGTTATTTCACAACACATTTTCTGGTACCAGTTTTAGGCTGGGTCGACCTGGGGGTCTGATTAAAAGTTAAAAACTACTAATCCACCTGGATACGACTCGAACCTGTGACCACCAGGTCGGCAGGCGAGCGTATAACGACCACGTTACCGCGGCTTCCTAAAATAACATGTCCCGTAGCAAGAATTTGCTGTGGGTATGTCAAGAGCTAGGACCATCACTTTGTTTAGACACTATTCCCCTCTTTCCCTTGCGTAGTGAACGGCAGGAATCGAACCCAGGTCCTACTGCGCTCATGCCACTGTCCGCTTAACGTCCTAGCCATCACACAAACGCGCCCACTGAGATGTTGTGGTAGTGAGACATTTTTTTGGTCGCATATTTGGACTCAAGCGTAGTCCATACACATGCTACTACTTCTGGGCCACTGGACTGGTTTTTGCGTGTGGATTAGCTTTCCCTATTCCCAGTGTCCCTCTCCATCGGGTGAACCCACTCCGACTTCAGGGGTACTTGTAATTTACGTCCCAAAGTCAAGGATAAGAATTCAATATTTTAGTCCAACTGTCTGGTGTAGGCGCTGAACCCCTTACCCCGATATCAGCACACCGGATGTTTAAGAACACACGTCCTATCCATTCGGCGATGCTGACCTCCGACTAGTTATTATTATGTTATTATGAGAAGAGAAAAACTATAACATGATCTGCAAACTGGGAAAATGTTAGTTAGCCATGTTTCCAACTTCATAACAAAGGGTCGCCTCATTATGCTCTGTTCCTGTGCTAGTGAATATCACACAAAATGTTCCTCAGGACAGAGAGTCCAAGGTAGACCCCGAAGAAGATTCTAGACAGCGGTTGGTCATGACACAGAAAAGTGTCAGCGTGTGAACTTATACATTCTCATGGAGACTACGAGCCGTGGCACAGCATGGTTTCCCACGCCAGTCGGCAAGACACTCAATAATGATGTTGATAGCAACGGTTCCCTTGAAAGAGCACAAATCTGCTGATGTTTCGGTCAAATACTAGGGCACAGGTCTGCGCAGACGTTATGCTTGGGTTCATACTACCACGCCCTGTAAAATTGCTAGATACTTCAGATATATTAGGTCACAAGTTTTACAGGTTGCGGTGACCGACTCTCTTTCTCGCTGAGTGCTCTGCTTATCTGTCTCAGAAATAAGTAGGGTAAGTGACGTTGCCACTGGGTCACGTGCCTATTACGGATGCAGGACGAGTTCACGTGGATCCCCGGAGTCTGGATCATAACGATTGTTGTTATGTAGTTATACAGGTGGCCACGAACATATGTCTGTCTGTCTGTCTGTCTGTCTGTCTGTCTGTCTGTCTGTCTGCCTGCCTGCCTGCCTGTCTGTCTGTCTGTCTGTCTGTCTGTCTGTCTAGGTAGGTTGGTAGGTAGGTACGACATTGCTCTAGTACTAATGCCACACACACACACACAAACACACACACACACACATATATATATATATCTATATATATATATATAGATATATATATATATATATATATATATATAGAGAGAGAGAGAGAGAGATACATGCACACACACAAACACACAAACACATATATACACACCATAATGATAGCTTATTTACTGCCGAAGGCATACACATTTCAAAGCACTTAGACCCTCTTCACACATTTATCTCAAATAGCAAAATAAATAACGTTTTGGATGCTACACGAAAACGCCACTGATACAGAGAAATAAAAAAAGCAATCATTGAGAAAATAAAAGAAATAATAAACCATATGGCGCAGTGCTCGTGTGAACATTAAGGGAAGACTTTGGTGTATCTGAGTCGCTATCACTTGAATAACACGGTTCGGTCACGCAGTACGCCAGCCTTTTAATGACTTTCGCATCAAACAGATAATTAACAACACAGAAGCGCCGAGGCCCGGAAAACGGCAATGGGTGTAAAATGCTTAGGATTATACAAATAGCAGGTCATGAATTTATGAAGTGGGAAAGCCAGTTCCATTCCACTCCGGGTTGTCATTTATTTTCGAAGTGGAAAAGTCGTTGTATTCTTTTAAAATAAATGGTAAATGTCAGTCACCGGTGAGTACTGTTTTACAGATGTGAAATGTTGTGCCTTCGTATATTCTAGGTCATGAGATAATAAAGTTGGGTAACTAGCACCCTTACACTCTGACCTCCGAAGGTTTTCGACAAGTTTATATTCAATTCAGTATAAATATCACAAGACTAGTTAGGTTAGCCTAGACGTCTAGCCACAAGACGGCTGAGTGGTACCAGGTATTGGACCCGAGTCCCTGTGTTTGTAAAGAAGCGTCAGTGTCACGCAGATCTCTAGTTATCTTGGTCATTGGTATTCTGGATCAATTCTATAGCTGATATTTACATCTGTCACAGACCATCATGAATCAATTCTCTCCGAGGCGAAGAGCTTAAGCCGCCTGCCTTGCGTTCCGAAGGTTGCGGATTCGAATCCTGACTTCGTTATTTGGCCCAGGACTGCATTTTTTTTTTATTGTACGGAGACTCCTAGGAGACCGTGGCCGGAGCTACATAGTTTGTGCTTTGTGCGAAGCTTCCAATATGCCACCCTGGGAAAAAAGACCGAGCCACATGGGTTAAAACCCGCTTCAATGAAGTCGATCGTTCGTTTTTAAATCCACTTTTTAAACCTTCCTTGATCTACTAGATCGGGTGTCTTATATGTCAGGATCGGAGCCTATATTCACCTAGGTCCCTCGTCATCTCCGTCTTAATTACTCTGCCATAGACAATTGTTGTAACTAATTCTTTTCTGGCAATTCAATGAGGCTTCATTGGAGACTGGGGTGGTCTTCCTTCCTTTGTCACCAAATACGGGATAAGGAGGTCAGCATGGCCGAAGGATAAGTGCCATGGTTTTTAAACATCCGGTGTGCTGATGCCGAGTTAGCACGTTCAAGTCCTATACCGGTCACTTGGACTAAAATGTTGACTTCTGGTCCTTGACTTGGGGACGTAAATTACAAGTACCTCAGAAGTCTAATGGCAAGGGACACTGGTAATAGGGACAGCTAATCCACATACATAAAATCAGTGCAGTGCACTAGAAGTAGTAGCACTTTTATGGACTACGTTTGAGTTCAATCCGAGCAAACGCCAAAAAAAAAAAAAAAAAACGGAAAAAAAGTTCCTCAATATTCATCAACGACATGTATGCGTGTTAGATTTTCCCGAAAGTGATGGAATGATACTTTGGTCATTTTATGTATATTATATAAAATGCATTTTCCTCTACAGACCAAGAGACGACAGATTGCCAATGTTAGGAATGTACGGAACACCACCAGGGTTAGAACCAAGACTACCTCAACGTTTGCCTGAAGTAGATTCTAGTAAGTTCTGTTATGTGTACTTTTGTTTTAACATGCAATTTTTGCCTTCATTCATCTATTGCCCCGTTCTCCCATGTGGAGTAAAGGTCCTATAGATTACTTATTATCCTCTCTCTTTCTTCTGTCTGTCTGTCTGTCTGTCTGTCTGTCTGTCTGTCTGTCTGTCTGTCTGTCTGTCTGTCTCTCTCTCGCTCTCTCTATCTCTCTCTCTCCCTCTCCTTATATATTTACATTTCTGAATAGTATCTGCCTTGGGCATCTCTCTCTCTCTCTCTCTCTCTCTCTCTCTCTCTCTCTCTCTCTCTCTCTCTCTCTCTCTATCTCTCTCTCTCTCCTTATATTTTCATTTCTGAATAGTATCTGCCTTGGGCATCTCTCTCTCTCTCTCTCTCTCTCTCTCTCTCTCTCTCTCTCTCTCTCTCTCTCTCTCTCTCTCTCTCTCTCTCTCTCTCTCTCCTATCTGCCCTTATATTTTCATTTCTGAATAGTATCTGCCCAGGACATGTTGTTTGGGCACCAGCCCGTGATTTTTTTTAAAATGTTATATTTGCACTGTTCCAATTACCATCATCATTGTGTTAGTTAGAACGCGATCAGGCCAAAAACGAAACTAACAAATTGCCTGTAACCTTCCCTCGTGTTCTGTGTAGTTACATACACACACAATACAATGTTTATCATTGCTTCGCAGGTAAACCCCTCGACCTTCAGGTGAACGGACATCATAAAGACAAGGAATCAGAAGCTTCCAGGAGTGATGATGATTGCGATATTGATGACGACAAGCTGTCTGAGGAGGAGAGGCAAGACGAAGGTAAATATCATTTGTATATATGCACATATAGGTACATACATAGCCATACATATATACATACATGACCATACATAAATAAATATATGGTCATACACACACACACACACTTCCCGCCCTCCCACCCGAATTAGAACTTGCCTACCTACCCAACTATCAATTTACCTACCTAAAAAATATCTACCTAAAAATACCTACCTACCAACTTACCTGTCTATTTACCACCTAACCGACCAATCTACCTACCAAGAAACTACCCCCCCCCCCTTTCCCTGCCTATCTACCTGTGTCCGTTCCTCTGTCCGTGCCTGCTGTACTGCCTGCCTGCCTGCCTATCTACCAACCAACCACCCGTTCATCCATCGTGAGAGTATATAAAAAGGTACATAGATATTCAGAAAGTGTATATTTCTGGTACTTCCAAGGTGTAAAATGATTTGTTTGCACCAAGCGAGAGGCAAAATGTTGCAGTCTGGGTATTTATCTGATTATCTCTTTGAGCACAAGTCTGAGGTCCGATGACAATGATATACCTAAACGCCCTAAAAGAAACATTGTCAACCCAGGTCTACACCCAGCATTATGCCCTGTGTTGAAAGATGACCTGAATACATACTAATGTATGTTCGCTGAGGTGAAATATCAGTACTATTCATGCACACCACGCCGGCTTCTAAGCTTAGAAAGGTGTGGGTGATCTCTGCACTGCAGTCCCCAAGAAGACGGTATTGCACCAACCTCATTCGGAGAGGTGCAAGTTTTTTTGTCAAAGCTCGGTTGACTAGAAAATAAATTTTTCGATTTGTTTGAGTTAATTACCCTTTGTATCCTGAATTATTTTATCTATAACTTTGTACAAACACATAGAAAATGTATTGCGCATGCCCAGATCGCTTCCAAACATTCACGCCACCTACCTGGGAAAGAAGCAATGTTATTTTAGATAGACCTTTAAGTACCGTCAGGATTCGTGATCAGATTGTAAAAATATAGCCATTTGAAGTGAGTGGTACATTTGAAGTGAGTGGTACTTAAAAGTACCGTCAGTAAAGAAAGACCTCGCAGACTTTCTGAAGATTAACACCAACAACAAAGTACAACATAGCTTCACAAGCAACAACAAACTGCGGCGATCACATTTCTTTTTCGTTCGCTCGCTATGAACTCGAGCGTACCCCACACTGAACTGATTTTGCGTGTGGATTAGCTTTCCCTATTACCAGTGTCCCTCTCCATTATGCGAACCCATTCCGACTTCTGAGGTATTTGTAATATACGACCCCAGATCAAGGACAAGAACCAACGTTTAAGTCCAACTGACAGGTATAAGGAGAGAACCCGCTACTCCACCATCTGTGCACCGGAAGTGTCAGAGCCAGCACTCTTAACCTTTCGGCCACGCGACTTCCAACGATCACATAACAATAATACGTTTAGATCCAGCTGTTTGGCGACACAAGGATTGAAAATGCATTGGTAACAGATCAGTAACTGTTACATCTTTCTCTAGACTTCTATGAATGTTGATCAATACCCGTGAATTGTTATATCTTGTGTTATCGGACATTCATTATCATACAATATAAAATTATACAACTTAAGGCACATGGGGCATATGGTTCTAGGACCAAATTTCTACACATCAACTTGGAACTCTGTGTGTGATATGGTTAATATCGCTCCTACCGTCTTTACTTCAAGATATTTATTAGTGGACATTCGATGCTGGGTCGACCTGGAAGCGCAAGCAATTTGTACATTCAGAGTCTGTTCCACCATGCGGATCGAACTCATGACCATCGAGGCGACAGGCTAGTGTCTAGCCACCACGCTACCGCTTCACCATATAATACCCATTAACTGATTAACTGTCATGGGATGTTTAATCGTGTTACGTGACTTCCTGTGTCTGCCATGGGCTTATATACAGTAGTTTTCCTTAAGCAACCCCTTTAATTTGACAAATAATACGTCATGTCTGTACTATATTAACAATGTTTAAGTCATAACTGCGACACACTACGACTACAAATTGTCCGCCAACCATTTTTGTTTGGTCCGATCCTACATTTTGTTTGGCACTGAATCTGTTAATATATAAAACATCGTACTTGCCAGATCGGCGTTTAACTCACGAGTTTCAAAAACAAGACCAAAGTACAGAATGCCTTTCTTGAAAAACAAAATATATTATCAACGCTAAACACTTCACGCAAAACTGGCTCATTTTTGCACAATCACAAAAGATCCAGGTTTGATTGCGGGCCTGACCTTTTGACATGACGCAATATGTGACCTCCAGAGATCTGCCGCGTTCTGCCAGGTTTATGACCTTACGCTGCAAGAAATTACAGCCAAAATTAGAATATACTTGTTGTATTTTATTCTGTTTTTGGCCACCTTTGGCCAAAGTTACCAGAGTTTATTATCTGGCTCAAGGATACACGTGGAGACATCTTGCGGGGAATGGAAAAACGGCAAAAGTCAGTAAATTATGAACGCTGTCGGATTTCGTGGTTTGGATCGGTGACTCGCTGTGCATCTGTACAAGTGTTAGCTCATTAACTCATTGCCTGCCACGCGGCATCTGGAGCAGAGCAACGTCCAGTAAAATTTAAATTAAAGCCTTTCATTTTCATCATCATCCAGTGCCTTGCCGGCTAGCGTGGGCGATCATTTATATAAATATTGATTATTAAATATGTTTGGAGGAAGACAACCTTACACAAATGCATGTCGAAATCGGGCACAATGGCCTTTCAGGTGGATACCACGGCACTCTTCCGATTGACAGGTCTAAATAGTTCTGCAGTGAATAATTTTATATAACTAACACTAACCCTAACCCTAACCCTAATCACTTATTCACTGCAGAACTATTTAGACCCGTCAGTCGGAAGAGTGCCGATACCACTCCCCTCGAAAGAGGAACTAAGAAGAGGCAGCTGGTTGTTACAATGGGAGGAGGGAGGGGATAGGGATAATGTGGCAACTGCATGACTGACTGGGTCGGCTTGAGTTATCTCTGTGTTTTTAACAGAAGGAGTTCACGTAATAAAAACCGGCAGCATAATGTCATGTAATATTACTGACAGAATAATGTCATGTAACAATATTGCCAGAATAATGCCATGAAATAATACTGACAAAATAATGTCATGTAATAATACTGACAGAATAATGTCATGTAATACGGGCAGAATAATGTAATGAAATAATTTTGGAAGAATAATGTCATGTAATAATTTTGGAAGAATAACGTGATATAATAAATAACACGGGCAGAATAATGTCATGTAATAATACCGACAGAATAATGTCATGTAATCATTTTGAAGCCGGCTTCCTGGTCTAGAGGTTAGCGGCTTTTCTCCGTAATCTCGTATACTCTCGTAATTAACGTGACGACGGTGAGAATCAATAGTGGTTCGAATCGCGTCGGTAACTTACGGGGTATGTGAGCCGGCCGCTCAGAAAGCAATTACAAACTACTGAGCGTAATCTTGCCAAGAAATCAACTATCAGCTGAAAGATGCTGATGTTGACAGCAATGTCCTGTTAAGGATATGCAAACATTTTAAACATTTTTTAATCATTTTGAAAGAATAATGTTATATCATAAATAATACGGGCGGAATAATGTCATACAATAATACTGACAGAATAATGTCATGTAATAATATCGACAGAATAATGTCATGTAATACGGGCAGAATAAAATCATGTAATAATTTTGGAAGAATAATGTCATATAATAACACGGATAGAATAATGTCATATAATAATACAGGAAGAATAATTTCATATAATAATACGGGCAGAATAATGTCATGTAATGATTTTGGAAGAATAATGCATATAATAATAATGTCATGTAATACGAGCAGAATACTGTCATGAAATAATTTTGGAAGAAAAATGTCGTATAATAATACGGGCAGAATAATGCCATGTAATACGGGCATAATAATGATATGTAATAATTTTGGCAGAATAATGTCTTGTTACATCTGTTTTGGAGAGACGAGGTTAAAGGGGTGGACACTTGTTTCCACCGCCCATCTCTCTCTCGCAGTGCTATCCCAGTACCCGCTGATTAAAAACTGGCGAGTGAGGGTATATCACATAAACATCAGCTACATCTGCCGGGAGTCAAAAGGTGAGAATGAGTTTTTACGCCAGCAATAACATTTCAGAAGGGACAAGAAATAAAAATGCAACAACTCGTTTTTGAACGAAAATCTGCAACAGCTTGTAAGTAAAGGGCAAGAACTTATGTCGGATATTGAAGGGAAATAAACTGTTTTAAAATGCATGTATGGATTATAATCTTAGTCTTTAAATTTAGAAGCAAAATTAATATCTGTTCCTCAAGATATTTACTTCATCTAAGACTTAATATTACATATAATTAAGAAATTCAATTCACTAGGTTCTCTAACATACCACCAGGTTTCCCCTAGTGCATTATTTTAAAATGTTAATTACTTAACATCAAACAGAAAATCGATTCCAGCATAGAGTTTATGTGATGCAAAGAAATGAAGCCACCATCTTGACTTTAACACTTTGCTTCGAGTCAACTTGGCATATTCTGTTATTTTACAAGCGACGTGCCCCGTCGACTGCCCGTATATCCAGGAGGCACGTGACAGATGCACAGAGGGAGAGCTGTTTAATTACTTCGATTGAATGTGAAGACGGCAAATTTTAATGCTTGGATTGATTAAGAAAAGTAATTTTTGCCTTCAAGTCCAGGTTTTTTACTATGTCATTGCAAATAATTGCTGATCGTTAACCTGCAATAAAGCTTTCGTAAGTGTCAAGATAGGAAAACCTGGCTTGGCTTTTAAATGTTGCCAGTTTTATTTTCGTCTTTTTACCTTGAGGTGCATTTGGTTGCTTGCTGTTTTTCCATTAGGTAAAAGATGTGTCATTCCAATATTTGTTTGTTTGTTTTTGTTTTCCTTGATGTTGGTGTTTGACACGACTTTGTCGATGAAGCATAAGGAAGATTTTCAAATTTAGGTCTTTAGATATTATTCTTCTACACTTGTATATGAAAATGAGCTTTTAATTACGTGTACACGTAGCAGACGCTATAAATCAGTCTATGGGTGGAAATTGTAGGGAGTAGGCTGAATAGATCACTGCCCTGGGACAATTTCGAAATAAGACAATTTGACCAGAACAGCTTTCTTTGGTCGTCTGATGATAAGAGAGGCATTGGAGAACATCGTGACAAGTGGAAAGATCGAGGGGAAGAGATGATAAGGCAGATCAAGAGAAATTATGCTGGATAGATTGAGAGGTGGCATTGAGGAATATCATCAGCAGAGTTGATCTAGAAAACCAAGGACCGAGATCCTTGGAGAACCATGAACGCCTACGCCAGCTGGGATGGCACTTGATGATAATGATGATGATGATGATGATGATGATGATGATGATGATGATGATGATGAGCAGAACAGCGTAAAGCGTATGTATGGTCTCATGGTTGGAGAGGGTTGGCCGAAGCCAGGTTTTGACATTGTTCACGGCATAACCTGTCTAAAAGAGTTTCATTTGTGTGGTATAAGATAGAGAGTGCGTGAGTGAGTGAGTGAGTGAGTGAGGGAGGGAGGGAAAGAGTGAATGAGTGAGTGAGTGAGTGAAAGAGTGAGTGAGTGAGTGAGTGAGTGAGTTAGCCAGCCAGTGAGTCAGTCAGTGAGTCAATCAGTGAGTCAATCACCCAGTCAGTTAATCATTTAGTTAGCTAGCTGGCTTCAGTTAGTTGCATGTCCTTTACAGTACGTAGCAGTCAACCCCAGCATTTTTTGGCTGTTCGTGATTCCTAGGCAAGTTTACGTTCAGTAGTTTCCAATTGCTTTCTGAACGACCGGCACCCATGCTATTTCAGTAAAAAAGAAAATAACAACACAGCTGTGTTTCTAACGTGGTTATGCGAACCTAGCTGGCTGGTCGGTTAGTTAATTGAGTGGTTTGTTGGTTGATCGGTCGCTTGATTGGTTGGTTAATTAGATTGAACCCTGGCGTGATTAGAGAAATTACAATATTTATTTGGCCACGTTAGTAAGAGAGATAAATTTTGAAAACTTAGAGACACCCGCTAACCCTGACGAGACAAGGGCAAGGGCTAGACACAGATATAGACATCTGCATGACGTGGCTACATGATATAATCGGTACAACAACACGGATCTGATCTGAGTCTCGGGTGATAGTGTCTGATGACGAAGCCTGACCATCTACGTCTATCGACACGACACATGATAATGATGATGATGATGTTGATGATGAAAGAGTGTTACACTCAAAAGTCTTGCTTCGGTTATAAAGAAAAACGCATACAAAGAAACTAGAATCAAAGCCACGGTAGAAAACATTTAAAAAGTATGTTTCATACATGAGAATGAATCAAAATTTTGAAAGCAAACAAGCAAATATAATTGCCAATAAACCAGAATTGTCTTTATGTGTGTCCGCCCTCCATAATAATGTGACTTCTTTGAGAAATTCATTTGTTTTTATTAAGAGCATAGGAATTAATCATACTTCATTGCGTTTACATCGAGGACAACAAAACACAAAAGGAATTTACAAGTTGATGTTTATAACTTAATTTGAGATGTGTTCAAGTATAAAAATGTATAAAAAAAACGAACAAGTCCGTGGAAAGAGATATTTGGATATTAAATAATTCTTTCATTCCGAATAAATAAACGGAGTTGCGCGGATTAGGGGCATATAAACGTTAAGGATTAAATGCGGCAATCAGCTTTATGTGAGATTTATTGTTGGGTGATAAATGGACATCATTTATGATGCCGAATGAGACGTACGTGGCGCATTTCCTAGAGAACTCGCCTGCCAGTCTGGTGAGTAAAAGTGTAAGTTCGAAAGTCTCCGTGGCGAAGTGGTCAAGCCGTCTGCCTCGCACTCCGAAGGTTGTGGGTTCCATTCCGGTCTACGTCTTTCGGTTCACGAGTGCAATTTTCTCGGAGTTCCTGGGGGTCGTCGCTGGAGCTACGGAGTTCGTGTTTTGTGCGACGCTTTCGGCAGACCGAACTGCGGAAAGAGACCGAGCCATATGGGATAAAACCTGGTGCAATGAAGTCGATCCTCTCGACCTTTAAGAATTTTTTTAAAAATGTAAGTAAAGGACCCTTTTAGTGGCGGTAGCGTAGTGGTGAGATTTTCACTTACCCGCCTGGTGGGCATGGGTTCGAAACCGTACCAGGACGGATTGTAAAATTGACCTGGGGCTCCCTGGTCAACCCAGCGTACAGTTGGTACCAGGAATCAATTAGGGAAGTAAAGGAGGGCAACGTGGTACTGACCACTATACGCACCGAGTGCTGATTGGTCTTTAAAAACTATGGGTCTAGAACAACATGCCAAATTCGCCTAAGGCGTGAGAACGAGTCCTTTGCCTTTTTTCTCCTTTAAAGGGCCCTTTAACGCCAAGGATGGGGAGACGGAGCGGAAGACTAAGAACGACTATAGGTTAGTGGTTAGTTATAATCATCATCACACTCCGGACAGGTCCCTGGGTGCTCCGATCTCCCCCTTCACATCACCACCGGCGTATATCGACTGATCGCACCAGTTCTGTGTTGGTTAATCAGATGTCTTGTGCCCTTGACAGAATGTTCATGTCTGGCGGCTCACCGCTTCAACCCCATCTTCCTTACTATGGACAAGGAAGCAGATTCCCAGGTTTGCTAACAGGCATCTGTTCATCCAGCATCTCTTATGGCGCGATGATATCTGGCCCATCCATTGCTCTTACCACCTCGATCGTCGCCATGCTGGCCAATCGATCGGCTCGATCGTTACCTTCCACGCCTGAGTGCCTCGGAACATAGATTGAAGTTAGCTGGACTGATGTTTTTTTTTTTTTTTTATTTTTATTTTTTTTTGCATATCCTTTACAGGACATCGCTGTCACCATCAGCATCTTTCAGCTGTATGTTGATTTCTTGGCAAGATTACGCTCAGTAGTTTGCCATTGCTTTCTGAGCGGCCGGCTCATTATCCCGCAAGTCACGAGCGCGGGTCGAAACGCTTCCAGTTCTCGCCTCGCTGCGAGACCCTGCGTGGATAAACGGGATTACGGAGAAAGTGGTGTAACCCCTCAGCCAGAGAAACCGGCGTTAGCTGGACTAATTGAGTTAAACTCAGTGTGTCGGGCCACTCGTGTCGTAGGAGGTCAGCCTGGTCATTCTTGGATATGTTCGTTGAATCACTTAACATGCATATATGCCTCTTAGTACTTTTTCGCGCCGAGCCAATTCAGGGCATGGATTACTGCCATTGTCTCCATCGTATGTTGTTACTGCAAAAGCACCACTAGCTTCCTTGACAGTTTTGCAACGTGAGTTTACTGAGAATGCCAATGCATTTCGCCTGTCCCGGTCTACAGAACCATCTGTAAACACCCCTACACCGCCCCCTTTAATGCTTTTGGTGTATTGTCGCTTTGACCTCTTTGTCTATTGCGGCAAGGTCTTTCTCTCTGCGACTTGTGTCAAGAGGTATATACTACTGTACGATGGCGCATTTATTAAGGAGGACCTCGCCGATAGTGCATGCACTCTGTTGCACCAGAAAGAATCCCGCACTGCCAGTTTAAAAATAAAAAGTAGCAAATAGGATGCGCCTGCAGTAACCACTACCTTTTTGTAGTGACTCGCTGACACACACACACACACACACACACACACACACACACACACACACACACACACACACACACACACACACACACACACACACACACACACACACACACACACACACACACACACACACACACACACACACACACACACACACACACACACACACACACACACACACACACACACACACACACACACACACACACACACACACACACACACACACACACACACACACACACACACACACACACACACACACACACACACACACACACACACACACACACACACACACACACACACACACACACACACACACACACACACACACACACACACACACACACACACACACACACACACACACACACACACACACACACACACACACACACACACACACACACACACACACACACACACACACACACACACACACACACACACACACACACACACACACACACACACACACACACACACACACACACACACACACACACACACACACACACACACACACACACACACACACACACACACACACACACACACACACACACACACACACACACACACACACACACACACACACACACACACACACACACACACACACACACACACACACACACACACACACACACACACACACACACACACACACACACACACACACACACACACACACACACACACACACACACACACACACACACACACACACACACACACACACACACACACACACACACACACACACACACACACACACACACACACACACACACACACACACACACACACACACACACACACACACACACACACACACACACACACACACACACACACACACACACACACACACACACACAACTACCAGTTGCCACTTGCGAAACGGGAGTCAGGACTATAGATAAGAGCATATAAACAAACATCTGAATATAAACCCAAGGAAGATCAAGAAAGCGATGGACAGTCAACATGAAAAGTTATGTAAACAAACGCGGATACGACGCATCCAAGGCAACACACCCAGCCTTGAAAACAAGGGACACACGTGGCCTTGGAAACCAAACTTAGGCTCCCTGCATCCCCTCCACTTTACGAAGAATGTGGCTAAAGTCAAGAGGCATTTTCCACCTGGTGATAGATCATTTACACTTATATACATTGTAGAAGACGCTTGTTGTTTCTGTAGACCCGGATTAAGACTTTGTAGGTTACTAGGTTACAGGTGAGTCAGTCATGCCCCACCCGATTCCCCACTACCACGAGTAAAGATAGATTTGTAACACAAATTGTCTGTCTGTCTGTCTGTATGTCTGTCTGTCTGTCTGCATTCTCTACTGTTTGTCTATCTTTCTGTCTCTCTGCTTATCTGCCAGCAAGCCTGGCTACTTGCCTGATTGGTGTTTGTTCTGTCTGTCAGCCTACTTGTGTGTTTACCTGTCTGTCTATCTGCCAGTCTGTCTGCTTGCATGACTGCATGCCTGTCTTCTTTATTAACTCTTTCTATCCCATACTTTGCCTATAAGTATTGTGTTTTATTTATTCATGTAACTAACTATTTCTGCCTCTTTATACAACCTCCATTGGCTGCAAGCAGTTATTATCACACTCAAAAAAAAAAAAAGTCGACAGGGTCGACTTCATTGCACCGGGTTTTATCCCATATGGCTCGGTCTCTTTCCGCAGCGCGGAAAGCGTCGCACAAAGCACGAACTCCGTAGCTTTTAGCGACGACCCACAGGAGTCTCCGAAACATTTAACTCGTAAACCAATGGGTGCGGCCCGGAATCGAACCCACAACCTTCGGAGCACGAGTCAAACGGCTTGACAACTTCGCCACAGAGACTCATCACACTCATTCCGACTTACTACTCTAAAGCAACATCCATAGCAGAAAAAGGAGATCAACCCATTCACCAGGTTAATTGTTTAGGCAAGATTACGTTCAGCAGTTTGCCATTGCATTCGAAACGAGAAGTCAACGCTGCTATCCTACTGACCGGTATAGGGATTGAGCCCCGCCGTCAACGCACCGGAAGTTTAAACGCCCTCGCATTACACCCCGCGGCCACGCAGGGCTCTCATTTTATTAACCCAACCCTAATTCACTAATAGACATCGTTAAGATTATAACTCACCGTTAGTAAACTAACCAAACTAACTGATATTCAGACGGTTTTTAACGAAAATGGCTTCTTAGCCAAAGAGGCTTTGTAGGAAGCACGTGAGATATGTGTTCTGCTGTAGTGAGTCCCAAGTGGCGGGGACTTTGATAGCCCCAGACTCCGAGTGAACACTGCAAGAAATGTGAACGCATCAAGTTGTAAATCCCAGGAGCAGTAGGTGCAGAGCCGTTGAAAAATACTTAACTACGTGCAGTAACGCGTTTTTCAGAAATCTCGGCAATCACCGTACGACGAGAGTTCCCACTCTTGTATTTTGTCGGGATTTCCCCTTTGCGAAGCTGTCTTCTATTTTCTTCTGTTGAAATTATGTGACTTGTGATAGTGAATGACGGCGTGCTGAGGGTTAATAATAGTATTGTCAAAGACTCGACCGCATCCCCTCCGCCAGGGAGAGCGGTCAACCCTGAAGAGACCAGGAGGAGATACGGTGCCCGAGGCAAGGGCAGGGGAGATGAGGTAATAGGAGAGGGTTAGCCACTCCCTCATGAGACACGCAGGCGGTGTTCAGAGAGTTAGCACTCTAATCACGATAGTACCACACCTCGTGAAGCCATAGCACAGTTGAGTAGACACTCAACAGGCCACGTTTGCCAGCAGAGTGCGATGTGAGGTAACACGCACGAAGGTGAAGGTCACCCCGCGTGGTGGGTAACCACGGGAGAGAGGTTAGGCAGACGGGAGACTGGACTTGAGGCGTTCACATCGTTTAGAATAGCGTTAGGAGTTTTGTGTTCACTAATAGATAGAACTAGCATAGGGTTAGCAGTTTGTGTTAGATAATTCTGTGGCTGTATATTGTGTATTGCATTAGCGACTGTTTACCGCTTGTAAGCGAGCCAACGGCAATAAAATGGACCATGCATTTTGCCTCCCACACGACTTGCAAGTTGTCTTGTATGGGTGTGTGAGAAGTACCCGATGAGGCCTGTCAGTTGAGTTGTTGACAGGCCAGGGTAATTGTGGTGTCAGAAAGTGGTGCTTGGACGAAAGCGCCAAGCTAATACCCACAGTAAAAGGGTAATTGTGGTGTCAAGAAGTGAAGCTTGAACGAAAAGTTCAAGCTAATCCACTCATCCACGGGCTCCAGACTAGGGTTAATTTTTGTAGTAACGATAATTTGTGCAGACAGGAGAATTTGCGAGCTAGAAATATGCCTATCGTGACAAAATAGTGTTTAATTGTGTTTATGATATATTTATTGAATGAAATCATGTATTCTTCGAAGCTGTAAGTATTAATATTCTTATTTTCTTATATTTATTCATATATTTACCAATTTATTCTTGAATAAGCACCAAACATGATTCACGGCGCAGGAATACACAGGCAGCCGACAATATTGATTTTTGAGATCTAAAAATAGCGCTGCGCGATGACGTAGAGTGATTGACAGACAGTTGTTCTGCGTCATTAGCATAAAGCAGTCGAGTGTTTACAAGATCGCTTAGCGGCGGCCCGCCTGAAACTGTGCAGTATATTGTTTATTATTTACTTATTTAAGTTACTAAATGAATATATTTATTTATTGACACATTATTATGTTATTTTGATTTCTTTACAAGCATTTATTCATTTTTGGGTCTATTTTCTCTTTGCTTATCGTCACGATGGAACTATTTTCGGGCTAAGCATCTGATACTTAGCTGCACAACGTTTACAGAAATTAACTAGGTTAGTAACGAAAGGCAATTATTGTTTAAAACAAAGACAGGACATTGACATTAAAATTAATTAATCATATTCTAGGTGTTCGTAAGTCTGTCATTGTCTAAGTCATTGTCCTTAGTTGTCGAGTAAATCATATCGTTTAGTAGGCGTGTTTACTGCTGCCCTATATATCAGAGGGCAAACAACAGCTGTGCACATACACCTGTGGGCCAGATACCGTGTGCTACGTACGAAACGTGTCGCCACCCCAGTGTACCAAACAAGGTGACCTGTGTCAAAGGAGCTTCGTTCCCACATTAAGCTGAGTACACTTATATATTTTGTCATGCAATTTGATTAATAGTGCATCTCTGTTTCAGCTTGTAACACGTTGACATATTTGTATACTCTGTTTTTCTGCAAGATAAATCTGGGCAGGGTATAAACAGAAAGCACAACTGATAGTGATCAGATAAGAACAAACATAACATATCAAAGATAAATAACTGATTAAAGTCATCCTTGCCTATCACTGTTAGCCAAGTACTAAAGTAAGATGGCAACTTTATCAGATTTCATAAAAGCAGGCAAAGAACTAGAATTAACAGGAAAAGAACTACAACAATATGCTGATCAGAAATTTAAAGAAACAAAAGAGGAACAAACACGAAAAGAGAATGCGGAGAGAGACGAACGCGCACGAGAAAGAGAACATGATAAGGAGATGAAACAAAAACAATTAGATCAAGAGAAAGAATTAAAACAAAAGGAATTAGATCTAAAGCAAAAAGAGATAGATGAAATGGCAAGAGTTAAAGAAAAACAAATTCAGGTAGAATCAGAGACACAATTAAAGATGAAAAGCATGGATGTACACTCACACGCAGAGATCTCTGCCACTAAACTAAGAAGTCAACAAGAGGAAAATAAGTTCAACAAATACAAAAATATTATCAAACCATATTGTAAAGAGGACTCCATATCTGCCTGGACAGAGAATGTAGAGTATCAATTTAAATATCACCAAGTTCCTTTAGATATGTGGGCTCCGATTTACATGAAGAATCTAAGTGGTGAGCCCCTTAAAGTAATAGAGTCTATTCCTATTGAACTTAGATCTAGCTATCAATACATCCATGATAGGATTATGCAGCACTTTTTACTTGATGCCCCTGGGTATCAGGTTCAGTTCTCAAATTTAAAACCTAAACCTAGTGAAACTTTTATAGATTATTTTTCAAATGTGCAGAGTGTACTAAACAGGTGGCTTAAAGCAGCTAACATAGGAAAAGACTTTGATAGATTAAAAAACCTAATAGCTATGGACAAGTGTATATCTACTATACCTTCTCCTTTTGCTAAGTTTTTGCAGCAGTCAGACATTGAAAACATCGAGCAGTTCGAAAAAAAAGGCTCAGCATATTTTTCTTCTAACAGAGAGATTTTTAAGACCTCAAGTGACTCTGAGATAGTTTCCTTTGTCAAAGACCAATCAAAAAACTATCAGGGTAACAGAAAACCTTTTCAGAAGTATGATAAGAAAGACAGAAAAGTTTCCATATGCATGTACTGTCAACTAATGCACGACACTTATGCTATGTGCGACAAATCGCCGAATTATCCGGCGCATCTTGAAAATGTGATCAAGAAGCAGCAAAGCAAACGGTCTGCATACAGGCGTGCAATCAAATGTTTTTTTTTGTTCCTCTTATGGCCATTATTCTAATAAGTGCCTTGGCCGCCAACGTTTGAAAGCTAACAACACTATGTTGATTGACACCTCTTCAGATAGTGGTAGTGAGAATGAGTGTGAGATTGAAAGTGACTTACCAACTAACCAAGCAGAGGATGTGTGTGCTGCTAACGATATATTAAGCTTTGACGGCTGTGAACGATGTCACCAATTCCATGCAGACGGAATACTAGAATGTGGACATACAGTACCATGCTCATCTGAGAGTGTGAATGCAGCATTAGCCTCCAGAGGCAAGTTAGTGTTCCACAATGCAATGGTCAATGATGTACCATGCCAATGTTTGCTGGATAGCGGCAGCACCCTTATTGGTCTTCGAAAAGAACTAGTGAGTCCGGGTGATTACACAGGTGACACTGTGAAATGCCGAACCTTTTCGGGTAACGTTGAAATTTACCCTTTGGCAAAAGCCCGTATTGATTCTCCTTTTCTTTCCGGTACCTTTACTTGTGCAATACTTAACAACCCTTGTACAGATTTAATTTTGGGGTGCTTACCTCAACTGAAACAATGTACTAGTGAAGAAATAGTTGCATGGGAGAAATTAAATGCAGCTAAGGCAACAACCAGAGTTGACACTTCAAAACATCATGACCCATTACAAAATGAGACACTACTAATGCTTTTTCCAACCAGCACAGATGACAAAAACATACAAAAACTTATACACCAGCAGAAATCTGATTTTAATGTGTCTCCATACTTAAAATTGTCAAAAGGCAAAGCCAAAATGACCAAGAATGCATCTTGGTTCGTTAGACGTAATAATGACATTTCAACTACATGTCATATTACTAGTAACCATGAACAGGTGTTACTTGAACAACATCAGTTAGGTCTGCTAAACAATGCACACAAAACACCATGTGCGGGTCATCGTGCATACAGCAATGCCAGGCCAAGTTTTTTCAATAACATAAAATTATTTTGTCATAATCTATTTGCTGGTAATGGCTGTCATCAATTGATACAAAAGTTGAAGGGTAAACATCCTACAGCTAAAGTACAACCCTCTACACTGGCACCCAAGCCATTTGATAGAGGAAGGGTCAGTTCTACCACAAGCACACAAACAAAGGTGCGAAAACAAATAATCTGGAACTTGATCAAGACAGATTTAGGCTACTTCCATACAAACGAAATGGCAAGGACCATTCAAAGTGGCACATAACCATGGTACATGTTGACTATGAAATATCGATAAACAGACACTTAGAGATATTCCATGTCAACATGCGGAAACCTCACTTTTCAAGACAAGAGACAGAAGTAGTGACAGACGAACAGATTGCACCAACACCAAGTGATCAGACGACAGACATACACAACGCAACTACACTAGTTAGTGAGACTGGCAAATCCGACGAGGGGCATACATGTAGTGAACTTATAGAATACACATGAATAAATCAGAATACTGATGACTGGACAATACACCTACTGAAACTGAGACATGCCTTTGACAGAGTGCGACGCTTCGGTCTCACTGTCAAACCAGCAAAGTCAAATTATGCCTAAAATAAATTCATTTTTGGGTCATGTCATTTCTCAAGTCCAACTGTAGACTGACCCGAAAAGTAGTACCAAAATTATGAATCTGACCATGTCTAACAGAAAGAAACAGGTCAGAAACCTTTTGGGATTAGTAAATTACTCAGAAATTACAAATATATTTTCCAATGTCTTAAAATCTTCTGGAAATGAAATGTGAAAGATGCATTATTAATTCCTGCATTGTCAAAATTGAAGATCCTTTTTTGTAAATATTCCAATCCCTCCGCTTGCCTAATCCTAGGCTCATTTATTATCTTAGGTCATATGCCAGCAGAATCTCCATCACTGCAGTACTAGGCCAATTTTTTTTTGAGGGCATCTTCCATCCGCTTTGCTGCGTGATCAGTAAGATCACACATGCTGAGTCCAAAGATTCCATATCACAGTTGCAACCCTAGGCGTCATCTATACGGTGAGAAGGCTCCATCGAGTTCTGACGGATGTTCACTGCATTGTCCAGACCGACAACTCCCTGATCACGGTCATACATAGTGGTGTGCATCAAAATGACCGGATATTCAGGTGGTCACTAGTTTTACCATCTGGGGTAAAAATACCTGAAATCCAACAGTTAAATGTAGAGTGATGGTTGGTACATGAGTATCTGATAATATAAGATGTAAAATAGCTTACATACATATCCACATTATTGGTGTAGTCATGTACCAAAACACTGAACTATCATGTGTCCGTGGACATCAGATTAAGAACTGTGCTGCTATACTTAGATACCACCGTGTGAACTAGGACAGCTCATTTCCAACTAAGCTCCATTCCGGTGTATCATATATATGAACCGCAGAAAACAGTGTCAGAACAGTGCTTAATTACAGACACGAAAAGACAGAGCTACAACACCAGCGAACTCTACACGTGCACTACCGAGAGAACATTAAGATGACTGTGTAATGTATTTCAGATACCCAGGCAAAATGTGTGGTTATATTATGCCTATACAACCATTGCACATACATGAAGGCAACTACTAACCTGTGGAAACCGAATACTATGTATATAAACTTATTGTGATATGTAATATAATATTTTAAGATAGTGATAAATTAGATGTAGGTTAGGAACTATAACAGTTCTCATTTATTTTAATAATGTAGTTAGTACAGTAATTAACCCATTAAAATTAGATTAGAATATTAGTTTAGACATAAGAATAGTTTATTACAAGTTAAATTAAATTTATGATATGAATAGTACCATTTAGATTGTTATATTTCACTTAGTTTCATTGTAGTTAGTTTATTCCATCTTAATGAAACCATACCATCTTTCAAATATTACCATTTATTAGTATCATCATTTTACATCATAATAGATTAAAAAGAGTAGATAAGGTAACATACAGCATTTACACCAGTTAGATTAAGAACATCACTCATATAATTCCTTTGTGCATTTAAAAACATTATTTAGCATAGTATTTAGAAAAGTACATAAATTGTGGTCACATAATCCATTTAATTAAGGTACATAACTCACATCACAACAATTGCATTTAAATAGTTAGATTACATCACTTAGATTAGAAAAAAATAAGAAGTAATATAATCATATCATATAATTAACATAACAAATTTAATAAATTTAGGTAACACATTAAATACTTAGTTATAGAATTAGAATGGTATGTTAGAATGTAAAGTTTTCGTTAGTGAAATTGTGTTAGTGTGAATGTGTTGTCTGTAATATAGTTTAGAACTTAGATTACAGTATTTTGGGTTTCATAACAAGTGAATGTAGTCACGAATTAGTGTTATACACCTGTTTGTGGCCACATTGAACCAAATTATGACACTCAAAAAACTAACATACATACACATAGAATTTATAAATAGAGGATAGAAATTAGATTAGTAGATTTATTACATCCAAACACACAAACAAACAGAAAAACAAACATATAAATTGCATACACTATTTGTAGATCAAAGACAGATAACTATGGGGCCAGGGGACATAATAGACAACGAAGAACTAAATTAACAGTGAAATAAAGTCTTACGCGCGGAAGCGAGGGAGGTAAAGCCTGTCGCACACACTCTTGTAGAATGGTTGTTAAATATTATATGGGGGACATGAAATAATTCATGTGTTGACCCTAAGAAAGTCAACTTTGTATGGGTAGTAAGTTAATTTACTATGTGAGGGCAGGTCTTATAAGACAACGGTCCGGTTCAGACATACCTCTGATAAATATAATATAGCATGTGAGAAGGGGCTCACGCCAACCAGTCAAGTTTGTGGCGATTGCCAGTAGCCAAGTAAGGCTTTGCTACATTGTGACAATAGTTATTAATAGTCTATTGGAATGCCCAAAGCCAGGTTATCTAGAGTCTTTGACAAAAATTAGAGACACTAATTTTTTGTTTAGGAACCTCTTGCGTCACAACCAATGAGTGAAAGTTGATGACGCAACACAAGAGGGGTGTGTGTGTGTCAAAGACTCGACCGCATCCCCTCCGCCAGGGAGAGCGGTCAACCCTGAAGAGACCAGGAGGAGATACGGTGCCCGAGGCAAGGGCAGGGGAGATGAGGTAATAGGAGAGGGTTAGCCACTCCCTCATGAGACACGCAGGCGGTGTTCAGAGAGTTAGCACTCTAATCACGATAGTACCACACCTCGTGAAGCCATAGCACAGTTGAGTAGACACTCAACAGGCCACGTTTGCCAGCAGAGTGCGATGTGAGGTAACACGCACGAAGGTGAAGGTCACCCCGCGTGGTGGGTAACCACGGGAGAGAGGTTAGGCAGACGGGAGACTGGACTTGAGGCGTTCACATCGTTTAGAATAGCGTTAGGAGTTTTGTGTTCACTAATAGATAGAACTAGCATAGGGTTAGCAGTTTGTGTTAGATAATTCTGTGGCTGTATATTGTGTATTGCATTAGCGACTGTTTACCGCTTGTAAGCGAGCCAACGGCAATAAAATGGACCATGCATTTTGCCTCCCACACGACTTGCAAGTTGTCTTGTATGGGTGTGTGAGAAGTACCCGATGAGGCCTGTCAGTTGAGTTGTTGACAGTATGTGTGGTCTTTTTCCTTTTTTTTTTTTTTTTTTATTAAATTGAAATATACGCAGGAGCCGCGGTGGCTTAATGGTTAGTAGCGATTGGAGTTCAATCCCTAGTAGTGGCAGGGTTATTTTTCCGCGACACTGCCTATTGGTCCGGTAATCACGGGTTCGAATCCCCAACGAGACAGATGTTTAATATTAACCTGAGCTCCCAGGTCGATCCAGTTTAAAATGGGTATCAAGTGCATGCCCTGGCAAGACGCTGGCGCTGGATATAGCACACATTGATAAAACCTGAATAATTTTTGCACTCGCTCACTTTGAACTCAGCCGTAGTCTATATACGTGCTGCTAGTTCTAGATCACTGGACTGATTTTTGCTTTTGGATGAGCTTTCCCCATTACAAGTGTCCCTCGCCATCAGGAGAGCCAAGCCCGACTTCTGAGGTACTTGTAACTTACGTCCGCAAGTCAAGGACGAGAAGTCAACGTCTTAGTCCAACTGACCGGTATAGGGGTTGAACCCGTTACCTCGGCATCAGCCACTGAGTGTCGTTAGTCGCGGTTCTAACTTCACGGCAAAGGGTCGTCCCTATAATGCTCCGTTCCTGTGCCAGTGAATATCACACAACATGCTCCTCACTGCCCGATGTGAAAAGTGTAACAGGAGTCTTGACAAACCAACAGGTGCATAAGGGTCCGGTGATATGTACTGCCTTTAATTATGTTTGTTATCGTTTGACAAGCCCGGGTCTGTGGCTTTGGAGTTAGTGAAATGGTAGTTTCACAGTTCCTCAACGTACAGGTTCTAGGATTCGAAATTAGCCGCGAACGATGTAGAAACATCGCTTTGCGTTGATTTCGATCGTGTGAGGGGTCAGTCTTTCGGAAATCAGTGGCAAGCTACTTAAAGTAAAATTGCATAGCACATTAAGTAAACCAAACATACATAAGAATTGCGTCACAACAATTTCCTGTTATAGATAAACGAAACCACCCCATTTTCAGTGTATGTAAATATAAGGGGTCATGTGAGGGCGTGGAAGGTGAAGAGAGCAAAGTTCATTTCAGTTTCACGTTATAGCGACGCGGAAACCAGAAGGGGCGGGAAAGACATTACAACTCCTAAAATAGTTGCTAAATTCATTATGACGTCAGCGCACATTTATCCCTCCTCGCCGAATTCCGAAATATCGTAGAAAACGAAAAAAAAAAAAAAATGAAATATATGTTTTAAAATTTGATTTTGTTGTTATAGGATTCTGTCAGATGTATTATAGAGAATTCGGAGCCCCTGTCTCTGATTTTAGCTCGTTTTTCAGTAATTTTAGCAAGATATAAAAATGACATTATCTCCCATAAACTAAATCTTTCCAATAATAAAAGGCAGTTTTTTCCAAACTGGTATAATGTGTTAGCTGTAACTGCGGCTTTTTCTGTAAACAACATTACCAGCATCTTTTGATGAGTGGGTGCAAAACATCAGGGCTGTACTTATTTGTCGATAGGTCGTCACACATCCTCCTCCAGAGCTCAGTCTCTGCACCAGAAGTTCCGCCGCTGAAGGTGGTGTGTACGGCATTTTATAACGGAGAGATTAGCGTTTGTAAGGTGTCTTCTTCTTCTTCTTCTTCTTCTTCTTCTTCTTCTTCTTCTTCTTCTTCTTCTTCTTCTTCTTCTTCTTCTTCTTCTTCTTCTTCTTCTTATTATTATTATTATTATTATTATTATTATTATTATTATTATTATTATTGTCACTATTATAATTACTATTATTCCTCTCTCCCCCTACTCATCATGACCTTCTTCTTCTGTCTCCTCATTCTTCTCCACCGCTTTCTCCTCCTCCTTCTTCTTCTTGTCCTCCTCCTCCTCCTACTCCTCCTCCTCTTCTTTCTCATCCTCTTCCTTCTTTTCTTCTTTTTCCTGTTTTCCTCCTCTTCCTCCGTCGTCCTCTCTTCAACTTCTTCATCTGGGCCCCACTAAGCTTCACAAAATGTGGAAAAAGACACGGTAACCGACATAACACAGACCCCATGACCCAGAAAGTGCCATTTGATCAAGACAATATAGTTGAGGCACGGTGACTCCAAAATGCCAATATGACACAGAAATCGGATATTTCCGCAGGCAGAAGTCTGGTTTATCTAATCTATTTCATTCCTTGTAATCTTAACGGAAGTTCTGTTATTCTTTCTCCCATTCATATAAGTTTTATATAAGAAAGATATAAGTTGAAGTGGCAGAACGGTTAAGAGCCCTTGCTCTGAGACTTTCTGTCCTCTGATGGCGAGGCAGGACGTTAAATCTCTACTCCGGCATTAAGATGACTTAAACCTTGACTTCTCGTTCAGAAAGCAACGGCAAACTACCGAATGTTACGTTGACAAGAAAATTACGCTGACGTTGATCGCAACGTGTATCGCAACTTCCTGCACAGGACGTGTATCGAAACTTCCTGCAAAGGACACGCATCGCAACTTCCAGCATAGATTATGTATCGCAACTTACTGCACAGGTCATGTATCGCAACTACTTGCACAGGTCATGTATCGCAATTTCCTGCAAAGGTCATTTATCGCAACTTCCTGCGAAGGTCATTTATCGCAACTTCCAGCAAAGGACATGTATAAAATAAAAACAAAAATTTTAAAAAGGCACATAAGACCGCTACGTAACTAATTAAATTATAAAAGTGGTACGGGAAATTAGTTTATCTCACCGAGATAAGATGAAAGAACATTGAAGACATCGAGTTGGTGTACGTGGCTGTCTTTCCACATCTCATTGTCATAATATCACTTTTTGTTAGATCTCCGAGGAAAGAATCGGCATTCGCGTTCATACTTCTACAAAAACTAGTATGTAAAATTATATAATATCACTATTCTAGATCTCGGCAGAAAGAATCAGCTTTCGCTTTTATACTTCTACGAAAGCTACCATGCCAAATTAGGTCATGTCACTGTGGAAAAGATCAGCATTCCCTTCCACAATTCTACAGATTATAATGCCAAATTAGATCATATCACTATTCTAGATCTCTGTGGAAAGAATCAGCATTCTCTTTCATACTTCTACAAAAGCTACATTGCCAAATTAGATATCTCTATTCTAGATCTCTGTGGAAAGAATCAGCATTCTCTTTCATACTTCTACAAAAGCTACATTGCCAAATTAGATATCTCTATTCTAGATCTCTGTGGAAAGAACCAGCATTCTCTTTCATGCTTCTACATAAGCTACATTGCCAAATTAGATATCTCTATTCTAGATCTCTGTGGAAAGAATCAGCATTCTCTTTCATACTTCTACAAAAGCTACATTGACAAATTTGATTTCACTATTCTAGATCTCTGTGGAAAGAATCAGCATTCCCCTTTCATACTTCTACAAAATCTACATTGACAAATTAGATACGCCATTCTAGATCTCTGTGGAAAGAATCAGAACTCGCACTAATTCTTCTATTAAGGCTAAAGTATAAATAAATATAGACATTAGAGGAGACAGAAAACTAAATAACTAAAGCTAAGAAAATGTGTAATTGGCTACGTTTACGTTCTGGTTGGATAATGAGGGGAAAAACTGTGGAAACAATTATCAGAAATGAGTAAAAAATACAATTCCGAGTCGATTATTCTCCGATTAGGAAGGTAATATTTTCTCAAAAGACATGCACGGAAAGGGAAAACATTGCATTTAGCAGTAGTTAAAGAAACATATCTGTGTCTGAATTGTATGGTGAGAATACGAGAGAGAGAGAGAGAGAGAGAGAGAGAGAGAGAGAGAGAGAGAGAGAGAGAGAGAGAGAGAGAGAGAGAGAGAGAAAGAGAGTTAGAGAGAGAGGAAGAGAGAGAGGAAGAGAGAGAGAGAAAGAGAGTCAGAGACTGAGAGAAAGAAAAGAAGTGAGAGAGGGGAGAGAAAAAGGAAGAGAGAGAGAGAGAGGTGAAATAGAGAGGAAGAAAGAGAGCCAGGAAGAGAGAGGGGGTGAGAGTGAAACCAAAATAGAGAGAATGGAAGAGAGAGAGAGAGAGAGAGAGAGAGAGAGAGAGAGAGAGAGAGAGGCGTACATATAGGGAAAGGAAGAGAGAAAGAAATAAAGAAAGAGAGAAAAATAGGGAGCAAGAGAGAGAGACAGACAGACAGACAGACGGACAGACAGACAGACAGACAGACAGACAGACAGACAGACAGAGGAAGAAATAAGGGCGAAAGAGAAAGGAATATAGGAATAGAGAGAGAAAGGAAGAGAGAGAAAAAGGGGGATAGAGGATAGAGAGGGTTAGTGAAGGACAGAGAGAGATAAAGGAACGGAGAGAGCAATCATGATCCAGCAGTGTGTGCTATACCTGTGCTTTAAGCAAACAAGAATTCCCCTAGCAGAGGCCTGGTGTGAGTATGTGAACTGTCAAGGCTGTGTCACATGTTGTAGGCCTGGTGTGAACATGTGAACTGTTAGTGCTCTATCACATGTTGTAGGCCTGATGTGGGTATGTGAACATGTGAACTGTTAGGGCCCTATCACATGCTGTAGGCCTGGTGTGAACATGTGAACTGTTAGGGCTCTATCACATGTTGTAGGCCTGATGTGGGTATGTGAACATGTGAACTGTTAGGGCTCTATCACATGTTGTAGGCCTGGTGTGGGTATGTGAACATGTGAACTGTTAGGGCCCTATCACATGCTGTAGGCCTGGTGTGAACATGTGAACTGTTAGGGCCCTATCACATGTTGTAGGCCTGGTGTGGGTATGTGAACATGTGAACTGTTAGGGCTCTATCAAATGTTGTAGGCCTGGTGTGGAAGAGTTGCATCATTAAAGGGCGGCATTTAGAAGACTTGCATCAGTAAGGGACGGCATTTCGAGGACTTGCATCATTAAAGGGCGGTTTTTCGAAGACTTGCATCATTCAGGGGCTGCATTTTAAAGACTTGCATCATTAAAGGGCGGCACTTAGAAGACTTGCATCATTAAGGGGCGGCATTTAAAAGACTTGCATCATTAAAGGGCGGCTTTTCAAAGACTTGCATCATTCAGGGGCTGCATTTAGAAGACTTGCATCATTAAAGGGCGGCACTTAGAAGACTTGCATCATGAAAGGGCGGCTTTTCGAAGACTGGCATCATTCAGCGGCTGCATTTAGAAGACTTTCATCATTAAAGGGCGGCACTTAGAAGACTTGCATCATTAAAGGGCGGCACTTAGAAGACTTGCATCATTAAAGGGCGGCATTTCGAGGACTTGAATCATTAAAGGGCGGCTTTTCGAAGACTTGCACCATTAAGGGGCCGCATTTCGAAGACTTGCATCATTAAGGGGCAGCATTTCGAAGACTTGCGGAATGCTGAGAAAATCTACCTCACGGCCCTGTGACCACGCCATCCAGTTATTTATTTTCGCCTCTTGACCCGTTGTCACAGAGTTTTCAAGTTTATGTTCCTTAACACCGTGCCCAACTAATCTTGACTATCTACATTTAATTTCTATAATCAGTTTACTGTTTTCAACTGTTTCTTGTTGGAGATTTCTCGTTCGTTTTTCTGTACACCCATGGTACTCTTTGCATTTTCAATAAGCAAACTAGATGTTTCTCATCTTGTTTGTTTATCTTCTGCATGTTTCTCATGCTTCTTCGCTCTGTGTTGAAGGGGTTGCGAACACAATTCGTAATTCCACATACTGCGTTCGAAACACAGCAGCGAGCGATTTGGCAGCAGATCACCATGCGTTAGGTTTCATACAATGGTATGAGTGTCGGTCGTTCAGGGAGTAATGGCAGTCTACTGAAAGTAAACTTGCACATGAATAACAAACAGCCCAAACAAACGCTGAAGTTGATTGCCACGTCCTATAAAGAATATGCAACTGTCTCATGCTCACAGTATGGAATCCATATACACTCTTTTTATCACTTCAATTGACAATATTGTATTGATAAGTATGTTTCCCATCTTTCTTTTTTTTTAAATAATTCATAATACTTATTAATATATAGAATACATGTTTGATGCGTGTCCTTTACATGGCATTGCAGTCAGCCCAAGCATATACTGGATTTACAAGGTAATTTTATGTTCAGCCATTTGTCATTGCTTTCCGTTGACGCCTCATATCGTCGACATCAACGCAAAGTGATCTGCTTCCAAATCGCCCTAGGCTGATTTCGACCCATTGGTGCGTTATTTCGGCGGGGAATTATGAAACTGCGTTCACTACCCCCCCCCCCCCCCCCCCAACCCACAGACGCTCAATAAAATATAAGAGCCGATTAATTTGTTTGTATTGAAAATTATAATTTCATTGGTCTGTTTTTAACCATGTATTTTCATATATCGAAGCGATGCGTAATTTTCAGTAATGCTTACGGTACATTTCTTTTAACGCCCCCCTCTCAGAACGATTTCCCAAATTGCGCACATTCAACCAGGTTGTCTAGTGTATCATTGATAGAGTAAATATGTTGGTGAAATACTAAACATATGTATATCTCCAACTATCTCGGATTTCCCTGCTTGCCATTCGAGTGTTAAAAGTCCCACAACGTGCGTCCAATTCGTTTTAGAAGCGTTCTGCACGCACCCGCATCTCTGATATTGCACGGGGGCGGTTTACTACGTTTTAATATCCACCCTTTTATACTTTGATACAGATCAACCTGTCCCGTGAAATGGGACACCGTCTGGGATTACACCTGCAACTGTAACGACGTCTCGCTTGAACGTGAAGATCCTTGTCTTCTGGATATAACCGTTTTATTGCGTTGATTGTGTGAGTGTATGTGAGTGTGTGTGCGGGGAGGGGAGGAGTTAGTAAAGGACCCGTCTACACCCCTAGAGGCGTGTTGAACATATGGTGCTAGTGCCATGTTTTAACAGACAGATTGGCACTCGGGGCTGTGATGTGGTCAGTATAACACCTGCCGCTTTTACTTTCCAACACATTTCATGGTACACAGTTTGGCCTGGGCCGACCTGGGAATTTGTGTTTATGTCCTCTTTCATTACGATTTGAATACATGGCCACAAGGTCGGGAGGCAGTCGTGCTAATCACAGCACTATCCTGACTTCTATTTGATTGTGAGTGGGATTGTGTTTAAACTTCCGGTGAGCTAGCGGCCAGGTACGAGGTTAATTTCCTATACGGGTCAGTTACCTTCAACGTTGACTTCTCGTTCAGAAATCAATGGCGAACCACCGAACGTATACTTGCTTAGTAAATGGACCTGGGGTGGGGTTGATGGCAACGTCCTGCAAAGGGCATGCAACAAGTATTTACAATAGAAGAACATTCTTTGGAGAATTCTGGGAAAACTTTGAAGTCATCTGTCAGGTCAGTGGTAATGGACGCCATATTCATGCTTCTGTGGCATGATGGTAGTAGGATGTGGGTCCATATTATCCTTGACCAAACACGGGAATAGGGTTCGGGTCCATATTTTCCTTGACCAAACGGCATTTGATGGCTGACGTGGTCAATATCACGCCGGCACTCTTATCCTCGATACACTATTCTGGTACCAGTTATCCTTTTGGCCACAATACATTTCGGTCTAGGGTGATTTGAACATTTGGTCACTATGTTGGCAGGCGAGTGCTCTAAAGTAAAAAAGTAAAGATTCCTTTTCACGCACTTTAGACGCATTGGGGATACGATGCTAGATCCATATTTTTATAGACCGATCGGCACTGGTGGCTGATGTGGACAGCACGATACCGGCCGCCTTTACCCCCCCCCCCCCCAAGACATTTCAGGTACCCATTTTAGGCTGGCTTGACTTGGGAGCACAGGTCATTTTTTAAAATTCGAATCCCTAAAAAGTTGTGTGTCCCGTGCAGGACGTTCCGATCAGTATGAGTCATATGGCCAGTATGACTCCACAATCCCGCTTAATTTCATGATCAGTAAAATCTAATTCAAGCCAATATAATTAATACGGTCTAATTCAAGCAGATCAACTCCAGCTAAATTCAGAATAGTCCAATCAATCCAATTCAGTCCGATAAAATACAATCCAATACAATTCAATCAAATCCATTTTAATGAGATCAGCATGGCGGAAAGGATAAGAGCACTAGCTCTTAAACTTCCGGTGTGCTGGTGCCCAGGTAGCGGGTTCAACCCCTACACCGGTCAATTGGACTAAAATATTGGCTTCTCGTCCTTGACTTGGGGACGTAAATTACAATGTCTCAGACGTCGAACTGGACTCGCTTGATGGCTAGGGACTGGTAATAGAGAAAGCTAATCCACTTACACAGCTCAAACATGTGCTCTAGAAGTAGTAGCACAAGTATGAACTACACGTGAGTTCAACGCGAGCCATCGCAAAAAAAAAAAAAAAAATCAGTAAAGTTCAATTCAGTCGAATCCACTGCATGGCCAAGAAGACGCATATTTTCTCCCGTGGCATCTGACCCCGACCACGTACGCGCATAACTCAAAATTCAACTCAACATGTTATCCAAAGAAAACCGCTACAATCATTTAACGTTGTCTGTTGAATGTTAGTTTACCCGCAATACGATAAGATTTATTTCTAAGGCATGCCACAGGCAGCACGCAATCAACAGTTGCAACAAGAATAAACCCGTTGCAGATAAAAGAATTATGACTCTATTAAATACAGGACGGGATGGGACCACGGGTAAAATCCGAAGCCATATTTTCGTCGTCTTGCCATTCACAGATATTACGAAACATTGGGCGGAAATAAAATCGTCCATTGTGAGTGGCATTTGTTGTCTGTCTTTTATTGTGATTTAATCTTCACTAGCACAAGCAGTGTAACCTCCGATATTGTTTTACAGCGAATTCCATCCTGGTTTGTTTTGCTGTTCCTTGCGTGCAGTGTAACGTGCGCTGGCTTTATGTAAAAGAATGAAGCGGTTCTCAGAGCGGTATTCATTGTAATTACCCGTACTGAAAGTAAATGCTCAGCACCAAAATGTCACAGGGAGAGAACTCGCGAAAGCGCTGCTTGTCTACAAGGATGGAGACATGCGATCACAAGAGAAATAATTCCATATGATGCGGGCTTATAACAACAACAACAACAACAACAACAACAACAACAACAACAACAACAGCAGCAGCAGCAGCAACAATAACAACAACAACAACAACAACAACAACAGCCTCTGTGTGTGTGTGTGTGTGTGTTTTGCTTTTGTTTTTGTGAAACAATTACGGCCTTGAAGTCTGTCAAATTCATATAATAAATATCATCGGTAACTCTGTGCAAGTCAAAGCATCTGGCCTGAAACTGACCACATCACCACCTGTATGCCGTTTGACCATTAAAACATATCATGGACATCCCCAGAAAATAACACAATAGCACGCAAACGGCGTTCCTGTGCTGTAATCACTTCTGTAGATCTCGCTAAGGACCCCTAATAGTTCTCACTTCATTGTGCCGAACCACCCTGTTCAACATAGGTGGTCTATCTATCTCTATTATCACCCATTTGAAAATTTTAAGAACCGCTGTCACGAACAAATCTGAAATATAAAACCAGCCGCAAAGCGTTACGCTTATAAAGCACATATTAAATTGGCATAGATCATTGAAGAAACACATATTTTGCCGAATTACAATACTTCATGCACTTTCTATTTATAACAATATCATTTGAAGTCGTCTTGATTTTCAATGCATCCTCCGATATCTTATTAGTAACTCCAGTTCCCTTTAGGAAACGACTGATTCACTAGAGGCCACACAGGAGGATAGATGGGAATCTGTCCCAAGGAGGTTGTAAACATACTCACGTCTTGACATAAAATTCTGCTTCCTGGGAATCGCTCCTGATGCCTTCAGATACGGCTTTTTCGCCACCTCTTGTGATAAGCCGCAACGGGAATTACCGCTGGGCTATTTATTGCTGCCTTGATATTTTTATGTACCATTCGTATTATGCGGTGCAGGTGTGAGTTTTAAATAGTGGCTGAGAGCGAAAATGGGATATTTATGGTATATGATATTATAAAATAGATCGGTTGTCCGCTGTGGGGAATAAATATTTCTATATTACAATCGAGTTCTATGTTTAAATTCCTCTAGCTTACCCTAGGTACCGAAAAACTGCAGTAAAAATGATTGTAGGGAATCTGATATCTGTTTCGTGCGCTTTTATGTTCGTAGACATTTTATTGACTTTATTATTATCCACTGCGGCGAACGTGTTACGGTGGCAATTCGCAGTCTAGCATACCGCCTTCGACATACAGCTGGGGTGGGGGAGCGGGTGTTGGAAGCAGACTGCCTTGCGCTGGTTTTATACAGGTATGAGCGCAGGTCGTTCAGACAGCAATGGCAAACTACTACACGTAAACTTGCCAAGAAATCACAAACAGCCAACACAGTGCTGGGGTTGACTGTGACGTCGTGTAAAGAATATGCAACTAACTAGCTAAGACTCTCTCGGTCTTATTTTGTGTACTTCTATCTATCTATCTATCCATCTATCCATCTATCCATCTGTCTATCTGCTTATCTATCTATGTATCTATGTATCTATGTATCTATCTATCTATCTATCTATCTATCTATCTATCTATCTATCTATCTATCTATCTATCCATCTATCCATCTATCCATCTGTCTATCTGCTTATCTATCTATGTATCTATGTATGTATGTATGTATCTATCTATCTATCTATCTATCTATCTATCTATCTATCTATCTATCTATCTATCTATCTATCTATCTATCTATCTGTCTGTCTGTCTGTCTGTCTGTCTGTCTGTCTGTCTGTCTGTCTGTCTGTCTGTCTGCCTGGCTGTCTGTCTGTCCCTCTATGTGCATGTGCACACACATGTGTGTATACCAGTGCCTGTGTATGGCAGCTTGTCTCTCTAACTACCACGTTGTGTGTATCCCAGTGCCTGTCTATGCCAGCTTGTCTCTCTAACTACCACGTTGGGTGTATACCAGTGCGTGTGTATGCCAGCTTGTCTCTCTAACTACCACGTTGTGTGCATACCAGTGCGTGTTTATGCCAGCTTGTCTCTCTAACTACCACGTTGTGTGCATACCAGTGCCTGTGTATGTCAGCTTGTCTCTCTAACTACCACGTTGTGTGCATACCAGTGCCTGTGTCTATGCCAGCTTGTCTCTCTAACTACCACGTTGTGTGTATACCAGTGCCTGTCTATGCCAGCTTGTCTCTCTAACTACCACGTTGGGTGTATACCAGTGCCTGTGTCTATGCCAGCTTGTCTCTCTAACTACCACGTTGTGTGTATACCAGTGCCTGTTTATGCCAGCTTGTCTCTCTAACTACCACGTTGTGTGTATCCCAGTGCGTGTCTATGCCAGCTTGTCTCTCTAACTACCACGTTGTGTGTATCCCAGTGCGTGTCTATGCCAGCTTGTCTCTCTAACTACCACGTTGTGTGTATCCCAGTGCGTGTCTATGCCAGCTTGTCTCTCTAACTACCACGTTGTGTGTATTCCAGTGCCTGTCTATGCCAGCTTGTCTCTCTAACTACCACGTTGTGTGTATACCAGTGCCTGTCTATGCCTGCTTGTCTAACTACCACGTTGATTCCACCCACAGACCTAGACGACAGCTACGACAGCGAAGACTACCACACCAGCGACATGGCCGACAAGCCCAGACCTGGCCACAGTAGCAACCCATTCTCTTCCATCAACGGCGAGTCTCAGTTCACAGACTTTGAGTCCTTTGTGGCGAAATTCAACGCCGTCGTCCGCGCGCTGGTCGACGCGGCCAAGGCCGTGGAGCGGCGGGCGGGAGAGGAGAAGAGTAAGTCAGACAGTGTTGTGCTTGTTTTGTGGTTCTCCTCCTCATCTCTTCTTCTTCTTCTTCTTCTTCTTCTTCTTCTTCTTCTTCTTCTTCTTCTTCTTCTTCTTCTTCTTCTTCTTCTTCTTCTTCTTCTTCTTCCTCTTCTTCTTCTTCTGCTTCTACTACTACTACTACTACTACTACTACTACTACTACTACTACTACTACTACTACTACTACTACTACTACTACTACTACTACTACTACTACTACTACTACTACTACTACTACTACTACTACTACTACTACTACTACTACTACTACTACTACTTCTTCTTCGTCGATTGGTCTATGAATATTTGAGGCTAACTACAACAGCATATTCCGAACATGCTCCACAGCGTGCAAAGCGGGCCCTGTACTTACTGTACATACCTGCCTTTGTCCTTCAGTCTGTCTATTCCTCGCTGTCCTGGTCTTTCCTAGCTCTTTAACGCAATTGTTGTGCTCTTATTGGATTCCATTCTTTAAGAATGCTGTAGTTGGCTGCGACGTCCTGTAAGAGACATGTAACTATCTTAAAATGTCCAAGAAGATGCCGTGCGTTAATTTTCAGGAAGTGATGGTAAACTACTACGAATAAAGTTTATAGAATACCACAAACAGCGGAATAATTCTAGGGTTTATTACAGCGCCCTGTAAACAACATACAACTAACCTACATATATAGTTATTTCTATGTCTAGAATATGAATTAAGACTTAAGATAACTTTTCACAAGGGACAAAAATTAAATACACGGGGGGCAGGTCAGCGTGGCCGAATGGATAAGAACCCGTGTTCTTAAACATCCGGTGTGCTGATGCCGAGTTTAGGGGTTCAGCTCCTACAACCGACAGCTTGACTAAAATGTTGACTCATCGTCCTTGACATGGTACCTAAATTACAAATACCTCTGAAGTCGGAGTGGGTTCGCCTGGTGACGAGAGACATTCTTAATAGGAAAAAGCTAATCCACACGCAAAATTCAGTCCAGCAATAATGGAAGCAGTGTGTATGGACTACGCTTGAGTTCAAAGCGAGCGAGCAGCCTCTCCCCCCCCCCCTTCTTCCCCCCTTCTTCCCCCCCCCCCCCCCCCCCAAATAAATAAATAAACAAAAAATACACGGGGGAGGTTTACTTTGGTGTTGCATTTGTGTTACCGAGATCCTCGCAAGGGAAGCAAAGAACAGTACCACTGCACCTTGTCAAGCATGTCGTAAGAGCTGATTCAGGGAGGGTTGTGCATAGGGCAGGCAGGCTGCCCCATTACGTTAAAAAATCAGCTATAAAATCCAACCAATCGTGAACAAGTCACGTAAAGAAAAACAAATACCCAGCCAACCAAAAGGCATTACAAGATGAATGGCATTGGGAGGACATGAAGGAAGGTAGCATGAAGTAGATAGCAACAGATACGACGGCTTGGATTGATTTGGTTGAGGGCCAATGCCCCGGTGGTAGATAAAGAAGAAGAGGAAGAAGAAGAAGAAGAAGAAGAAGAAGAAGAAGAAGAAGAAGAAGAAGAAGAAGAAGAAGAAGAAGAAGAAGAAGAAGAAGAAAGAAGACAAAGAAGAAGAAGAAGAAGAAGAAGAAGAAGAAGAAGAAGAAGAAGAAGAAGAAGAAGAAGAAGAAGAAGAAGAAGAAGAAGAAAGAAGACAAAGACGAAAGAAGAAGAAGAAGAAGAAGAAGAAGAAGAAGAAGAAGAAGAAGAAGAAGAAGAAGAAGAAGTCTCAAACAGTCACATAAAGACATTTTCTGTCAGACCAACTCTGCTATTAAAACAATGACCAAACCGGTATTTCCTCCCGCCAGCCACCGCTCGTCTCTGCGGCGCATTAGCTATTAATGTGATTTTGTCCTTTTCCGTAGCAGGGTATTATGTGTTCTTTATGTCTATAAACCGCTCCCAAGGGAGAGAATCGACAAATTATGCTGCTTTAGATATCAGGCGTTTGCATGGCAACGGCTGCTTCCGGTAATGGTATATTTAGAGACGATAATAAAATAAAAAATATGTCGGCGAAGAAGATTTTCGGAGGAGCCGTAGTGAGGGAGTTAGCAAAGTTGATAGGTAACTGTGATGATAATGCCATGAGCACGGATGGGATGAGGGTTCGACCGACTGGGTTCGTCGACTGCTAAGTGAGGAGAAATTGGCCAGCCATGTCTCCGCGCAATTAGGGCTACAAAATGTAAAAATGTGGTGGCCCTATCACAGCACAGACACACAGCAGGAAACTGGTTCAGGAAAGTTCTGTTATTAAGTGCAAGAAGGTAATGAAGAAATGTGAGAAAACGTGATTGCGAAGTAGAGTTTACGTGGTTGCCGTTCTATTACGGAAGCTGTTTCATAACTAACATACGAAAAGCATTTTTTTTTTTTGGGGGGGGGGGGGGGGAGTTGGGGGGGGGGGGGGTTTCGTTTGCTTTGAACTCAAGCATATAGTCTGTACACATGCTACTACTCGGGAGTCCACTGGACTGATTTTGCTTGTGGATTAGCTTTCCTTATTAACAGTGTCCCGCGCCATCAGGCGAAACAACTTCGACTTCTGAAGTTCTTGTAGTCGAGGATGAAACGTGAACAATTTAGTCCAAAATTGACCAGTGTAGGGGCTGAACCGCGCTACCTCGCCATCAGCACACCGGAAGTTTAAGACAGAGCGCTTTTATCCATTTGGCCAAGCTGACCTCTATATGATAAGGTTTGAAGTCCGGCCTTGGGAGGGGGGGGGGGGGGGGTAGTATTTGTTTTTATGTCCTGTCCTAGCTGAGAGCTCCGGTGGTGAAGTGTTTGTGAACTCGAATTCCGACCCAAAGGTCATGGGTTCGATCTACAGCAGGGAGTTTCGGATTTTAGTTTAAAATATTACCCTGGCCGGATCGATCCAGCTTACAGCGGGCACCAAGAATGTCTTGAGAAGTAAAGGCGGTTGGGGTGATCCCGCCCACATCAGCCGTCCCCCTCCCCGGAGCGCCGTTTGGTCTATTCAAATATGGTGCTAGCACCATATGCCCCATGCACCACAGGCCGTGTAGAAGGGTCTTTTACTTTAACCTATTGCCATAGTTATTGTGAGTGGCACCTTGCCGTTTTGACAGACCAAAGTATGTGGATTGGAATTTGGCCAAAATTCCATCGCACAATGCCTGGGCATGGATTCAGAGAACATGTGTTGCCCATGCAGCATGTTCCCTCTCTCGGCCTTGCCTTGTTTACTCCAGAGGAAAGGATAACCAGTACTGCTGGAACAAGGTAAGCTGCAGATGCTGCCGGCTCAGCATCAAACCTTCAATAGCAGGAGGTGGGTGGCGCCAGGCCCTCACACCTGAAGGATTTGACTTAGAGACGTTCACCCATTTCCCTCGGCTGAGTGCCTTATACCAAGTTATGTTTATTGGGTAATATGGCAGTCTGCCGCGGGTCCTAATGCTTTTACAGTTGAACTTCTAGTACACTAATGGCGGCATAAGGGGAATCGTTCCATACACTGGTCAGTTGGATTTCACCGCTGACGCCCCTTTCAAAACGGACTGGGAAACCAATGAACGTAATATTACCTAGAAAATCAACCTGGGGTTGGGGTTAATCGCAACGTCCTGAGGAAAGTACAGTTAGTTGATTATCCTTTACAGGACGTCGCAGTCGACACCAGCATTTACTGGCTGTTTGTGATGTCTTGGCAAGTTTTCGTTCAGCTGTTTGCGATTGCTTTCATATCCTAAGAAGGACATGAATACCTGGTTAATATATAGAGCTGCAGAATATCGGCTGTGTGGCAAAGGAGTTACGGACGCAATTCGTAACACTGCATACCGCGTTCGAAACACAGCTGTGGGAGATGCGGCAGCAGAATGCTTTGCGTTTATTTTCATGAACATGGTATGAGTGCCGGTCGTTCAGAAAGCAAGTGCACACTATTGAACGTAAGCTTGCCCAGAAATCACAAACAGCCAAACATGCTGGGGTTGACTGCGACGTTCTGGAAAGGATATGTAAGTAACTGTACAATATATTGGAAATCAATAAGATGTTAATTACAAATTGTATATGTCTATTTCATTGTATTTGACACAGTTTGGTCCACATTATACAGAAGAAAAAAAACTGGAACATGTGGTAAAAGGAACGATTTTGGAAAAAGAGATAAAGGAAGACAGCGTGAGAAGATTTTTAAAAGCCTTTTGTTTTAGCAGTCTTTTATAGGACAACAACTCTAAAGCAGCCTTCATGTAGTTTCTGGCAAAGAATCAGTCAAGAAAATTAAATATCTTCTTCTTCTTCTTCTTCTTCTTCTTCTTCTTCTTCTTCTTCTTCTTCTTCTTCTTCTTCTTCTTCTTCTTCTTCTTCTTCTTCTTCTTCTTCTTCTTCTTCTTCTTCTTTCTCCTCCACCTATTCGTCGTCATCCCCCCTCCACCCTTCTTCTTCTCTTTATCTCACATTATCTATGATTGGAGCATAGACGCTCATAAAGTACGTACGTTCAGTTATAATTATTGTTAAGCTTTTCGTGAGTCGTTTAGTTAACGTAACTTATAACGAAGTGTGAACATACTACAAAATTACACATTATAGATTGCGAGATTTGTCCGGGTATCGATATTGCAATTATCCGAAAGTGGTGGTGGAAAAAGGCGCATTCATCTAAGTACAAATAATGACCTTTTGGAAAACTAGCAAAATTGAACTCAAGACGACTAAGTACAGATAATAAAGTTTGAGAAACTCCTCCCAAATTGGCCCCATACGCTAAAATCATCCCTACAGCGAGAGCATCTTAGAAGCCAAGGCCCGAGCCTTAGGTGGAGGGAGGAAAACACTAATAGAAGAAATCTCCGGATTTCACCAGTATTTCATCGGCTGCTCGGCAGTCGGCAGACGGACTTGACAGAAAAATGGGCGGGTAATGAATTGAATTTTAGATTCGGATGCTTTTAGAGTTTTGGGTTGAGAATTCCAGAGAAACGAAAATATCACCCAAATGGGTCGTCGTACTTTATGGCTTTATCTGTATTTGAATTAGACCTCTTTCTAAATTAAAAAATAATGACGTTTCGCCCCCCTCTCGCTTCGAATTCCTCGTTCTTTCTTTCTTTCTTTCTTTCTTTCTTTCTTTCTTTCTTTCTTTCTTTCTTTCTTTCTTTCCCACTTACTTATTTAACTTCTCCTAGTCTGTCTGTCTGTCTGTCTGTCTGTCTGTCTGTCTGTCTGTTTGCCTGCCTGTCCTATATAGTTTCTACATTAATCGATACAATCCCAGATGTTGCTACATTAATCCATTCTATACCATATAGTTGCTACATTAATCCATTCTACCCCAGATAATTGCTACATTAATCCATTCTATCCTACATATCTGCAACGTTAATTCATCCTATCCAATATAACTGCTACAATAATCCATTCTTTAACACATAGTTACTAAATGAATCCATTCCATCCCAGATCCACGAATACAGTGGATTGTCCTGTGCCCCACTTCTCACATAGAACAGCCTTTCGAAATTTCTTTATGCTTGCTTGTGTTCGTTGGCTTGAGCTCCAACGCGAAGTCCTGTATGTCGGATGAAGGCATCCTGTTGTCCAACAGCAGTGTGATGTCATACAGGACCTGAGGTTTGCGTGAGTATCCGTTGTCCCATGTCTCGCTTATTGGTGTGCAGACTGGTGGTTCCTCGCCGTACAGGCAGACACTCTCCGACTTCGGAGGAATCGGCGATCCTACTGACTTTAGCCAGGAGCCCGAAGGGACCTGTTGCCCAGGACGCTCGACGAGGACGCGTCAATAGGTCTTGGCCAGTATATAACCCGGCCTGGTGCCTTGGAAACACCTCTTCGCTATAATCCACACGCAAAGATCAGCCCAGTGCACTAGAAGTAGAAGCACATGTTTAGACTACGCCTGAGTTGAAAGCTGTTACTGTCACATATAAATTATCTATCACATATTTAATGGATGTAAATTATGGTATTCCCCTTCTTCGCCTCCGTGGTACACTGCCATACAAATTAATGTTTTATAGATTTCCACGTCCTTTTACATACACAAACTATTTCCTTATTCGGTATTCCATTCCAGTAATTTTACACATGTGAGCCTGTGGGATAGGTGGAGAAGGTGGGGGAAAAGATTGAGAACCCGTGTGTGGAAGGAATGAGATAGGCAGGAGTTCTAGAAGAATCTCAAAACTGAGAGGGAAGACCAGGAGAACTTTCAATCAGATAGCGGTGGAAACTTAGTAAACATAGTAGTATGACTCTTCGCTGGTTGTTGAACGAGGGGAATAGGGGCGCGTATGGGAATGTCCTGAATGCAGTGATGTCGGTTCTTAGTTCAACTCAACTCAACTTACACGTCGTTTCAAGTAATCCGTGTGTTGACGTGTGGTGGCATTTTCTGAAAAAGGTCGAGCTGGTGCAACAAATTTCACATGACTATTACCAATCTTTACTTGTAACTTCACTCCCAGAATTGAGTTTGCAGGAAGGCGGTTTTTTGTTTTGCGCGTACACTAGGAGAAACAGACACTGTGGCTTCGGGGGTTAGTGAGACGCGCAGTTTCATAATACACCGACATACTGAGTCTAGGGTTCGAAAACAGCCGCGGGCGATGTGGTAGCAGATGGTAGATTTCGATGGTATGAGGCGTCGACCGTTCAGAAAGCAATGTCAAGCTACTGAATTAAAATGGTCTCGTAAATCACAAGCAGCCAGTAAATACTGAAGCTGAGTGCAACGTCCTGTAAAGGCTATGGAGTTAACTTAATTTAACACAAAGAGATTTGTGTTTTCTTCTTCAATTCAATTATTTTATACCTCACATCAAAAAATAACACATTATAACTTGATGTAATGCACAATAACTTGATGCATTACATCATAACTTGATGTAATACTTCATAACTTGATATAATACACTATAAATTGATGTAATGCGCCATTTTTTAAATTTTGCAAATCCCTTACAGGACGTTGCAGTCAACACCAGCATTTATCAGCTGCTGTTGATGTACTAGGCAAGTTTTACGTTCAGTAGCAATGCACCATAACTTGATGTAATACATCATAACTTGATGTAATGTAATACACCATAACTTGATGTATATACCATAACTTGATGTAATAGAACCGCAGATGACGTCTTTTCTTTGCCTGCACCAACTTTGGTCTTTGCGCTACCTCTCACTTTCTTCTGGCTTTCTTTCCTTCTAAGAGATAAGGCTTACAGTACTGTATGCACTGACTTAGCCCAGAACTGGAAAAAAAAACCATTACATTTTTCTTATCAAATTGGGCCGAGTACAGAGCCTCTTGTGTTTTACAAATGCACGCACCCTAACAAAAACCAAACGCACAGAAGCAAAACAAATGAAACTACCAAAAACCGAAACACGCGGAATACGACAACAGTAACCAAAACAAAGTCCGATTAGCTTCCATTGCCAGGGATATCATCATCCTTTTTGACATATTCCACTGCAGCGCCACGGAGAGGTCTGGAAAGTTTCAAGAGCTTGGTAACTTCCGGTTTCCGCTGAAACGTTCAACGGCGATATGGTGAAGCCTGCAAATTGCCTGTTGTTAACCAGGGCTGTTGATAAATACAGCAGTCCTGCGCGTGCAGGGTGAATACAGGGTCAAAGGTTATATTGTGCCTGTGAATCCGGGAGTTGGGACACTGTCTGGTTGTTGAGGCCGTTTGGGAGTGGGGAAATGTTTGTTGAAAGCGTGGTCGTGTGATTTTTAATCAGGAACAGGTAGGTAGGTCCCTTAGTCGATAAGGTTGTTGGGCGTGTGAAGTGTTAGCTCTTAAGATATTATAGGTCATAGGAGGTCAGCATGGCAGAATAGGTAGGTCACTTGCGGATTCAACCCCTACACAGGTCAGTTGGACTAAAATGCTGACTTCTTGCTCTTGACTTAGAGACGTAAATTACAAGTACCTCAGAAGTCGGAGTGGGTTCGCCCTATGGTTGGGACACTAGGACAAGCTAATCCACACGCAAAATCAGTCCAGTGCACTCCCCGATAGTGGCAACTACTAGAAATAGTAGCCCTTGTGTGGACTACGCTTGAGTTCAAAGGGTGCGAACGCAAACAAATATAGATTAATTAGGTTAGTGACCAGTTCTCTTTCTCGCCGACTTTAGTTTCTCGACAACTTCCAGAAAATTCTTAAAAGTATAAGGCACCCATTTTGCCTGGGTCGACACCTAGATCCACTCTGATTGGGGGAGGGGGAGGGGATCCTTGCGCTGCTTTTGATAGAATCCGAATGGAAGCCAGCATGGCCGAATGGATACGAGCGCTCGTTCTTAAACATCCAGTGTGCTGATGCCGAGGTAAGGGGCTCAACCCCTACACTGGTCAGTTGGACTAAAATGTTGACTTCTCGTTCTTGGCTCGGGGTGGGGGTGGGGGTGGGGGGTAAATTACAAGTATCTCTGAAGTGAAGTCGGAGTGGGTTCGCCTGATGGTAGGGACACTGGTAGGGAAAGCTAACGCACTCGCAAAATGTAGTCCAGTGCTACTAAAAGTAGCGTGTATGGACTGCTTGAATTCAAAAGCGAGCGAGCGCAAAAATAATTAAAAAAAAAAAAGAATCCAGATCGTTGGTTTGGTAACATCTGCCACGCTGTTCTTCGTATCAAGAGTTTATGTGAAGTTATCCCGTGGTTATCGTGCTGCTAATACAATATTCATGGGTTCATTCCGGAGAATGGCATAGCTTCATTGTTGCCTATAGTTCCAGGGTCGACCCAGGCTTGTCAAATGGGCGTCAGAGATTTATTTGGGGAACTACAAACGGAAGGATGACCATATTCCCTCACGTGTGCTGTTAGTTCGTTGAGAATATAGACCAAATGTTATATTACCATTATGGCTTTTAGGGGTGTAAATTGGCTTTATTTTTGATGATAATCTGGTAGTAATCTGTTTCTTTACCGAGTAAAGGGAAAGGGAAATTTCATTGAAGATACACTGGTATGTGTGGGAAGATTGTTCAAAGTGGGATGGTTCTCTCATGTCTTATTTCTCTTTCTGACTCCCCACCCCTCTCTCTCTATCTCTCTCGTTCTCTCTGCGTCTCTATGCTTGTGACTCCCTCGCTATCTATCACATTGCCTATCCCTGCCTGTGTCCGTAAATATATATATATATATATATATATATATATATATATATATATATATATATATATATATATATATATATATATATATATATATATATGCGCCTCTTCCTGTCTAGTTTTCCTCTGCCTCTCTCTCTCTCTCGCTCTCTCTCTCTCTCTCTCTCTCTCTCTCTCTCTCTCTCTTCTCTCTTCTCTCTCTCTCTTTCTTTCGTCTCTTCCTCGCTTTGTCTAGGTCCCTCTCCCTTTCTATCTCTGTCAAGGTCTCTCACGTCTCTCACATTGACTCTGTTTCTTTCAGTCTCTCCCTCTACCATCAGTCTCACCCTATCCTTCTGTCCCTCTTTGTCTATTCCCTGCCACACTGCATTCTTTCGCCACCCCCCCCCCCTTTTTTTTTTATTCATTGTCTACTTCCCCATCCATTCCTTCAGCTACGGGTAGTGGATTGGGCCGTTAGTCTTCTAGAAAATACTCTAAAAGTAAGAGGTCATGGTATAATTCCTTCGATAGCTGAAAGTTGTACCATCAGCAGTAATTACAGTAAGTAAAATGATGAATCCTTTTGCATGCTTTAAAACTTACTGGGCATATTGTGTTAGACCCATATTTTTATAAATCAATCGGCACTCTCAACACACCGGCCTCCTCACCTTCTCAACACACCGGCCGCCTTAAGTTTCCAAGTCTTTCCTGGTACTCACTTTAGACTGGGTCGACCTGAGAGCCCAAGTGAATTTTATGTGTGAATGTTGGATTGGATTTTGAAAAATTGTGGTGCGGATTTGAACCCATGACAAGCGAGCCAGTAGACGAGCGTCTAGCCACTACGTTACCGCGGTTCTCTGCAACTGCAGTAGTTATTCTTATTAGTAGGAGTAGCAGCAATAGCAGCAAGAGTAACGACAGTAGTAGTAGTAGAAGTAGCAGTAGTAGTAGCAGCAACAGTCAGTAGTAGTAGTCGTAGTAATAGTAGTAGTAGCAGTAGTAGTAGTAGTAGTAGTAGTAGTAGTAGTAGTAGTAGTAGTAGTAGTAGTAGCAGCAACAATCAGTAGTAGTAGTCGTAGTAATAGTAGTAGTAGCAGTAGTAGTAGCAGTAGTAGTAGTAGTAGTAGTAGTAGTAGTAGTAGTAGTAGTAGTAGTAGTAGTAGTAGTAGTAGTAGTAGTAGTGGTGGTGGTGGTGGTGGTGGTGGTGGTGGTAGTAGTAGTAGTAGTAGTAGTAGTAGTAGTAGTAGTCGTAGTAGTAGTAGTAGTAGTAGTAGTAGTAGTAGTAGTAGTAGTAGTAGTAGTAGTAGTAGTAGTAGTAGTACTAGTTGTAGTAGTAGTAGTAGACAAGGGGGAAGAAGAAGAAGAAGAAGAAGAAGAAGAAGAAGAAGAAGAAGAAGAAGAAGAAGAAGAAGAAGAAGAAGAAGAAGAAGAAGAAGAAGAAGAAGAAGAATAACAAGAACAAGAACAAGAACAAGAACAAGAGAAAGAAGAGGAGAAAGAAGAAGAAGAATGTTCCATTTGGCAATAAGAAACTCCATTAAACAAGCCGCCTGAAAACCATCATAAACATGCCAGGTGATAAAACACAATCTTCCCGTGTGAAAAATCATCTGTTGAAAATCACATTTTTATGATCTTGATATTGCCAACCTGACTGAATCATATAGTCTGGAAATGCCGTCATAAATCACATATAGAATCACAGACGAGCAACGCGAGTCAAAGATCCCGGTCTTACCTCTAATAAACGTAGAAATCATTTACATAATACCGAGGCCCAACCGTGAGAATCACGAGTCAAGTGTCAATTTGATGTTTTTGTTTCGTAGATGAAATACTAGTGAAAGGTTTTCTATTGATTTTAATGTCAACTTTTCATATGAACCACGGAAGTCACTCGGGTTTAAGCGAAGATTGAAAGCTCCCCCAATAAGAAGAAATATTTGCGAACCGTTGATTCGAATTTTATTATCCGTGGCAATGGCGAGAGAGGACCAAGACGCCATTGCTCAGAAAATGACTAGTTTTGTCAGAAATCACGGGTCTTTCTCATTTCCTGCTCACTTCTTTGGAGTCTGAGCTTTTCGCGTGCTTCTTGCGCTTTGGCGAAGGTTGAGCGAAGTGGATATCATTTCCGGTAGCGCATTGTTTACCTTAGAAACAACAACTCCATTAAGGGTATTTTACGAAATGGACCATCAAGATGTTAATTCAACGCTTTCGTGTAGAAATAGGTGAATGATTCCTGATATCAAATTTTCAGCAGCCCAGAGGACAATAGAACCTGTAGTATATCTTCAGGTGACAGGCGCTATAGAAAAATAGCAATCACGTTAGGAATGGGACAGTGAGTAGATTACTGCCGTACTGAAGATATATGAGAAAACTAGAGTGCACAAGATAAAAGAGTTTTAGACTGTCACATGGCCGGTTGGGGAGCCGAGGTAACGCAGAAGCCGGCTCGCTTGCCTGTTGGCCTGGTGGTTATGTATTGGAATCCCGATCTACGGTGTGGAAGGTTGGTGAGAGGGGGGGGGGGGGGGGAGTGTTAAGGGATCTTGGCTCCAAGGTCAAATTTTCTTAGGTGTGGGTCGAATCCGGACTGCTGATTTGTAGGTAAGACTGGAGCGCGGTCAGTATGCCATACATGCATACATCCCATGTTATTATGTCTGTCTGTCTGTCCGTCCATCTGAATGTCTGTTGTCGGTCTATCTGTCTGTCGGTCTATCTGTATGTCGGTCTGTAGGTCTTCTGTATGACAACCTGTCAGTCGGTCTGCTGCCCGTCTGTCTGTCTGTCTGTCTGTCTGTCTGTCTGTCTGTCTGTCTGTCTGTCTGTCTATATAACTGTAGCAACTGTAAGAAGATAATTTGATTATTTGAAGTTTAAAATAATGCTATTGTGAGGCAGACCGAGAGGAAAATACCTGGATGGCTTGGCCACATGGCATGGACGAGACAGGAACACTGAGCTGATCCACGACACTGGTGATCGAGTGAAATGGCGAGTCATGACCGCCCACGCTTTCCGGCATGGCACATGATTGATTGATTGACTGATTGATTGTGTTCGCGCGCTTTGAACTCAAGCGTAGTCCATACACGTCTACTACTTCTAGTGAGCTGGACTGATTTTTGCGTGTGGATTAGCTTTCCCTGTTACCGGCGTCCCTGGCGCCATCATGTGAGCCCACTCCGATTTGAAAATAAGAATTATTTTTATACTGATAATCAGTATGATGTGAATAAAAGTGATGACGACGAATTATATTTAGATGTTTATGATAGACGATGGTGATGATGATACAGAAGAATAAGATGATGATAATGGCGATGATAGCTACCGTGACGAAGAAGAAGAAGAAGAAGAAGAAGAAGAAGAAGAAGAAGAAGAAGAAGAAGAAGAAGAAGAAGAAGAAAGAAAGAAAGAAAGAAAGAAAGAAAGAAAGAAAGAAAGAAAGAAAGAAAGAAAGAAAGAAAGAAAGAAAGAAAGAAAGAAAGAAAGAAAGAAAAGATGAAGAAGAAGAGGAAGAAGAAGAAGAAGAAGAAGAAGAGGAAGAAGAAGAAGAAGAAGAAGAAGAAGAAAAAGAAGAAGAAGAAGAAGAAGAAGAAGAAGAAGAAGAAGAAGAAGAAGAAGAAGAAGAAGAAGAAGAAGAAGAGTGTATGTAAATAACAAAACACTCTCTACCTTCAATTATTCAAATTCAACATCTATGAACTACTGGTAATTCCTCTTTGTTGTAATCGCGCCCAGAGCAATCCACCAACAACGCGTCCATTCTCAGACACTTATGACAGATCATTTTCGCACTTTGCCGCTTTCTCTCCTCGGCCAAATATCGGCAAACATGTCAGGGGAAAAAACAACTGCTCCGCTCTACGTCCATTTGCCTGCATTTCAATCGCCACATTTTTTTCTGTCCATGGTCGGGTCCCAGATATTTCCAAGTGTCTCGGAAACATCCAAATGGGAGAAACAGCTGATTACCATTGGAGAACATGACACATAATAGCCCTCGCGCTGATAATGCTTGCCGGAATCGTGGATCCATTTCTGCAGATCGACAGTTCTTGAAAGAAAGAAAAAAGAAACTCCCTCTAATGACACCTGCGAGGAGAAATTTATAAGAGCTTAAGGATAAAGATCCATCTTCATACATTACATTCCGGAGGGCTTTCAGGACATCATTATTATTATTGTTATTATTATTACTATTAATACTGCTATTGCCGTCATTATCATTATTATCATCACGTCTGATGTTAATTATGAGGGACAGAACGGCTGGGAGATATCGAATTAATGTCGTTTAACAGAGACACAATGTTGCATGTACTTTGATGTTTGTTGGTCCACTACTGAGTGGGTATTCTAGGTCCACTACTGCGTGGGTATTGTAGATCCACTACTGCGT